>CAHIKZ030004282.1:1672500-1935000 GCA_903632075.3 Acanthosepion pharaonis
CCTGAGGGGACATTGACTACTTGAAGTGAATTCATTAACGAAATAAGACACATTCCCGCCAGCAGTTCTCTGCAGAGGCTACAAGACACTCTCCTCCCACGCGCAACCTGCTGGCGTGTGATTTGTATTGACGAGTTTTCAAAGGAATTGGATACAAATTTTTCAATTAACACCTCGTCTTGGAGAAGTTCTTTAAAATGTTGCGGTCTTTTAGAAGGAATTTGCATTTACCACATATAATAACCAATAATGCGTAGTTTAAAAATATTCAAATAATTTATGGATTATATAAGATTTATGGTCACTTAATATCAAATATTTTATAGGGGGCACCCAGTGAGGATAGAATTCACTAATCAGTAGTAATGGTCGTTCTGGTTAATCTATCGATTTAATTTAGGTTGATTTTATGACGTCAACCTATGTTGGGTTATTTTATTTACGTTTTTTTTTTTTTAAGAATTTCACCCCAAGCAAGGCGAGAGTGCCACTACTACGTCGGGGTGGGGATAAAAGTTAGTGACAGTAACAGAAATAGTGGGGAGGCAGGAGTAATGGATAGCGGCTTGGATTGAGGAATCGGAGAGCCGAGTTCGAATTCCAGTCGAATCCATTACATTCACTTACGTGCTAAGACCCTTGGGAAAGGTCTGAATCCGCTTTCTTCTCCCACATAGTAGCAGGACAGACTGGGTTCTATGGCAATTGGTCTAGGAGAAGGAAAACTCTGAATTCAAACCTGCTCTTAGAGGAGGGTGAATGGAGTCTCTCTGAGCCTTGGTTGGCAATCCATTTAGTGTTGGTGTCACGATAAAAAAACACCCTTGATAGCCCTAGCGAAGCATCAAGAATTCAGCTATTTGACATGATTGTGAACTACACCAATCAAAGTATTGGTGAGTTCAATCTCGGCTGTGGCCGCAAGAGAGAGAGAGGTAGTAGGGATTGAGGAAATGATAAAAAGAAGCACAGGGATCAAGGCATCAGATGATGACGATTGACGCTGCATTTTAATTTTTGAAGATTGTAGTCAGGGAAACAAGTAAGAGGAAAGGAGTTATACTGTCGGGAAGTGCGAATGAAGCAGTAGCAGTTACATTTAACTGTCTCAACAGTAAAAGGGTGGAACCTAAATGTTAACAAGGTAGCACGTTTAAATTCTTGTAGGCGAGACACAGGGGGAAATAGCTCATCAGAGCAGTAGCCATGAAAATATTTGTAGAAAAGACAGAAGAAAGCCACATCACGTCTGTGAGAAAATGGCTGGAGTCGAGATGCCAAGACAGGGACGATTGCATTGCAGATCCTTCTCTGGATTTTGTCGAGGACCTCGAAATGAATAGCAGGGGTACCAGACCATATATGTCAACAGTATTCAATGCATGTACGAATGATAGATTTTTTAGATGCGTAGGATGGACTCGGACGAGAAAAACCTTCTGGCACGACACACGAAACCAATATTCCTTGCAGTAGATGCAGATATGGATTCAATGTACTTGTTTCACCTCAAGTCAGTCGAAAAGATAAAGCCAAGGCACAGAGAGACGTTCTCCCGGAGTTGGGCATCAACCATGATGGTGGAGGGCAGGGAAGTTTTTCAAAGGTGGTTAAATGAGAACAGTTTAGTTTTGGGGACATTAAAATTTAGAAGCCATTTCCTGCCCCAGTTAACCCCTCTTTGTGGGCCCTTTTCGAGACCAATAGTCAGATTAGCTTTGTCAGCATTACCGGATTTACTATTGATTAAATTGTAGTGTTGTCTGCATAGATGGTATTTATCAATCCACCCACGGGGATCGAATGTGGCACAAGGCCTTTTTAATGTGGGTATCTCTGAGCCCGTAGGCCCAGCCAAAAATAAATAACCATCCAAACCCGCCGAGGCGGGCCAGTTCCGTCAACCTCCCCCAACGAAACCCTACCCTTCGGCGGAGCTTCGTCCGGGTTCCTCTCTGCAAGCAGAGAGTTCGACAGACACCCGACCCGGCAGCTCACAAAGCGCAGATACTACACTTTGATCCTAGCCACCGGGCCGAGCGGGTATTCTTTTTATAGATAGATGCCTACTTGAGAGCCGATGACATCATGAAGATCATTGTAGAAAATCAGAAACAGTGTAGAATCCAGGATAGTGCCTTGGGGAACACCCGCGTTCGTATGAAAGAAACTGAAAGAGATGCCGTTCAGGACGACCTTCATTCCACGAATTGATAGAAAGGATTGGATTAAATCAAATAATTGTTTTCTAATACCGTAACCCTGAAGATGAATTAGAAGGCATTTAGTATCAAATGCTGTATGGGGGCAGCCAATAAGGATTGAACTAACTAATCCTTATTAATATTCAACCAGACAACACTTTCAAACCATTGTCCCACTGAGACTTTTTAAAAAATCATTTCATCCCAAGGAAGGTGATAACGCCACTAAGACGAAAGGGGTTCTACTGGGAGTGAAAGGGGATTAGAAAACTTCCGAAGGGACCGGGAACCCAATCCTAAACAGAAAATAAGGGATATACATATACTATATACAGAGCCGGTGTAAATATGTGATACATGGCCCGAAAAAAACTTGAGGTATAAAATTTACAGTCGCCATTCACTGTTGATATCTATCTATCTATCTATCTATCTATCTATCTATCTATCACAGTCTCTTCTTATCTATCTATCGATCTATCGCAGTCTCTTCTTATCTATCTATCTATCTATCTCAGGTTTTCCAAGTCTATCTATCTATCTATCTATCTATCTATCTATCTATCTATCTATCTATCTATCTTTTGTTAATCAGTTCACCCCAAGCAAGTCGAAAAATGCCTCTAAGATGCAAGGAGTTACTGAGAGTAAAAGAAAGAGATAGGACAATAAAAGAAAAGACAATTACTATCTATCTATCTATCTATCTATCTATCTATCTATCTATCTATCTATCTATCGCAGTCTCTTCTTATCTATCTATCTATCTATCTATCTCAGGTTTTCCAAGTCTATCTATCTATCTATCTATCTATCTATCTATCTATCTATCTATCTATCTATCTATCTATCTATCTTTTGTTAATCAGTTCACCCCAAGCAAGTCGAAAAATGCCTCTAAGATGCAAGGAGTTACTGAGAGTAAAAGAAAGAGATAGGACAATAAAAGAAAAGACAATTACTATCTATCTATCTATCTATCTATCTATCTATCTATCTATCTATCTATCTATCTATCTATCTATTTCAGTCTGCTCCTTATCTATCTATCTATCTATCTATCTATCTATCTATCTATCTATCTATCTATCTATCTATTTCAGTCTGCTCCTTATCTATCTATCTATCTATCTATCTATTCATTTTCTCTCTTTTGATTTTCTATCTGACTTCATATCTATCTATCACTCTAGCTATCTATCTGTCGATTTTCTCTCTGCATCTATCTATCTATCTATCTATCTATCTATCTATCTATCTATCTATCTATCTATTGCAGTCTTTTCTTATCTATCGATCTATCTCCTGTAATCTCTTCTTTTCTATCTATCTATCGATCTTGCTTGTTGTAATCAAGGTCGACGATCCGGCAGAAAAATGACGACCTTCGAACACAAACCGATCGCCTGCACTCGTCGAACGACTGTCCTGCTATAACAGCAAGGCAGTTTCTTGGAACGTATCCACAGGCGGATGATTATGTCTTGCGAAAACAAGGGATGAAGCTCTACTCCAGTTCAAAAGACGGAGGAGGAGTGTGAACCTGACGATAGGTTGCTGTTATATGTCAAATCATGGTTTGTTTAACATCGAATCTCTGTATAGGTCCTCCAGTAATGATCGAGCTGACTTCTCAATAGTAATAGTCAAACCAAGAAGCTTCACTAAATATTAGCCTTCGCCAATGCGCTCTTTACGTTTATCAAGTGATATGCCATAGCATTGTGTGAGGAAAAGATAAGAATTCTGAATATATATATATATATATATATATATATATATATATATATATATATATATATATATATATGGAGAATATTGTCATTATATCTGTGTTGATGTATTCAACCATTTTCTTTTGATTTTATGAATCTGTTGTGTATAATGACAATATTCTCCACACGTGACAAATACTGACGTTATTTTTCAGTTAAAATATGAAAATAGCGTTTCTCTACATTCCAGTTGCTAGGTACATTCTGTTTTTTTTTTTATTAGTTACTTTATTCAATTAATTTCATTTTTCGTATTTTTTGCTTTGATAAAGTCCACATTGGAGGAAACGCGTCAGCAATTACCAGTTTTCCTATTGTCATTTTATTCATAGATATTGTCTTCTCTACTGGTTAAATCAGAGAAACTTTCATATATATATATATATATATATATATATATATATATATATATATATATATATATATATATATATTCAAAAGGGTACTTCGATTGAAACAGTGAAAATTACGCGTTAGATTCAGTAAGTATTTTTTATCGCCAAAATTCTCGAAAAGTCCTTCTCTGACAAGGAGGAAATTCCGTCAGAAGCTCATTTCGAAAGAAACTTACAAGAAATATAGTTCAGACGTTTCGACTATATTAAGTCATCATCAGAATAGTTAGAGAGACAATTGGTGAGTTTCGTAGAACTACTGGATGTTGTGACGTAGAGCTTAACTTAAGAGCCCGCCTTCTCGAATGTATATATAAAAATAATTACACGGCACAACTCGCTTACGTCAAAACACTTTCTTACAAGTTCTACGAAATACACCAATTGTCTCTACATACCCTGATGATGACTTAAGAATGTCGAAAGATTGGACAATTTCTGACGTAATTTCCTCTTTGTCCTAGGTATGACTATAAAGTACATCCGGAAGTAAGGCATCTGATCGAAGAACTGAATATTTTGTGGAGCGTGTAAACAGCTCGTAATTACTGTTGATCCCAGGTCCGCCCTTGACCCAGGGGGTGGTGATAGCTCCTGCCATGGCTCCAGCTATGGGCACACAGTGAAGCTCCAAACAGAAATAAATCACAATGAAGGTATAAAAATGCTACCAATACATTTTTATAGAAAAATTACAAACAATACATTTTTAAAGCAAACGTTTTTATAGTAAAATGACCAACAATACACGTTAAAATAAAATGACCAACAATAAATTTTATCTGTAGTTGAAGACATAAAATTGCGTTCAAAATATTTAGATTTCGGCATTAAAATATTAAAAATATAACAACAATAGCTATCTATAATAAAATTAGCAGCAATACATTTTTAAAGCAACATGGCCGGCAATACATTTTTAAAGCAACATGGCCAGCAATACATTTTTATTTGTAGTTGAAGGCATACAATTGCGTTCAAAATATATTTAGTTAAAGCCATAACATTTACATTTCAGCATTAAATAATCCATAAGAGTTTATATGCCGCTAAACAAAATCAACCAAACAGTATGAAAGAACATTTTCATAATATTAATCCATATAATATCCTACAATTTCTTAAATCAAACTGTATTTCAAAATATAACTTCTACAAAATCACGGCATAAAACACACATCACTGCTTCTAGTAATTATGTCCACACAAACATGCGTATTCACAAAAGCGGAGTATCATTTACCATGTATTCAGTTGTGAAAGCGGAATAACATATATCAAATTTGTATTATTTCCAAGCTCCCAAGAGAATCAAATTCCGGCATTAAATGACCCATATTGAGTTGATATGCCGATAAAGAAACAAATCAATCAATCAGCTTACGTACGCTCCAACCACTACAACACGGAGACTTCTTGTCATAACATAACTGTCCCAACTGATAGAGTATTGAAATCAAAACACTATGAAAGTATAAAATAAATGTTTATAGGAAAAAAATATCTTCAGTAAATTTTTTATGTAAAAAAATAGCAATAATAGTAAAATTAGCAACGATAAATTTTAAAGCAACATAAATTTTAAAGAAAATATGGCAGGCGATATATTTTTATCTCAAGATGAAAGCATACATTTGTGTTCAAAATATATTTAGTTGCAGCGATAAAATTGTTCAGATTATTTACATTTCGACATTAAATAACACATAGAGGTTGATATAATGAAAAAAAAAATCAGTCAGCCAACCATTCCTTTTTGTCTGAGAAGGATTATTCGTAATTTGGAAAATTTGAGCAGTAAAATTAATCGATCAACAGGAAATGTTTATTGTAATGTTGTATTTAATAATATTTTCCTTCAAGAGCATTTGCTGCCGAAATACACACACACGCACACACGCACGCACGCACACACACACAGACACAGACACACACACACACACACACACACACACACACACACAGATACAGACACAGACAACACACACACACACACACACAGATACAGACACAGACACACACACACACACACAAACACACAGATACAGACACACACACACACACACAGATACAGACACACACACACACACACACACACACAGATACAGACACACACACACACACACACACAGATACAGATACACACACACACACACACACACACACACACACAGATACAGACACACACACACACACACACAAAACAATATTATGCTTTATTTTCCATAATTTTATGGAAAATAATGCATAATATTGTTTAAAAAATCCACAGTCTGGGAAATACAGTATCGAAGCAGGACTTCCTTCTGAGTCTCCGTGCTCGCAACTGTGACTCCTACAAAGCGGTTACCTCACACTCTCACTGTATCACTGTATTAGTCTCTGACTCTCTAACTTCCGGGTATTCACTGGCAGCAGTACAAGTACACACTGGTCGAGTCCACTTGTATGAAAAAGGGGTGGACCCCATATCATATATATATATATATATATATATATCGTCTCATTGCCGGTCTTTTGAACAGGAGTAGAAATTTATCCCTTGTTTCCTGTCTAAGAATGGGATTCCGGTTCCTTCGCCTATAGTATTTTTATTGTATTTCACTCGCTGCATCTTAGTGGCTTTATCACCTTGACTTGAGTAAAATGATTAAAAGACAAAATTTTATAAAATTTCTCTTCTTTTTAACCATTTGGCGTGTAGGTTCACTTCAGACCTTAAACGGAACTCCTATATACAATCCATCGTTAAAGATGCAGGAAAATGTTCGGTGCCATTTTCGATCTTCACAAGACTAAAATATAGAATATTGCTGCCACATCTGGTCTGGATCCACCACTTCCACATTTTCCAATCCCGACTGAATTCAAAACTGGTTGCGACGTCCTTGTGGGTGATGAAATGTCTTTCACCCTACAGTCCTTTTCCCACACATCAAACGTTGCAAGCCTTTCGCCACTCTGTCGCTATTTTCACGACTTCCAAGTTCAAGCCAACTACAGTCCTTACTTTCATCAGTTCAGGCCTTCACATATCGGACCCGTTGTGTACGTTGATGTGACTCATTCTCAGTCCCTCGTATTCCATTGGTTTGTACTTCCTCCTGCTATGTTCATATTACACACAACATTCAGCGCAACATCCACCTTGAATGGTTCTTGTACTGAGTAAGATCGGTAAGAAATATATTTTTCTCGCATGATTTCAACTCAAGCACCGCTACTTTGTGGAACAGACTCCTACGGGGATGCTTTCCAGAAATCTACACTCTCATAATGTCCAATGTTATGACTCTGCTTCTATCTACTCTACGTATTCTCATAATATGCGCATTTTTCTTCCTACTCTGATGTTCATATCACAAATTTAATTCAGTAAATCTATACATTGAGCGGCTCTTGAGACTTGTATTGCGTAAGATCGGGAAGAAGAATGTCCCACTCAGACAATCTTCCCCAAAATTGCTGCATTTTGGAAGGTTCTCCCGAGAGGATGCTTACCCAATGACTAGAATCTGAACATCTTCAAGTCTAGGATCAACCATTATCTATCCTACACATTCTTAAAATATGCACCACTTACTTCTACTCATTTAGCAAGCCTCTAACTTGGGTGGCTTTTGGGCCAGTGTGAAAAATAGTAAAAAAAAAATCGAGGTTTACTAGTTAACAGTCTTGTTCTTTGGTATCATGTTTTAATTAGCTTCAAGGAAGTATACAGAATTTAAATGAAAATCTAATTTAATGATTAAGTGCTTTGATCCGATTCTAATTCGGTTTTAAGCATGACATATCTAGAAAAACATTTAAATATAACCGCTTTTTCGTTGGGTTATCAGTATTTCTTGCAAGCTACTTTCAGTCAAGTCTCATTATTGCTTTATATTATCGATTAGTTTCTGGCAAGGAAAAAATAGCACCCCTTCATTCTAGAATAAAGAGAAGGGTTCCGACGAATGCAATAAAAACATCTTCACCAATCATGAATCCTTCGCAAAAGATAATTATTTTCCTAAACAATCCGGGTAACTGCACCCACCCCACCCAGGATCTCTCGTATGATCATAAAGAATAATTTAGTGTCACAATTCGTGTTTGTCATAGCTGATAATTATGTTTATATATTTTTTTAAATTTATTCGTTATTATATTTGAACGTTTTTTTTTTATTTTATTTTATTCCAGTTCGGTGAATGTTAATTAAAAATTATTGCTTGGATTTTTGTTCGTGAGTGACACGCAATTAGAACAGCTGCCCCCAAAAAATATCCTCATACTATTTATGGGGATAATAAAAATATTTAGTGGAGTTTTTTCGGGAATAGGAATTCATAAGTTGTTGGGCAGAGATTAATACTAACTGGCTGTTTCCAGTTAAAAAAAAAAAAAAAGAAGACAGACAATAATCGTCAAATATTGAAGTAATGGCGATGTTACGCCCAGTTTTCACCCCACACCCTTTATTATATCGATCATATCGTAACATCTTAATACACAGAGGTAATTGAATAGCTGAAAGAAAAGAAATGGCTGAAGCTTTTTTTTTACAGGGATAGTTTTAGACCGCTAAGTCATACACAAAATTATATACAAACATTTACACTTGTCCCACCGAGAAAAAAAATATAACACACGTATACAACAACAACAGTGTAAAATGAGGAAAAATAGTTAGAAAAATCAGCACATTTATAAACATACAAAATAAAATTAAAAAAATACTCGATGTTCTCCGATTGTGAAAAGCTTTTCAATTTCAATTTAATAAATATAGTTTTATTTAATAAGAATATTTCCTAAAAATTTCAGCATTGAAACTAAAATTTAAGATTTAAAAACTTTATAAATTATTCTAATTAAATAATATTCTATTTAAAAAAGATCCTTATTCACCGAAAGAACTTCATTATTCAACGAAAAATATTTTTCTATAGACAATATTGTCCTTAATATATATTATTCAGAAAAGCAATTAAAAGCTTTTCTCACGCAATAAAACTAAGACCATATTTAAGGTCTTAGTTTTATTGCGTTTTAATTTGGTTTAGTTTTACGATTCCGAGCAGATTTTTGGTAAGACGTAGTTCAATTTTACAAAAAAAAAAAAGAAAAAAAAGAAAAAGAAAAAAAAGAAAAAGAAAAAAAAAGAAAAAGAAAAAAATGATGATTTAAATTCTCCATATAGTTGTTTTAACTAATATAATCACTAAAATTATCTATATTTTTATAAAGATTTTCTAAAAACTAACAAACAACCTTACTAACACAATTTTCTTCATTTATATAGAGAAATGCGAATGTCAGTGTATCAGTATGTCACACTCTTTCAACTTTATTCCTAGAGGCCGGGGCCCAACATATCATACCGTTTTGAAATCAGCTCGACTCTGTGAGTAAATTAAAAACATTCTTGACCGGATCCGGAGCCCAAATCCTGAAATTTTGGATTCCCAAGTTTTCATTACTCCGATTGTTTTCGGCGATATTTTTACATGATTTTTGCGACAAATTTTTTGTGCGATAACAAATTTTATAACTTGGAAATGAATTTGGGAATAATTGAAATTAATTGTGAAATCCAGCGAAAGTCACCCATAAAATAAAAATAATTGCCTGCACAGAAAGTAAGGACCTACGTACATCAAGTTGTCTTTAAATGAAGTGATAGCAGAAGAATTATGGTTGAACTTTTAAAAACTAAGCTTAAATATGAATGCAATACTTAAATGCAGCGATCAATTTTGAGTTCTATAGTTTATGGTTGCCTACCGCATACGGCAACAGTATGTCTCGCAAAAAGAAATCTCCAGCATCAGAGGACCTGATTGCAATCTAAAGAACCAAGGCTGAAGAGAGGAAAAGAAAGTCCCGTGTAAATTAAAACCCTGATCAAACGGCATGCAAGGGAGCTTTCAATGCTGAGAATATGCAAAGATCTAGGACCTCTCAAACTCCTGAATATGCCTAAGGTCTAACAAGAGCTCTCTGCAAGAGCTAACTTAACTGCCACTCAATTGGGCAGATTCTAAACTAGTTTGTGAATAATTTCTAAAAGTTTCATTAAAATCCGACAATTATTTGATTTTTGCAAGAATTTCCAAATTAATGTGTCTCTCATCGCAAAACAAGACGCTAAAGTTTGCTATGCTTATTTATAGTCCATCCGAAAAGAGAACAACATTTTTTAATCAAAATTTCGAAGGTTCTAAAAAGGATTAAGAAATATAATTAAATGTTTAAAAAATACTTTGATCTTTCTTCGTAATACTAACATAAATGCTTTGTCAATTAAACTTTGTTTTCGCTAAGTTTGGAGCATTTCTTCATCACGGTATGCTATTTAGCGATTCTGTAGAGGCACCTAGTTTTAAGTGACGGCGAAATTTAATTAGAAATGTCGTTCTACTGATGAATGCTGAGAATACCATGGAGTGTACATGTGAGTAACAAGGAAGTTTTAAGGGAAATAGGAAGTAAAAAGACACCTGTGACCACAACCAGAAGGAGGCATTTGAAATATCTGGGACACATAATGATGAAAACATGGCTAGAGAATATAACAGTTATAGTCTATGTAGAAGGAACGAGAAGCAGAGTTTCTTTGAATGGATGGCAGAGGATCGACAAATACGTGAGATGAATAGAAAGAGCGTGAATAACCAAAGAAATAATTAAATATATAAATAAAATATATAAAATATATATAAAATATATAAATTCAAATAATTAAATTAAATAAACATCATGAAGAGACATAACACTGGTCAACACAATTTTTGGTGCCAAGAGACAAAACATTTTTTAGCTAATTTGATGGTGCTGACTACGAAAGTTTTTCATGTTAGCTACCGTTTTTGCTGTACTGAAATTGCTCATCAATTTACCATCTTGGCTGATCGCAAAATTTAGTTAATAAAGTCGTGGAAGCCCATCAATTTTCAGGTAGGCCGAGCAATTTATATCAACTACCTGAAATAAACTATTTGAATTTCTGCTGTAGAGTAGTTTTCACAGTGGAGGCTTGTATTTCACTAAGTCGGTCCTAAATTAGGTTCGACGTACAAAACGTTAGGAACTTGAAAATAATAGTTAATGACGCAGCAATCTAGTTGTGGTGGTTGATACTTCAATGTCCGACATCGACTGTCTCACTCAACTCACTGAGCCCTGGCGACTGCCACTACTACTACTTATTATCTGTGGGAGAGTCTATTAACAATAGAATAG
Organism: Acanthosepion pharaonis; assembly: GCA_903632075.3. Classification (NCBI taxonomy): domain Eukaryota; kingdom Metazoa; phylum Mollusca; class Cephalopoda; order Sepiida; family Sepiidae; genus Acanthosepion; species Acanthosepion pharaonis. Next base: position 1,684,102 of record CAHIKZ030004282.1, read on the forward strand.
GTATGTTCCGGTATAACAATTTCTAATATCCAATCAATCAACGCCTAGGTATATTTAAGTTCACTCGAATACGGACAAGACTATAGTCCGTGTAAACTACAGAATTAAAACTCTAAAGTTTTCGGCCAGATCAGATAAAATCTCGAAATTTGTTAGTACCCCATCCTTCCCCACTACGATCTATATCTGGATCAAGGACGGCTTTTCAATCACCCGCTAAGACTACCTGCCAAGACGTCGTCAAAAACGGCTCGACCCACCAAAAAAAAAAAAAAAAGTCCGCCCGCTCCGCTCTATCGTTGGGCGTATGAAGCGAAGATTCTTAACTTTTATAGTAGCGCCCAAAACTCAAATCCTACTCTCCGGACCCGTGAACAGAAAAGCACACGACGCCGTTAAGGACCTGCTGATCAACCAAAAAGCACCTCTAGTTGAATAAGTTGAATAGAGGTGAAAACCCTTAGACAGAATTTATCATAATCACTAACAATCAAAAATGTTTGAGCTCTGAGGTTTTCTTGTCTCCATAAATCTCTAACGGGGGCGTTATTTTGAATACCTTGGTGGCCTCCTCCACCATGCCCCATATCTGTCGTGCTCCTGACCTAATCTTGATGACTGTAAGGATCCTTTTAGCATTGTGAGAATTCCTTGGATCCTTAAGGTCCTCATGGCCCTTGTTCTCGAACATTTGTATGGAGAGCAAGCACTTGAGGTCCTTAATACGTATCCTATAACTTTCCGCACATTCCGCATGGCTAGAAAACACACGGCAGACGTCTTCCCCTGTGTTATAGGACAGCTTCATAGTCTTTTTTTCTTTTTCTCCTACTCCTCTGGTGAGGGGTTTCTATTCCTTTTGACTACAGTAGCAAGTTCTTTTTTGGTGGAGCGGGTTTAGGAGACAAGCTACAAGCGAGACAAGAGTATTTTTCTAACGAGGCTGGATCCCTTTTTTAAGGTGGTAAATTTATCCGGCAGTGGCGTTAGGGACCTTGTAAAAGGGGATAATGCTGAGCGTTTTTTCTTACTGGGGGAAAGACAGGGCAGTATATAGTGGCGGGTTACTTTGGCCCTATTTTTCTGCAAAATTCTTTAATTAATCAGTTTTTCCCTCTTTTCATAAGATAGTTTGAATCTCTTGTCTAATTGCCATAACATTAGAGCATAATAGCCCTGACATCTCCCTTAGAGCTTATTTTAGACACGGGACTTTTAGTGTCCTTAACTGTGGAGAATTCAGAGGACTGAGGTCCCGCTGTCAGGTGCTCTCTTTTGCCTTCTCTACTACCTCACTTGCGGGCGTCGATGACGTAAACAGGGGAAGTAAATCCCAAAAGGGACCTAATCGGAGGCTTCACCTAGCCGGTTGCAGGACTCTCAGCGACAGAGAGAGGGGGAATTTAGTCGACAGAGGCCGGAATCCTAGAGGCCTTCTTCAATGGGCGTGAAGATACCAGGTAACAAATCCGGCTGTATTTCCAACACACCCGTTTTTCATCCATCACTATAATCGTCATATTATTTGTTTTGGGCCACCATATTTTCATTCTTATATTGGCCATTTGAGGCCACCTTCTTTTTTCGACTTCATTCGTATTATGGCCATTTAGGCCTCCCAGGTTGGCACTTTCTTGTCAGGTGGGTTGGACTTTTAAGGCCATCCCGAAGTGATTTTTCTTTATAGACCAATCTTTTCCAGCCATGATGAATTTTCTTGAAAGTATACTTTTTTGAAACACCGACCAAGATCAAAAGTTCTATAAAAAGTAAGGCAGTCTTTAGCGTTATCTGAAAGTGAGTTTAGCAGTAGGGGACGTAAAGCTGTCTGTTAATAGTCAAAGTGATCACGTGAAAAATCCCGGTGCCATGGAGAAAAGTTCATCAGAACAATTATCCTGAAAGTATAGGACAATGAACAGGACTATCCAGGACAACCTTCATTTGATTCGCCTGGTCATTGGGAAAGTGGACGGAAAAGCTGCGTTGATCAATTTGGAACAGTTCAAGGCATTTGATAATGTGGACCATCGGTTTCTCGAAGCAGTTCACATTTCTGCCGGTTTCGGGTCGTACTTTCACTAGTGGACCCGTGCACTGTATGAGTCCACGGAGAAAGTGAATGAGTTTGGGTAGGAGATTTTCGCTTCGTATCTGTGTATTCGCTAATTTTGTCCGCTTTCGCCGATGTTTTACGTCCTTGCGTTGAAATCTTAAAGGCGAATCTGCTCCTTCGCAGAATCACCTTGCCTGGTAGTTAAACCGAGGTGAAGTATTCCGCCTATGTGGGAATTGTGTCTGCCCGCAAAGAGCACCGCCGAAATAGATGAAGTCAGCAAAGAAATATGCAGGTTTGAGACAGTGACAGGAGCCCAAATCATCTGCGATAGATCTGTTGGATTGCGGTTGGGTGAGTTGAAAAGAGTTTGTGGTAAAGTGAGTGGCGGTGCCAGGTCAGGACTAATAACATAGCAGATTGTTCTTTTTGTATTTTATTAAGGTTTTGTAAATATATAGCAGAAGTAGCAGACCAGGTGTAGCAGCAAAATTCAAAGTATGGACGAATGGCAGACTTATAAATATGTAAGATAAATTCTAGATTGAATAGCTGACCCTTATTCAATGTTACTCCTCCCCCATTCTTTTGAACAGAAGAGCTTTATCCCTTGTTTACTGTTTAGTACTGTATTTCCGTTTCCTTATGAAGTTTTCTCTTTCTCTTTCACTCCCAGTAGCATTTTCCGTCTCAGTGACATTATCGCATTTCTTGGGATGAATTGTTTTTTTAAAAAATATACGTTTCATGCATATGTGATCTATATTATTGCTGCATTAATTCTTAAACATAAACTCTGGAAGAAATGAAAGTGCTGTGGTAGGATCCACCTAATTTGCATAGTGGAGTACCGACCATATAAATATGGTTGGTACCGGGAAGAGAGGGAGGAATCAAGAGATTCAACCAGAGACTCTGCCCGACTGCGACTCAGTCAACACATTCTCCAAGAACGGTCTTACCAGGAATATACAAAAGACTATATGTAAATATTGTGTACACTTTCTTGTTTCAATACATTTTGTTCTAAGTACCTTTTGTGTTGCATTATTATTCCATGCATTAGTCAAGTTTCAACAGAAAGGAAGAGAGAAAAAGAGAAGCGTGAGCGAGTGAAAAAAATGAGAGAGAGTGTGTGAGAAAGAGAGAGAGAGCGTGAGAGTGAGAGAGAGAAAGAGAGAGAGATCCACACAGCCAATAGTTCGTACTTATCCCAGCCGATCGTGTTTAAGAAGTACATCTCTTTAAAAATGCAATTTCACTATTTAACTAAGCTGATAGTTCTGCATCGAAAAACAGTATTTGAAATGTGTATTTTTTTTTTTTTTTGAGCATCCCAGATTCAGTAATCAGAATCGCTTCGAGCGCTTCCATCATCATTAGCTCTGAAACATTCGCAAGGAACATCGGAGAGGCTTCGTCGCAAACACCAAAAGCCGGCCAGTGCCCTAAGCATTAGATACTGTTCTGGCAAGTCGACTACGCCGGGAAAATGAAGACTATCATCTTCCAATGGCTGAATTGCCTCTGGCTGGCGAATTAGACGAGAGAAAATACAGAGTTTCCTTAAAAAGAATTTTCAACTCCTGTGGAATCGGCCATTATTAATGGACAACAAGTGGCTGCCAAAAAAGTGACATGGAGACGTAAGGTTTTCCTGGTAACCTCATTTTTTTTTTCGAAGCAAAGCTAAGAAAAAAAAGCAGCATTATCAAGACAGGAACTCCTCTACATGCTAGACCTTCTTTTACAGCTTGCTTGGTCAATTTAGGTCCCATCATCCAACATCGGGTCAGTAATATCACAGACTATTGCTGTGATGTGTTTGTGTATATGCGTCTTTGTCTCTGTGTGCGTTTTGTATCTAAACGGTTCTGTTTTACATGGTCCTTCAACCCTTTTGTCATTTTCGACTTCGCTAATCAAAAAATTTATTGGAGAACCAGATGTAGTTTATTATCTTAATATCTTATGAAAAAAGAAAATTCTAGAAGCTGAAAAATACTACATGCGTGTACAGATTTCTAGGCAGGCTGTACAGTAGATCGACCGAAGAGTCTTGTTTTTAAAATTCTAAACGTGATTTCAAACACTGTGTATTAAATGGTAGTTTTTCCTACAAAATGGGGAAGCAGTTACGAACCATGCCGAAGAGCACATTTTCTTGAATGCACAAACCGGTAGACATAATTCACATTGTTTAAAAAAACTGCGTGTCTGCTCAAACATGTGTTTGCACTAAAATAAGTTTTACGGTAATAATAATAATAATGAAAATTATGTATATATATATATATATATATATATATATATATAGCACATATATACTGGAGTGTTGGATGTAATATAACAGATATTAAGTATATATCAATAAATATACATATTATGACTCACCGTTAGCAAAACTCGGAGTTTCATACACAACGCAATCTTCAGGTGTTGACTATATTCTTCGGTTGAAGATATATATATATATATATATATATATATATATATATATATATATATATAATAACTGATCCGACGTGCAACTTTCGGATAATAACTGTGATTATTGAAGAATTTAGTTCATGCCACATTGACTGAAAAACCTACCAGTACAAAAGAATTCTCCTATTACCTTATTAGTACAAAAACGCACAATCTTAAAATTTAAAAAATTCAGCCTCAGCGTTGCGACCGCGCGCTGCAAAAAAATTCTTGCAATTAAAAATAACACATTTCTAAAAACATATTTCGGATTACATCTATTCTTTCGTTGTCCTGTTATTACCAGGAAGTAAAAAACAAAAACAAATCTATTTCCATACCTGATGATGTCTGTATGCACAGATGAAAACTTGTAAAAAATAAAAAAAAGACCTTATGCAACTGGAATTTATAAACAGGGATCATAACATTCATCTACAGGTTCGGGGTTAATGTACTTTATTAAATTTATTTGTGAAGATGTATTCTCGCCATTTATATCATTAACTTCTATATCTGCTTTTTTGTATGAATGGTTCATATATATATATATATATATATATATATATATATATATATATATATATATATATCACCACAAGCGAGGTGGGAGTGCTACTATCATGCAGGGGATCACAGAGAGTGAAAGTAATAAAAAAAATTACTCGTTATAGAGGGTTGAGGGAAGGATAAAAGATGAACGGAGAAGATGGCGGTTGACACTGCACTTGAATTTTTGATCGTAGTTATCAGGAAGAAAGTGTTAGAAAAGAAACTGAGGGAGTAGATGTGACGGTTACATTTCACTATTTCAATAGTATAACGGTGGGACCTAGATGCCAATCTAATATCACCCTTGAACTCATGTAGTCGTGACACCAGGTAAAAAGCTAGTCAATTCAAAATAATTGTAGAAAAGACAGAAGGAAGCCATATCACATATGTGAGAAAGTGTCTGAAGTCGAAATGTCAGGTCAGGATCAATTACATTGCAAATCCTTTTTTTGATTTTATTGAGAAACTCGAGATGAACAGCAGCGACAACAGACCAGATAGGGTAACAGCATTCAATTCACAAACGAATGGTAGATATGTAGATGTGTAAAATGGACTCTGACAAGAAATACCTAATGGCACGACACAGTGAAACAACTCTCCTTGCCGTAGATGCAGCTATTGATTCAATATCAAGTTGTATCTTTGTTACACCTCAATGGAAAATGTTAGGCCAAGAAAAGACAGTAAGATGATCTCCCGGGGTCGAGCATCAACTACTCTGATGGTGGGCAAGGGAGTTTCTCTGTGATGGTTAACATGAGTGCAGTTTACTTTGCAAGCATTAAAATTTACAAGCCATTTCCTGCCCCAGTTAATCATTGATTGGAGGTCCTTTTTGAGAACAGCGGCCAGTTTAACTTTTTGTCAGCGCTGCCGGATTTACTTTTGAGACAGGTTTAAATGGTCGTGTTCAGTTCGACATTCCAACCACATGCAGAAGGCCGGAGCGTACAACGGCCGAAACGTTGTAATAAATATGGCGACAAAAATGAGGAGACAATAGTCCGAATAATGTAAATAGTGTATTTAATACATCATCTCAGAAACATAGACAGATATTGATGAATTCTGTCATTGCAATCTCGAACCTCCCATTCAACAAACTGGAAATGCCCCAAACAAAGTCAATCTTCACCAGACAACAATGGAATCAACTAAACGACCTAAACTTGGATAAAAAAAATATCATTATAAAAGAAGCACAATTGTTATTATGGATGCAAAACGATACGCAAACATCATACAGAATAGGCTATGAGACGATATTTACTATGAAGAAGTCAGATAATACCAACCTTGTAAAGTGATGGAACAGCTTAACGATTTATTACATCCAAATTGAGGTTGTCTAACGTTTAAGGAATTTGACTATCTTACCAACTTTAGGTGTAAAACAAACAATCCTTATAGACTACCTAAAGGACATAAAAATAAACTCAATAACAAAAGATAAAATATAACGAATGCCGGTTTGGGATAATAAACACGCACCAATTGACCTAAAGCTAAGACATGTAATAGCAGGCCCCACACCGCCTCAGCAATTTCATACACATCCTATTGAAGCCTCTCGACAAACACATTCGAAGCTTCATACGAGATGATCTAGAATTTCTTAGCCATCTACCAAGCGAAGTAAACCAGTATCTCTATCTATAAAAGGCAGGATGTGTGTGTGTGTGTGTGTAACGAATGCACGACCGCAATTTTCGACGCATTTGCACCAAAATTTACATGCACATGCTCCAAGTTAGTGGAAAGCCCAAGACCGACTTTGCATTTCCCAACTCCCATCGATAGTGGAAATAATCGATTTTTTCATGCTTCTACGACAGTTTTCATGTAGTTTGCTGCCATTTTCTACTGGCCACAGTGAGAGCCAATAGCTGGCTGCCACGAATAGGCAGGAAGATTCTATTGGCCAGCGTGAGAGCCAACAGCTGACTGACACGAATGTTAACTAGCATGTTAGCATGCAAAAAAAAAATCGATAGCTGCATTGGTCACAAGTGGGAAAAATTTAAATCTGCATGGCACTTTATTCCAATTGGCTCATTCACTTGCTTAAACTCAACGTTGATTCTGATTCCGCAGAACTGGGTTGGGTGTGAAAAAGTATTTGTTGTTAACATTCTTTTTTCATTCGGTTTTTCCAGTTACGAGTCCTTTTTTAAAGCTGATCGTTTTGTGTTCATTTTGTTTAGTTCTTTTTTCGTAACAGATTTAATGTTTAGTATATAGCTTAGAAAAAAAATTCGCAGTGTGAGATAGGCAAGAATTAAGGCATGTAGCAACATCAGCACGGCAAAGGGCACTCCTTTAAAGGCAAGGAAGGGCAAAAATGTTTTAAGTCAAGTGATAGCGATTGCTGTACGATTTTTTAATCAAGCACGGGCAACGCCGGGCCATGCTGCTAGTACTTATATAGTTTTAATCGAGGTTGTGAACTATATAGGAATATCCCACCCGACTACGGAATAGAAGCCATTAAATACTGTTTAGAAACATTTCCTCGTGAGCTACCAGACGGTGTCAATGGAAATTTCCTCATAAAAATCCTTGAATTCATCTAAAAACAACAATTATTTCATATTCAGCGAAACACTCTACCGACAAAAATCAGGAACAGCCACAAAGACAAAGATTGCATCAACATATGCCAATCTAGTCATGGGATATCATGAACTCGAAATCTATGAAAGAACCTCAGAAATCTATGAGAATAACTGCAACTACTACATGTAAGAAAACTGGAAAATATCTCTAGATATCTGTTTCATTCTGCGGAATGGAACTTTTGATATGCTAAAGGCATTCTAAGAAACCATTACTAATATAAATCTTAGCATTTAATTGACTATAGACTACAACAACAAATTTTTTTCGACATATTAATAACGAATAGAAACATAAAACTAGAACCCGACATATATTTGAAACCTACTGACAGTGTCTTTTTTTTATATATATATCTTTTCATCCGTGACACACTAGTACCAGTATTCCACTCAAAGTAACCAAGGGACTCCGTACAAAAGTCTAAAAACCAGCAACAAGAGGTCACAGAACAGAAGAGATGAAAACAAATAATCACCAAGAGAAAACAACCTAAAAATTCATGAACAATACGATTAAAAAAGCGAAACATATAAATATCCACTCACCCCGAGAGACAAAAAGAAAAAAAAAGGCCATCCCTTATATCTCAGCTTTCAAACCAAAGAATACAGAAATCTACAAACACATGCTACTAAATCTACCAGTCCTACTAAAGGATAAAAAAAAAAAAAAAACATTACAAAAATATTTTAAGACATTTTTTACGTTTATACGTTCTTTTTGTAGATACAAATATTTAAGTAAATGCTCTGTTTATAATAAACAGTATTAACGACATTAATGTTCGAGAAATTTTCATAGAAAATATGCGTCCTCCGACAGGAATCGAACCTGTATCCCATACGGAACCGTCATATAGCCTGACGTGCTTTTACCGATTGAGCCATAGAGGAACATTTCGGTTAGCAAGGTCAATTTTACTGTTTTTAAGCTACAGTTCTACATGATTTTTTCTCATACATTCATATCAGTTCAATGCTTATCCAAATATAAACAAATGACGTCATGCATTATGAAATGGACAAAGTCCGACAATTAATTTAAGACATTTTTTTATGTTTATACGTTCTTTTTATAGATTTAAGAAAATGTCTTAAAATAATTGTCGAAATTTGTCCATTTCATAATGTGTGACGTCATTTGTTCACATTTGATTACGCATCGAGCAGATATAAATGCATGAGAGAAAATCATGGAGAATGTAGTTTAAAAACAGTAAAATCGACATTGCTAACCGAAACGCTCCTCTGTGGACAATCGGTAAAAGCACGTCAGGCTAAATGACGGCTCCGTATAGGATACAGGTTCGATTCCTGTCGGAGGACGAATATTTTCTATGAAATTTTTTCGAATATTCAGGCTGGTAAATGTTGTTAATGCAGTTTATTATATACAGAGCATTTACTTAAATATTTGTATCTATAAAAAGAACGTGTAAACATAAAAAAAATGTCTTAAAATAATTGTCGGACTTTGTCCATTTCATAATGTTTGACGTCATTACAAAAATACCCAATCATAAAATGTATACAAAAACTGAAAAAGATACTGTCGAGTACAAAACTACAGAGCACAATTAAAGAGCCTCAAGTGAAAAGATGCAAGCAAGCCCACTAAGGATTATGCAGCTACTTATTAGAAGGTCACAAATTTCACTCCAAAGACGGATCAAAATTCAAGATTAAAAGTAATTTCTCGTGCAACTCAGAAAATTTAATATACATTATAACAAGCAAAGGTTGCCACGAACAATGCATTGATGAAACCAGCCGATAGATGATGACAGTTGACTGCCAACAAATTAGGAATCCCCACCACAGAAAAATACCCCTTATGCAATATATAGAGAAATGCGGAGGACGAAATCTGCCAAAATTTAATATCTTCACATTCTACCAATGCGACTAAAAACACGGTAAAAAAGCGTGTTAATATTTTCATGAGTAAATTTAAACCAAAACTTAGTTCATTACATTGACTAAATGCACGTCTTCTCAAAATGGATTCTATCTTATTTTCCTTAACCATAAACGACATATAAATCAAGTTATGCCCCCTTTTTTTTATTCGAAGCATAAGCGTCAGCACGTGGGAATCTAATAAACATTTAGAATTTTTTTGAAAACCTAAAACCGAAACCGGTTTAAACAATTTTTTCAGAAAACTAAAACAATTTTAATTTTAATAATTCACTGTAAACATGCAGGTATTGTAAATATTGCATATAACTAAATGTAAAAAATAGTAGTTTCTTAATTTTATATTTTCTCAGTACAGCAAGATTTTGTACAGCCTTTTCTAACAATTTCACTTTTTACCTATATACAAGGTGCGATGGATAAATTGTAGCCATTTTATATTTTTAATTTCGTGCATGCGCGTTTTTTTTTTTGTTCTTTTTTTTATTTTGTCGACTGCATCGTATAGAAAGGTCAGTTGGGTATCGTCTGGGAGAAAAAGACCATTATGACGCAATTCACTCCGCCAGAAATAGTGTTTTTGAACTCACCTTCTCTACCGATTCTCGAAACATCGATATCTGCTTTGTTGTTGTACCTTAACGGAAACAAAGAGAAAAATTAAATATAAACAAAATTATATAAACAGAAAAGATAGTCATTTGTTTACAGAGCAATAAACAAAAATTAAATAAACAGTGCATCTTCTCGAATATGAGGATCCATCTAAAATAAGTCTTAAGCAAAGCAAATTAAAATATTTCGGATTTTATCCATTTCACAAAAATAAAAATGTCTTTGTTTACGTTAGTTGCTAAAACAGAGCAGATATCGATGCTTCGAAAATCTCAGAGCAGGTGAGTTCAAAAGCACTATTTCGGGTTTTGTTTAACCCGAAGCGTGACGAATGGTTAAGCACGGTTAATGACGGTTTCCCATAGGGGATGCAGGTTCGAATCCTACCTGAGGACGCATATTTTCTGATAAGCGAATATATCAAGGACCATCTCCCTCTGGCCAGAGAGTTGTCTCTCGAATCACCAGACAAGTCATACATGTGTCTCCGACTATCTCTTCTCAATGCGGTAATCTATCTCTTCTTCTTTTACCGCTCTCCATCCTCTCAAGACTGTGGGATACTCAATCGCATATAATTGGCCCTGCTCTGACATCTCGTCTACAGTCCCTTTCTCACAGACGCGCCGTCGCCTCTCTCTGTCTGTTTTACAAATACTTTCATGGTAATTGCTCCGGGAAGCTGCATTCGCTGGTTCCCAGACTTCATGAGTTCAAGCGCCCTACGAGGCTGGCATCCTGCTCTCACCCCTTCACTGTCGAAACTCCTAAATGTAGCCGTCTCTTCTCCTCCAATAGCTTCATGTCTCGCACCTCTCGCCTGTGGAACTCCCTTCCCTATTCCAGTTTCCCTGAGAGCTATAATCTCCAGCTATTCAAATGTAATGTCAATCGACATCTCCAGTTGCCTTGATCTATCCACTATCCTTCTCCTCATCCTTTCTTCTATCACTCCTATCTGATCTTGCTCTAAATTTTCTGTAACCCCTTGCGTCCTAGTGGCTTCCCGCCTTGCTTGGGGTGAAACGCTTAAAAAAAAAATATATACGCCGGTAAATAGAATTAAAATAAAAATATTGTTTAATTAAATAAACAGAGCATTTTCTCGAATAAGAGTATCCATAAAAAAATAAAGTTCAAGCAAAATAAATTTAAAAATATCGGATTTAATCCATTCCATAATGAATAATATATATATGATAATAATAATGGACTCTCCTGTCGGCTTCGACGTATGAGGATCTGACAGCTTATTGATTCAGTTATGAAAGTTTGTGCGATAATCTTAAGTGGCATTTAAAACCCGATAGTGATTTACAAAGGAGGCCACATATGGAGCAAGTGTGAGGATCGTGAGATGAGATCACTGTTAGATTGGCTGACCTTTTAGATCTTCCTCTCGCTTCTTGAAGGTGATTCAGACAAGCAGATTGAAAATTGCTGAGTCCACTAAAACACGATGATCTCCATTCTACCCGCTCCAAGGCTAAGCGCTCAAGGGTGTTATGTGGTATATTGACTGCTGGCAAGTTGCTTTTCAGCTTGTCTTTGTATCTTAGCCATGGGCGTCCTACATTCCTGTAGCCCTGATCTAACTGGCTGTACATTATCATCTTGGGTATCCTGTCATCAGACATTCTCAAGACATGACTAGTCCACCGTAACTGAGACTGTATGATAAAAGTCTCGATTCCTCCAATGATTGCACGCAGAGAGCTTTTATGGAAAAAATCTAGCTGGCGTATATGGTACCTGTATGGAGTACACGACTCTGAGCCATACAAAAGGATGACAAGTACAACAGCTCTGTAAACCCGAATTTTCGTATCCAGTCGAATACCCCGCTCATTCCACAATCGATGGCGAAGTTTGCCGAAAGCACTGGTAGCCTTAGCAATCCGATGCATGATTTCATCATCTAAAGTTCCACTGTAATTGACTTTGCTACCAAGATAGGTGAAAAACTTTACATAGTTCAGGGCTTTGTCTTCTACTCTCAATGGTCTCTCTGGAAATTTGTAGACTGGTGGTTTTTTGTTTTTCACCACGCAATTGCTTCGGAGTAGGACAAGGTTGGTGCATAACTTCAGTTTTCTTTATGCTAAGTGTAAGACCAAATGCTTTACATGCAGTAGAGAATCGATTTATTAGATGTTGGGCCTCCTCGGAGGATGTCGCTACAATAGCTGCATCATCATCAAACAACAAATCACGAATAATTTGCGTACGAAGGTGGGTCTTGGCTTTGAAGCGGTGATAATTGAAGAGACCACCAGTTGTTCGAAACTGAAACTTGACGTCACTCTCCGAGAAAAAAAGGGCAAAAAGGACAGGGGCCATGACACAACCTTGCTTGGTGCCATTTGTGACATTAAAGGATTCCGACATCATACCATCAGACACGATATTAGCTTTCATTCCTTCATGAAAGGAGATGATGACCATTAACATGTTTTCAGGGATGCCGAGTTTCCTCAAGACTTGCCAAAGAGCCTCTCGATTCACAGTGTCAAAGGCCTTCGCCAAGTCCACAAACACCATGCATAACTCCCTTTTTTCTCGCGAACCTTCTCTGCAACTTGACGAAGAGAAAATATCATGTCAATGGTGCCCCGACCTGAAAACCACACTGCGATTCAGGATAGATGTCGTCAACAAGGTGTATAATGATTCTGTTTACAATCAGTCTCGCTAGGATTTATATATATATATATATATATATATATATATATATATATATATATATATATATATAAAAGAAATATGTTGTAGTGGTTCCAACGAGAAAAAGTATGTATATTAAAAAGAAGAGAAGAGAGGTGCCACAAACGTTTTTGGTTGTAATGTGGATTTATTTAGAAAAAAATATATTATGCTTTGTTTTACATAATTTTACGACACGTGTTTCTGGTCTTGCGACCGTCTTCAGGTAAAAGCGGAGATTTCCATATATTATTAAAAATAATTAATTTTTTCCTTATGTTCAATGTTAAATATTCTCGATATGAGATATTCTCTGTTTGTGTGTTGGTAATCCGAATTTCTTTCTTGAATTGGCAATGAAGAGTTCTGCGCGAAGGGTCATAAAATAATTAAGGTTGGTCCAGCGAAATGATGAATTAGTTATCGGCATTTTATCTTTTAATGTTTTACTGACCCCTATGTGTTCTTAGATCTGTTTCCATTTTCGTGTGTTTCTGTCAGCATGCGTGTATATATGTGTGCGTATATTCCTCCTCCATACATATACTGTCTCACTACGAGGAATTAGTAAACTCATTTGTACATATACACGCATACACACACATACGCACATACATACTATCCCACCACAAGGAATCAGTACATACACACACACATATATACACACATACTTCCCAGGGTAAGTTTAATATCATGCCGATATATCAAACAGACAATTACTCGTATCTACAAATACAGGAAAAAAACTTTATAAACAAATTTAAACCCGAACTAAATAGATCATAACCCCACACACAAAAACACACAACATGCACACAAGGTGACCAAATACAATGGTCAAATCATCCACATACATGAACGCACACTCATATACGGGAGACACGAGGATATATATATGTATGTATAGATACATTTATGTATGTATATGCGGATGTTGACAAAACAGGCGAACTACTCACGAGCACACATCCAACACCCACACAACTTAAGAAGTACGTGTGTGTATGTGCGTGTGTGTGTGTGTGTGTGTGTGTATATACTGGTTCCATGTAGCTTGGGAAGGATGTGTGTGTATGTGTGTGTGTAAAGTCCCTGAGACAACGACACGAGTCGGCTAACATTTCCTTGTATATCTTATATATATATATATATATATATATATATATATATATATATATATATTTAATTTATTAGTGGTCAATATATATATATATATATTGACCACTAATATATATATATATATATATGATATATGTATATATTAGAACCTGCATTCCTCTTTGCAGCAGAAACGTTTTTTGTCCTACAAAGCAGTCGCAGGTTCGAATCCTGACGTTGAGCCCAAATTTCTTATATAAGATTCCTTGAATATTCATGTCGGTATATAAAAATAAAATAGTTTAAAAATAAACAGGTGTTTATTCAAACATGGAACCTACTAATAATAATATTTAAGAGATATACCCGATTAAAATACATTATTTCCTATCAAAAGAGATAGACAGGGAAAGAGAAAAAGAGTGAGAGAGAAAACATATATCCGGTTAATAAATAAAAATATAATATTTTATTCATATATATATATATATATATATATATTAGTAGTAGTAATCTTATAAGTATAAGAAATTATACTCGTTCGGAAAACCTTCAGTATTTTGATTTGCAAATAATCAAACCATTACCAAAGGGGAAAAATGATATAAAAAACGGAAAGAACCAAGAACATGTACGTTAGCCAACAATAATCGTCTAGCATGCAAGTCCAAAGCTCAAAGAAAAAAAACCGATACGAGTAGGCAAAATAACTAAATAAAGTGCTCGATAAAGTAAGTAGAGCAGACCTAGTTAAACGTAGAGAGCCAGACAAACCTACCAAGGTTTCATCTCAGCGGCTATATAGGCAAAATATAAAGTCAAAACTTACAGCAATTGTAGTGATATCTACAAACTGTGTCAGGAGGAAAAGTTAACAATAGTATTATATCCAGACCCAAAAATCTACCGAATGAAAGATCGAAAATAACAACACGATGCATACACACTAAAAGTACATTTTCAGTACGTAAGAACCAGAATGAAAGTATGTAATACATTTTATTTTCTCCCACTTCAATACAATTTCAATACTTCTGCTTTCTTTTCCCCTTCTATTACACTTCAGTTTGTGCTTTTATCTATAAATAATAACGCGCCAGGAAAACATTTGGCCTGAATTGTCTGAGGATACAGAAAGGTTGAAACGAAGGCAGAGTGAATGGCTGATCTACTATATATATATATATATATATATATATATATATATATATATATATATATATATATATATGATGTCTATAAAGTTCGTGTGCACTTTAAAAAATTTATAACTTTATTTCTATTTGCGATAGAAATATTTTTTAAAAGGATTAGAAAAAGTAAATCTATATTAAGTTTTTATTGAAATTTCGTTTAAGTTTCCACATGTCCTCCATCATTAGCAATACAAAAGGTAATACGATTTTGCAGTTCACGGCAAAACATTTGCCAACTGATCACATTAGTTATTTTAGCTATACTTAAAACTAGATACATTAAACTTTATAACATTTTTCCAGATTATTTCTATCGCAAATACAAATAAAGTTATAAATTTTTTAAAGTGCACACAAACTTTATGGACACCCATATATATATATATATATATATATATATATATATATATATATATATATATATATATATATATATATATATGTATGTATATATATATATATATGTGTGTGTGTGTGTGTGTGTTAATGTATTAATGTGGATAAATGAAATAAATAGATATTAGCAACCGTATATACGTGCGTTATAGTGCATTCACAGGTAAACGATTAAATATTTACTCAATTTAATATAACGTTTGAACAAAACAGTGCTTAATGTGGTTAGGCAAAGATAAAAAAATATATATTAATAAATCTACATATACCTACGTTCGAAGTGCAACTTAAAGTTTCGTTGTTCTACCAACTCATCAGACACGAATTATTACTTTTGATTAAAAAAATACTGGGTCTCATGAGAGAAACGCTAAATTAAACGCAGATTCAAAGTTCAAATTTAATATAAACTTAATATTGGGGTGTAAATACAGAGTGTAGAGTGCAAGTAGAGTGCTATTGTAAAAGAAGAAAAAAAAAAGGCAAGCTTAAAGTTTAAATGAGATCCATCCGGGTAACTCGTTAAGTAATAATAGACATTAAAATGGTTAAAGGGAAGTTATCAATATGTAACCTAAAATATAAGAATGCTATGTGATATTTATATGGCGAGAGAAACAGAGATATAATGATGATGTTTTTTTTTGGTTTTTTCTTTGTTTTTTTCTGAAGGTATCCATCCATTTAATAATATCGAGCTAGTCTATTTTGGGTAATGGCACTTTAATCCACTTCAAAGCACTTCCATCACGCTTCAATCATTTATTCTAGTGTCTCTTCCACTTTTCAAATTAGTCTTCTTTTGAGAATGCTTTCAGTTGCCATCGGCGTTTCAAGTCTGATGGCAGTTTTGGGAATATCCGGGCAGTCAATTCAGAACTTTTTTTGTTTTTTTTATGTCGACGCTGGTGGACCTGTGTGATGCGATGTTTTCTACCCAAAATGATACGTGGAAAAATCTACACGCTCAATTAATGCGAGTACGACATGAATAAAACTCACCAGTTCAATCAACATTGTCGCATTGTTGAATAAATCCACATGGGAATCTGTTCAGGCATCTTAAGTAATGTAGCCTCAGGTTGCTTTCTAAGTTATATTAAAGCCGCACAAGCGATATTCGAGAAATTTAAAGGTCTTTGTAGAGTAAGTGGCCATGGTTAAATATAATTATCAAAAACGCCTAAGAAACTGAACTGACAGAGTTTGCAAAGGAAAATAATAAAAGAATGAATAGAACAATGCAAAAAGTAATAAAAAGTAAACAATATTTGAAAGACAAAATTAGGCAAAGCAAGAGAAAAATGGTGTTAATAGACAAAAGGGATGCAGACAAGTGATCACAGCGTTCTGACTTCAAGACAAGAATGAACAGAAATATGACAAACGAGATAGAGAAGTGGCCAATTTTATTGGTCAGGAAGAAATCCCGGCATTCACCTGCATTTTTCATCTAAAAATTCGCGGAGGGGTATGTTTTTCTAGCCATTTCATCTTGGATTCAAGAAATTCTGCAAAGTCTGCGTCGCCTTGATAGATTATTGCTGTAAGTGTTGACATTTTGTTTCACATTTTGTCCTTGATCACGTCATTGTTGGTCACCTTTTGTATTGTCTGTTTGAAATCATTTGTGCTGTATGGTGGCTACGGCCGCAGCGTTGCTCTCTCTCACCCCCCCCCAGTAGCATGAATAGTTTGGATCTCTGGTAGGTCCCAAAAGATGGATGACCAATACTTTGCTGGAATGTAGGAGAAGTTATAGTGGTCTATGGATTAGAAGTTAAAATGAACAATTGATTTACCTAGGCCAATTAATTAAGTATGGCAATGACGAGGAAACACACGGGTAATTTTAACAAAACAAGATGAGGAATTTGTTCACGAATTTATACACTTGAAGTTCTGTCAAGAGCTAGTTTCAAGAAAATATAATAGAAAATATCCATAGTTTTAACGATTGGTCATGAAAGGGAAATGTTCATACAACAGACTGAATGATCTGACACAAAGTAATATTCAAAAACAAATGTAAGAGAGTTCGTTACTCACAGAAGGGATATACGGTTGCATACGTTCAAAAGTAGAAGTGAGATAGTTTGAAATATTTAGCTTTCTTGGATTATTGAGACAATTTCTTTGAAGTGTCGTGCGGTTGGTTAAAGGCTGATAATGTAATTGGCTAATTAATTTACGTTGGCAGGAACTTCAACACTGGACATGGTGAACAGAAACGAATCCTTTCACATGACAGACGCTATTAACTGAATTTTTCAACTCATTTTATATCAAAATGAATTTCACATAGCTTTGCTACTTTCTTTTCCTTCTTCTTGACTGAATGGCTAATTTCTGTGAAGACAAGGTTTTCATTGGTCCAAAACAATTTCACATAGGATCACGAATTTATTTCCGTCTTTTTCCTCTGTCCTCCGAAACTTAAAGGAGTAGGTAAAGGGTGTTATTGTTTCGTACTCACTACAAAGAAACAAGATTACATCGTGGATAACGAGCTCTATATAATACCGTCTGTCTTGGATCGGTGTCCACTAAGACAATCTTCCTGATGGCCACAGATGCCAAGACTAGAAAGTTGGTTGGTTTTAGCATGGGAACAATGGAAGAGACTCTAAAAAGTTTATACATTATGGCCAAAATATTAGTAAAATGGAGTAATATTATGTGGGACATTCTGATGACAATGGGAGAAGCAGCAAAGAAGTTGGCAGGAAGCATATTCACGACCAAACCCGTCAGGTTGTAGACGAAGTACATGGGCACTAGGAAGACAGAGCGTACCCTATCCGGGGTGCCCATGGATGTTTCTGAGGACCAACTCAATAATTTCTTTTCCCAATATGGGACCGTCGGGGATTTGTCTCCTGTAATATGTAAAGCGGTCATTACAACTGGAGTCTTTTTAGTGTAGGTGACAGTGAACACTGAAAGCTTCTTAGACATTCCCGTCAAAATGATATTCGTAATCGTGAAAGGATGGAAACTCCACTGTTTACGTGTAGATCCATGGGACAATTATCCAAGGTGTGACTTGGGCGGAATGTTGTGCTACAAGCCAAACCATCAATATACACAGGAGCAATGGGTACAGAAATGACTGGTAAAACCATCGAAGGATGGAAGTAAATGGGGAAGAGGAAATCAAAGGATGCATACACCTCTCCCTCTCCCCAGCAGGATCTCCCATAAAAGGAACAGCAGCAACAATGAAAACAGCTATCGCAACAAAAGCAGCAGCAGTAGAAGCCGCAACAACAGCAGCTGCCATGACAGCAGAAACAGCAGCAGCAGAAGCAGTAGCAACATTAACAGGCCAAAGAGTCGGAGGAAATGCCTTCACTTACTCCTCAATGAACAGCGGGAGGGGGAAGAAGAGAAGGAAGATTGTACAGAAGATTGGCCGTAGCAGAGCAGAGAAGGCCATGAAAAGTATTAAGACCAAATCTGCCTCTGCTTCGCCTGCAAGAAACGAAGAGACGTCATCATCAAGTCAAATTAAGGCAAGGCATCACCCTTCTTCTCCCGCTAGGGCCCCGCCATCTCCCTCCCTAGGCACATCACAAAAAAAGCTCTTCCACAAAGGGGTGGGGAAGGAATATTTTGCTTTGACGGACATGCGGCCGAGAGGGACATTTCAGTCCATAGGAATGCTCTCTAGAGGCTATTGCTTAAAAATACGGCAAGTCAACAGACAACACTTGTAACTTTCTTAAAAATCCTGGGGTGGTCTACTATTCATAAATACTGGCGGCAGATTAAATATCCGGGATCTAATATCTTTTCCAAAGAACCGGATGGCGCAGACAGCGTCTCCCAAGCTCAACAAGATCTCTAAAATGTGTTCTGGGAGGTCCCCAATGTTGCTCAGCACCTCATTTTATAGAGCGGTAAAACTTAGCTTCCTCACGGACATCGCCGGGTTTGTCACAGATGGACGGGTTATATTCGAAATGAGATATGGTAGCCTAAGATGAGCCACTGGAGTCCTGCGCACCGCAGATTTCCGTTCAGTATGTTTAAGGCCTAAGAAATGGTTTTCATGTTGAATACGAGGGCCTCAAGAGATTGGAGTAAAAGACCTGCCTGTTTCGTGATTTCCTGTCCTTTGGTGTGGATTTGGCCGCGATCCAGGAGACTCACTTTGTCAGTGAGGTCAGTGCTTATGTGTTGTCTAGCAATTTTGTTGTTTATTAAGCTTACACGGACGAAAGAATACAGAATACTTGTAACAAAACGAACGAACGGACGGTTGGTCTTCAGAAGTAAACCTTTGTAATCGGGATAAACGACTCCGGGTTGAAGCATAGATATTAAAATAAAGGTGATTAAAATTAAATTCACAATACACATCTGATTGTAGTCTGGTTGTGTGGTTTTATATAAATTTCCGATTTAAAAAATCGTTTGTTTCTTCTTTGTTTAATAACTACTCTTATAACAGAGGCCTTTCCCTCATTTTATATTGGAATCGGAAAAGACGCTTTCCAAAAAGTATCAAGAAACAGGGCAATCTCAGAAACAAAGAGTGTTCAACCACTATTTAATATCAGTCGTCCAGTGAATGTTGGATAATTTCTTCCCATATGAATGGGAGATAAGTTATCACAGACGTGTTTCTACAGAAGGATGCTGAGAATAACATGGAATGAACATGTAAGCAACAAGGAGGTTTTACAGAAAATCACAACGAAAAGTAGTTAAAATTTCTGCGACACATGATGAAGAAAAAGGGTTTGAAGAAGTTGATACTCATAGGGCATATTAAGAGCAGGAGGGGGTAAAGAAAAACACTGAACGACTTATCTAATGATTTTTATACTAAAAGGTTCGAGATCTGCTCAAGGTAGGGAGATACTGTGAACATGATAATTGTGAATGAGGTTTGCAATATGATTGAAAAAGATGGCAGGAAGTGAAGATTATGAGTATGTAGAGGATAGATAATGACTGAATCTTGACTTGGAGACATTAAGATTGAAGTGTTCAGGAAAACACCCACTTTGGAGTATATATATCACAAAGTGATAGTTCTTTGGAAAATCCAAAAGATGGGAATAGGAGGAATGTTAAGGAGATTAACATTACTTTAAGCTACAGAGGATTAGATATTATGGAGAACCGTGATCATTCACATAAAGATGAAGAATATGACATAATTCAGTCAAAATCTCATCCATAGTATTGTTTATTAAACGCAAATTAGCAAAAGAGCAGTCATATTTTTATTCGGCAAGCCTGTTAATTTTATTCAGCTGGCATGATAATTTTATTTAACTGGCCTGATAATTTTATTCTGCCGGCCTGATGATTTTATTTAACTGGCCTGATGATTTTATTCGGTTGGCCTGATGATTTTATTCGGTTGGCCTGATGATTTTATTCGGTTGGCCTGATGATTTTATTCTGCTGGCCTGATAATTTTATTCGGTCGGCCTGATAATTTTATTCGACCGGCCTGATAATTTTATTCGACCGGCCTGATAATTTTATTCGATCGACCTGATAATTTTATTCGGTCGGCCTGATGATTCGATTGGCCTGATAGTTTTATTCTGCTGGCCTGATAATTTTATTCGGTCGGCCTGATGATTTTATTCGGTCGGCCTGATAATTTTATTCGATCGGCCTGATAATTTTATTCTGCCGGCCCGATAATTTTATTCGATTGGCCTGATAATTTTATTCTGCCGGCCTGATGATTCGATTGGCCTGATAATTTTATTCTGCCGTCCTGATAATTTTATTCGGCCGGCCTGATAATTTTATTCAGCCTCCCTGATAATTTCATTTAACCGGACAGAAAATTTTATTTGGGAGGCCTGATAATTTTATTTGGCCAACCTGATGATTTCATTTAACCAGCCTGAAGATCTTATTCAGGTGGCCCGATGGTTTTATTCGATTGTGTAACACCTATCCTGACCGCACTGGATCGATGTACTCTACAAGACCGGCATTTGGTCCTGTCCTTGTTCAGTATTAAAGATTCAATCAAAGTCTCCGATTCACAATGTCGATTTGATTCCACTTTCCAGCCACGTTGTGAATTTTTTTGATCCTGGAGAGCAATTATCAAATCGTAGATCCCAGAAAATTCAGCTGGTCTACCTGCAAGTTCGTTGGGGTGAGAATTAGGCCAAGCAGAAAAATCAAATATAAACAAGTCGATTCGAGTCCAAAGAAAAATTTATTTATATGTATATAAGGAAGAAATTGGTACAAAAAGAATAATGCCTCTTTTACAAGAAAGTAGTGTATATGAAATAAAGTCCAGAAAAAAAAAAACAAAGCAAAGCAACAAAAAAAAAACAAAAAAACAAAAAAAAAACAAACAAAAAACAAATAAAACAAACAAAAAACAAATATTGCAAATAATTCATAAAGGAGAGAAGTAATTTTCGGGTTCACCCCTCTTTGTTCTTAGTAGTTGCCGTAATTATTTCACTATCAGGACATAAGGGGGTTCACTGGCAGTATTGCGCCAATATTGCAGATAACTTGAGTTCAATTACTCCCTTATTATAACGACAAGCGGACGCTTTCGCCCTCACTGCCTATCTCTTTCTCTCCCGTCGACTGCCTGTCAACTCACTTCACTCAGCTCGACTCCGACTGACTATTTTCGCCCAAACATGCGCTTAAATAAACGCGGTAGTAGCGACAAAAAACCGGGGTGTTAATAACTTACAATACAACCTGATTACTGACCTTTCCCCTTTCACGATTAAATGAACAGGCTCTTCTCAATTGGTATTCCATAGTTCATATAAACACTATTGTTTTGAAATTTTATATTAATAATTCTGGCGAAGCACAGATTCTCTGAGCATAAACTCCACCACAGATTATTTTTCTCATCTATAAACTAAATTCTGTATTAGTATAATTATAATATTTCAAGGGTGACCATTGTTCTCTGCCATAACTGGCCCGATGATTTTATTCGGCCCTCCTGATAATTTTATTCAGCCACCCTGGTAATTACATTTAAGCGGACTGAAAATTTTATTCGACTGGCCAGAGGATTTTATATAGCTGGCATCATGATTTTATGTGGTTCGCAGGATGATTTTATATGACAAGTGTTATGATTTTATGCAGCTATAAACTTCGGCATCAATATTTTTAGAGATTTATCGAGAAATTATAGTAAATATTTCCTCGGCTAATAAATGTGTTACAGTGATTCCTCATAAATTTGTGCAGACTATTTAGAAAAGGTCTAATTAGCAAATGAAAATTCAAATGATATTCGCATATATGGTTGTTATTTATATCGTTGGAATGAAATTCATTGTGATGTAATCAACTTCACACAAGCTTTTCATAAAAAACGAAAGCAAAAAAAATGTCCACCCTTGTCATGAATAATTTTCCTCCCAAAATCTTCTGTCGTCCGTATTTGTGGTATGTAAATTTCAGTGTTCTTAGGCTGAGAATAAAACAAATGAATCTATATGAAAATGCCAGTCTGGTACACAAAGTATATATATATATATATATATATATATATATATATATATATAAAACAAACCTCAATATCATCAGATATCGGACAGTTACTTATTCCCATAATACGGGCCAACGATCATTTCGTTTCTTTTTTCTTTCTTTTCTTTTTTCTTTCGTTTGTTTGTTTTGCTGTCTATGATTTATTTTATTGTTTCTATTTTTTTTATTTTTATTTTCGACGTCTGACATTACAATTTCCAATTGGTCGGCAAATCAATTTCGACTCTCGATGGAACAATTGAAGCTTAGCATTAAACTAAATGTGCAATGCAAGGAGTCATATCATGATATGTGCAAATGAAAAATCATTCCAGCCATAGTTACAATGCTTGTCATCGGTGTTTTCCCTGAGGAAGCAACACAACACGACAAAAATAAATCAGTCTCTTTGCATTGCTCTTTCTCTTTCTCTCTCTCCATATATATTAGAATATATAGAAATATTAATGATATGCATATATAAGCCATCTTTATTTATTGTTTTCTGGATATCTACTGGTCTCATTCTTTTGTTGAGTGGCATATCGACACCTATATGGGTTATTTAACGCCGGATTCTAAATAAGAAAATTAAGACTTTACAATTAATTCAAGAGAATAACATTATTTCATGCTTAAATTATAATTACTAGCTGGATACATTTTTACCAAATAATCTTACACATTATAAAAATGTATTGCTGGTAATTTTACTATGAAAATCTATTGCTGGTATTTTTATTATAAAAACGTACTGATGTTAATCTTATTATAAATATATATTGCTTGCAATTTTTCTATAAAAATGTATTGTTGGTAATTTCTTTTATTTTATAAAAATCTATTGCTAGTAATTTTACTATAAAAATTTATTGATGGTGAATTTTTATAAAAATATGTTGCTGGATATTTTACTATAAAACAAATTTTTGGTAATTTTAATAAAACATGTATTGTTGACAATATTTTTTATTTTATTAAAATGTATTGCTGGAATTTTTATTATAAGCTGGCCATTTTGCTATAAAATATATTACTGTAATTTTTTATTTTATAAAATTTATTGCTAATAATTCTACTAAAAAAATTTGTTGTTGATAATTTTATTATAAAATTTATATTTTTAGTAACTTAATATTTTTTAAATTGTGTTGTTGGTGATTTTTCTCTAAAAACGTATTGCTGGTGATTTTACTATAAAATGTATTGATCGTGATTTTACTAAAAAAAACGTATTGCTGATGATTTTACCATAAAATGTATTGCTGGTGATTTTACTATAAAAAGTATTGTTGGTGATTTTACTATAAAATCTATTGCTGATGATTTTACTGTTAAAAATATACCGCTGGTGATTTTACTCTAAAAAAGTATTGCTGCTAATTTTACTATAAAATGTATCGCTGGTGATTTTACTATAAAAATATATTGTTGATATATTTTTTTTATTTTATACAAACGTATTGCTGGTAATTTTGTGTAAGCTGGTCATTTCTTATAAAATGTATGGTTGGTAATATTACTATAAAAATGTATTTTCGGAACTTATTTTTTCTAAAATTATATTAATGGTAATTTTACAATAAGATGCATGGCTGGTAATTATTTTTTCTAAAAATATATTGCTGCTACTTTTACTATAAAAATGTATTGTTGGAAAGTTTTTAATAAAAATGCGTTACTGATAATTTCACGACGAAAATGTATTCTAGTATTTTTACTATAAAATGTATTTTTATATTTTCCTTGTGCCGGGTCAGGATGAACCTGAGAACAACAGCAATTAAGGGGAGCTTGCATGCTCTTCAAAAGATCCAGTCACCCAATCAGTGCTCCTGCTACCAGATGCAGTTTATCGCCATACCCAGGTGGGTATATTTATTTCAATATAACGAATACTGAAAAGTTCAAAACGTGCACAGAAAATTCTTCCCACACATCGGATATTTGACCAATTTTTTTCAGCACACTCTCGTATTGGTATATTTCTATAAATGTTATGCTTAATAAGCAGACATCACTGTGTTCCTTTTATAAGAGCGAAATTAATAATGTTTACCAGCCTATTTTTCGAATGTCTTACTAAAGAAAATGTACTCTAACGATAGAAATCAAGCCTAAAGCACATATCACTTACTCATGTCGCGTAGACTCCACTGGGGATTATGGGACCACATTTCTCAACAACACTAAGCGTTGCTGCTGTGGTCCCCGAAGCAAATAAGTTTTCACAGGCTGAAATGTTTAGCGCCATCCTCAAAAGGTTTTGAATTGAGAATTGTCCTTCTCCAAGGTTGGTTGCCAAACCTGTCTAAAGATACAGCCGGTCATGCTATTTAACCCATAGCTGGTGGGGAGAAGAGATTGATTTATATACAAAGCACATACATTCATAATGTTTGTTTCCAAGGATACAGAAAAATCCAGTCATTTGACAGAGGCGGTAGCGTGTTCTTTTTTATTAACTATTATTGTATCAATTATGAGTTACGTTCGAAAATGGGCTAAGTAAGGTAGGGGTGCCTTTTTTCAACGAATTATAACACATGTTTGTATCCATGAAAAAAAAATTATGAATGTAAGTACTTTTAAAATTCAGTAAATTTTAAAATAGATTATTCCAAAACTCGCTTGAAGATGAAACAGTACTAATGCTTTTAATTTAATATAATTGAATTTGAAGTTTTTGATTTCTATTTTTGAAACATGGTAATTCCTGTGTGGCGATGAAACCATATTTTTAAATTAGTTAATTTATAATCTATCTATCTATCTATCTATCTATCTATCTATCTATATATATATATATATATATATATATATATATATATATAAGTATCGAATATTCAGTGCTTGTGGTAATGTGGATTTATATACATATATATTTGTATATGTGGATATGTGAATGATATCTGTGTGGTGTACATGTTTATTATATTTGAGAAATATACACTGGTCGTGTATATTAGTATTTTACTTATATTTATATGTTTGTATTTGAATGTATGTAACAGTATATTGTTTGTTTTTATTGATTTTCGCAAATAAATGGACTGCAACGTAAAAAAAAGTATTGTATGAATATCAATATCTAAATTTTATATGTGAAGAATGCACCAGAGATGTTCCACTGGTGAGGAACAAAATGTATATTTATTATTAGTATATATATATATATATATATATATATATATATATATATATACACACACACACACACACACAGACACACACACACACACACACACACAAGGGCGCGTAGAACGTTCGCTTTTGACAGGGTTCGAATCTCACTACGGTTCATTTGTCAAGAAGGAGATTTCTTGACGTTATCGGTCTAGAGGGAGATCACCCCAGCGTGCGGCAGCTTTGGAATGTGCTTGAAAATTATGTCTTGTGAGCGAAATTAGGTCGGCGGAACGCTTGGTCGCTAGCAAGAAGTCACAAGTCATCGTGACCGAGGGTTTGAATGTGCTGGTGTTGTTTGGATTGTTGATCATGCTAGACAACACGTTCCATACTGTAACAAAGGTCTGCTCAGCGTAGTTACAGTATAAACAACAGGTTGGCTTTGTGAGTGCTGAACAAACGCAAATATGCCTGAACGAGCGTCTGCAATAGGGAATAACGAGTCGCCTTTCAGCTATTATATATATATATATATATATATATATATCGTTATCTGCCGATTTTACAGTGGCTTGATATATTATATAGTTTTGCAAGCAGTTGCCGTTTAGGGGACATTCTTTCTTAGCTCCGAAATTACTGGTGGATTTGATTTGTGCTGGTGTTTTTTTTTTGTTTTGTTATTTTCCTGATATATATGACTACTCTATAAATACATGTAGATTTTGAAAAAAGTATTTCTTTGTCTTATATGTTGTCTGCAATTTGAAATTAAAACTTAAAATGTTAAACTGTTATAAGTTTTTTTAATAACAAAATATTGATTAAATTACATTTCTCCGTATTTTGCTAAGTTTTTTTTTTATATTCTGATGAATAAAAAATATAATGAAAGAGTATGTCGATTAGATTTGACGTAATTATATTCTTACAAAGAAATCTTTGCAAGGATGAAGTTGAACTGACCAAAGTAATTGAACTGCGATCAAAAAAGAATAGATTCTTTTTCCAATTATATGATGCTTTTGATAAAAAGAAATGTAAATATAAAAGAATGAAAAGAGGATTTGTTATAGAATTGTGTGCATATTTATAGATGATGGACTTAGAGAAATTGCCTGTTAAGATTTTAAATTCTACATTCAAAATCTGATAAACAAAAATATGATTTTAGAAATAATTTAATTGATTACTCGATTCTTAATTTGCTGTACAAATTTAACGGTTTTTGAGACTAGGATAGCGACTCAAGATTTCAAGGCTGATTGTTTTTGGCAGTGTATATCCGTCAATATAAAGAAACTAATTTTTGATGAAGTATTATTATTATTAATTAAAATATTTGGAATATATTCGAAAACAAAACTTTACCGTATTGTAGGGAATATGTTGAATATTTGCCATCTATATTGTTGACTGGATGACTAAGTTTCACTTCTTTAGATCTCCGACCATTCTAGGGCTGTCGTAAGTTTCGAAATAAATGATTGTCATTAATTTATTATTCTGACGAGAATCCTTATCGCTGTTCTTTAGATTACTAGGTTTCAGTTGACGCGATCTCTAGTCAATCGTGTTTGGTCTAAAGTTTCGAAATAATTTTTTTTTGTTTTTTTAGATTAACTATCTGGACGAGTATACATATCGTTGTTGTTTGGATGATTGGATTTCGGCTGTTTCGATTTCCGGTCAATCGAGTTTGGTCTAAAGTTTCGAAATAGAGAATTGCTGTGTTTTCAAAGTTAAAAGAAATCTCAGAAGAGCAGGAAATTAAATAGTCATTAATGATTCCAGACAAGGTTTGTTTTTTAATTGTTTCATACAATACAAAGACAAAATAAATAATAATACATACTTATTATTGTGAATGGATAAATATGTAGCTACATATAAGAAATGAGGAAGACGGTATTACCAAAACACTCTGCTTCTGTCGGCTGCTGCAAAAAGTTGTAAACGTGTGGAACTGCTCTCACAAACGCTCAACGAACTAATGACGATTAAAAAAGTACCAGTTTCGAAATAGAGAATTGCCTTCTTTTACATTAATTATCTACGCGAGTATTCTTATTTTTGTTGTCTGGAATAACAGGTCATTCTAGGATGGTCTAAAGATTTTAACCCATTAACTGCCAATTTTTTTCAATGCGCATTTTTGTCGCAGTCATGTGTCTTAGAAGTTTATTTATTCCTTATGTTTAATTTCAGTAGTTACCATTGTCATTTTTCTAGAAACTAGAACATCAAATATATATGTGTATAAAACATCAAAAAAAAATTGATTAGAAATAATAAAAACATACTTTTCAAAATAGTCATTATTTTTTTACTCGTGAAATGTAAAATTACGACAGAAAGTGTCTTCTTACGGCTAATAATAAAAAAATTAAAGGCTAAGTGTTGTAAAATATACCTCTGCAAATGTAAGGTATGTAAGCAATTCAATGTAAATACAAGTAATAACATGTAGTGAGTTTAATTTTAACAGATCCCCAAATGAGGCTCATGGTAGGTAATGGTTAAATAAATGATTGTCTTTATTTCATTAGTTATCTAGACGAGTATCCTTATCGTTGTTTTCTGTATTGCTAGGTTTTGGTCGGCCCATTCACTAACCGTTGTCGTCTTATTAATTTTTACAAAATCAAATAAGTAAGTCACCTGAACGATCTACTTTGCAATAACGACACCTAATTCCAGAAGTTATGTAACTAAAAAAGGCAGGGGTTTACAGAGGCCGGCACCCCTGATAATGGCAACAACGAAGGGGAGACTAGTTCGAAAGTGTTAATTCCTCGTAATAGCAATACCTTGTCTCAGACATTCGAACAAATCGCGTTTTCAGAAATATTTCTATGCTGCTCGAAAATTGAGCACAATACCTTTAGAAAGGTAATGTATCACAATACTGAACCGTTGTCTTTTGGGATACGGTTTTCTCGCTCGTAAATCAATGTCTAAGCAATGAATCTCAAGAAAAATTTCCCTTAGCGAACGACCTGCAATCAATTTGGTCTTCATTGGCACTGTTAATGAGAATAGTAATACGATACGTTTCCATATAAGGAAATATTCGGCATTCATTGAGCGAGCAGCCAGTACTCCTGTCGGATGAAATTTATAAAATCTTTTTCTTACAACAAATTTTCAGGGAAATAGTTTTCACAAGTCCAGTATATAGATTTATTTATTTATTTTTTGTACAGCTTATTTAAAGATTATTCTATTTTGCAGTTTATTTAAAGGCGGAAATTAATTTTTGATTATAGGAATTTTTGGAAATAATCACGATTTACTGGTACAAGTTCCACTAATTAACCCATAGCTTAGATTGAAAAGAGGTGTACTCATACCTTTCGCATAGGTATTTGCCGGGAAGTGAATATTACGAACCCGAATGGAATTGGAAGTTGGCTCTTCGATTTCCAAGAAAGAAAAAAGAAAGAAAACAAAGAAAAAACTAAATAAAAAAATGAAATAAAATTAACGTGGCTAGTAGGGCTGCGTAGATCTGAGCCCTATAAGGTTGCAGATATACTTCATAAACAATGTATTTATTATTTTTATTTTATAAATAAACTTTTAAAAATCTGTAATGATTTGTATGCCGTGTTTTTCAAAGAGCGCATTTTTATTTCAATTTATTGTTTTATAAATATCCATTTTAAATAATTTATAAGTTTTTTTAGTGGAATTTATCAATTGAAAAAGGGTAAATTAAATTTAGCCCGACTTAAATTCGGCGAAAATCATAGAAAATGGCAGCCTTAACTCGTTGACTGAGAAGTTGGGGTGAGGCGTGTGACTGAGGTAGTGTTGAGAAAATATGATATCAGTCAACTATTCCTACATCTACAATAAGTGACTTGATAATCAGACTATAAAACAATAAAAAAAATGGAAAGGGGGTAATAAACAGACAAATATATCTAAGACTTTATGCTCACTCTTTTTTCATACATGTATGAAAATGTTTTTAAAATACTTTTTTTATTATTTTTGTTGAATTATTAAAATTAATATTAAAATGCCAAAATGTGTTTTTTTTTAATTTCATAGACAGTGATTTTTACAAATTATATATTTTCATTAGAGTAAAAGTATCATTTCCCATCTAAGTTATACCAATAGTATATTTTGTTAAAGATTGTAATGAGCTCGACAAACTTTGATGACCTAAAGTCGTCATTGACTGAATGCATCACGAACATTTTCAGGTTGAGAATTTAGTAAACAGTAATAATTCAAATACCTCGCTGTATGGATGTTTTAACAAAATTAGCATAGATAATAATGAAATTGAATGTAGAATAGACTATGCTAGTGATAGTTTCCCACAACACTGCAAGATGTTACAAAACCAAAACATTAACCTATTAACTAGGGTCATGTCCTTCAATAGCCTCATCAGATCTCGATTCTCATGTCAGAAATAGCTAAACTATTAGCTATATACAAATATCTTTTTTCTTATCAATGATTAAAATAGCTTCAAGCATATAAATAACCTTTAAGAGTAGTATCCTTCGTCACGTCTTGCTGCTACAAAATCACAAACAAAGTTATTTTACTATTTACAGTGTTTATATTCGAACTATTCGATCAGTCCAAGAATTGGGGTACTGCTGTCATATCTGGGCTCGGGATGCCTGGTTCTTACTGTCCAACCTCGTCAATGTACAGAGAAATCTCCACGGCATTATGAGTAATGGATATTGTCCACTCTGCAACCCGATGTGGACGAAACGTCGAAATACTTTCGTTATTCTCTCGCAATTTGTACAGTGAATGTTCTGATGAGCTTCTTTAGTTTAACAAGTTCAGACCTTCACATCCAAGATCATCAATCCCATGTACACTGAGACGAATCATGTCCATTCCCTTTGTATTCCATCAGTAAGAAGGAAGATCCATTAGGTCAGTTTCTTCCCAAGAATCTCTCATTTGTGGAACAGAAACCCGAGGGGATGATTTCCCGATTACTACAGTTTTAGCCTTTTCAGTGGTCAAGGATCATTTGTCCTCATATACGCTTCTCTTTCGGTCGTATACCCCCGTTTGATGACAAAAGAAACTATGATTGTTTGATTTGTTTTTTTCACGGATTATCAACTCTTTATTTAAAGCCAAAACATATTTCGCATTGAAGGCAGTCGCTCACAGTACCCATTGTTCATGTAGGGATGGAAATGGCGATGATCTCTCTTAGATTGAGACGGTGTCACATGGGTCACGGGACGGCCGCCTAGTGGCGTTACTTCATAGAGAGATTAAAGTGGTCAGTGCGTTAGTTAGCTTCCAGGAATCAAACTGATTTTTTTTTTTTTTTTTTAAAACAACAACAAAAAAAAAACCCCCAAAAAAACGGACAGACGGTGAAACTTCGCAGCCATCCTGTACTAAAAGTAAAGCAAACGCTCGCTTTGATTGCTGGAACCTAACTGATGGACGTGCCTACTTCTCATCATTATATGAAGTGACATCACGTGACCCAAGTGACATCACGTGACCCAAGTGCCATCACGAGACCCAACGTGACATCATCTCAACCAAAAGGAGATAGTCGTAACTTTGCACCTTACGTTCCCATGCCCCCTCCATCTAAATACTGACCGCGCTCGATACAGCTTTACTCTGGTGATCGAACGACAACCGCTGCGCGATTTGGCTGAAAGCCCAGTAATGAACGATTTTCAGTAAAGCGTCTTACTGGGCGAAGTAATTATTAAAAATAATAATGATAACAACAACAAATTTAACAAATTTTAATTCTCAGTTTCTACTCTTGGGAATCGTGTTTTGCAATGATTCGATTAGATCGAAAAGGTGAACAAAATCATATATTTTATCTCAAGTAATACATTTTATTCAAAATTCTCAGAAATCTATATAAATTCAATTTAGCGCACTCGAAATTATAACCGAGAAAATACGAAAAACTGAGTTTTACCATTGCTACGTTTATAATACGATGTCGATTAGACAGGAGATGATCGAATGAAAGCATCACGCCCGTCCGCACGATTGAGGGACGGAAGAAGAAAACTAAGTTTATCGATGATAAACATTTAGATTAAAAAAAACAAAAACAAAAACAAAAAGAATGTATTCTGGGTAAGACAGTGTAACCCGGATATAAGAGACCCGGATATAAGAGAAACCCGGATATAAGTGAGATTTTCTCTGCTCCCAAATTAGAGCTTGTGTTACCTAAACAAAATAGACCAAACCCGGATATAAGAGAAACCCGGATATAAGAGACTTCTCCGGTCCCGACAACTCTCTTATATCCGGGTTACACTGTACATTGCAGTTTCGACATTGGAAAGTACAATGAAAGCGTAACACAGTATGTATAGAGGCATAGTGGTAAAAACATGAATAATTATACAGAGTTTTATTAAATAATCTCATGAAAATAGATATGTAGAAGTCACAGTTGAACCTATGTCTATTCATCCTCTGTCAGCACAAGTAGTTTATGAGTAAAAACATAAAAAGAAACTAAATGGATGTACATTTTTTGTAAGCATTAAAAAAAAAAACAAGTTCAATTACCGACGAAGAAAAGCTATTTTATTTTCCTGACAACAGCGTTTATATATAGAGCCTGGCGATGGATAAATTGTCGTCGAAATGGCACAAAAATGAAAATAACACTGACATCTCATTTTAACAGATACATTTCCCAAAATTACACAAAAATATCTTCAAATACGAATAGGTAAATCCATTGAATAAAATCGCCATCGGCTTCAGTCACGGCCTCCAGACGACTTCGAAATCTCCTGCAACCATTCTGCGCGGTCTCCTTGTTTAAGTTGGTGAATGCTACCATAATCTTTGCCTTCAGTTCATCTTTGGTAAAACAAGGAGTTTTGTTAGTCTCTCGTTCGATTGTGTCCTACACATAAGAATCAAAGGAGTTACAGTTTGTGAGAGTTAGGTGGCCAGATGTAAGGAGTAATATGGTCGCAGAAATTGTTTGAGAGCCATGACTGGCTTCTCCTGTTTGTGTAACATGGTGCAGAGTCCTGCCTAGACAGAGACTTCTAACAGGCACCCTCTTGACCGAGGGTAGCAGTGCCTTCTCATGACACTAGATGTAGGCCTCCGTGTTCAGTCTGAGACTCTGTGGAAATATGAATGGAGACATAGCGTCGCCATCACTAGTGATCACTCCAAAAACCTTAGTAATCACCATTAGACTCATCCAACTCTTTCCGAATCCTCCGTACTGTCCTCATATTGACATTCAAACACTCAGAAATGTTCATATTGGAGATTTCGGCGCGAATAGCAAGATGTAGAACATGCCGTTTTCAAATAATTTCTGGCGTAGTAATTTGAATAATGGTCCCCTTTTTCTCACAGATAGCGCCCAACTAACTCTACTATACTGTGCAGTAGACAAATCAAACAACACGGATCCGCTAAATTCACCAATCGCAACCTGAGTGCATATATATATATATATATATATATATATATAAAGCTATACTCGTTTGGAAAAGCCTTAGGTATTTTGACTTGTAATTAAACGAACCAATGCCCAAGGTAAAATATGGGATAAAAAGAAAGAGCTAAGAACATGTAATTGAGGTGAAAAGAATCGTCCGGAATCCAAGCTCAGAGTCCAAAGAAAATAACCTACAAAACGAGTAAAGCAAAAGTAACTATGTAAAGTGCTCAATATATTATGTAGACCAAACCTAATATAATATATATATATATATATATATATATATATATATATATATATATATATATATATATATATTACACAAGGCGGGTTACAACCATAACCTTTCTTCAGGTGATATTGGTAAATTATATTTTTTAACGGTTCGTTTCACCGTTTATATACCTAACACAATAACAAGGAAATCCACAGTAAGTATGACAACTGTAATGCGAACTGGAATGGACAATATATATATATATATATATATATATATATATATATATTGTTGGATGCTCTTTCTTCCGGTGTCTGTGTCTGTCTATATCCCTGAGATGAGGTATTATGATTATTTGCACTATTTGCACTATTTACATTATTCGAGCTGTTAACCTCACCTCCATTGCCATATTCACAACGTTTCGGGCGTTGTACGCTCCGGTCTTTTTCAGGTGATTGGAATTTCGAACTGAACCCTTTACTCCGTCCAAATGGAGAGTTAAGTTAAAGGGAAATAATTCGGTCCGGTTATGTCACTGTGACCAGCTTTTCCCCTTGACATAATTTGCAAAAACTTCTACCAACGCTGCAAGACTTGACCATTCACAAAATTTTCTATTTCACGTTAGAGGTTCGATTGCTTTTTCTTTTTAATTTACACGCATTGCTTACGAGTTTGACATCGTATCTGTTGCTTTTCTATTTAAATGAAGATTTATGGTTGTATCATTTTTCCTAGATGTAACTTCCGTGCATCCCACATAGACCTTTCTCTGTCCGCTGTCATCTTCCAATTCTGCCTTGTAGATCACTCCTACCGTATTACAGACAACCTTCAACGGACATTTGCCTTTATCGCGACAATTACAAGTGTTGCTATCCGCGCTACTGCTCAGTGTGTACGTCTTGAAATTCCTTATGTTTTCCAAATTGTTAGAACAGCTATAGCACAATTTTACCGTATTTCCATTGAAGATTCTGAGCAAATCAGAAAACTTTGAGAATTGCTTTGTAATCAAAGCATCTTCCCTATATTCGTTCTTAATTCTAAATTAAAAGCGGTTTTAAGCCAGATTACCTTTCTTTTTTCTATTTCTATTCCTCAATCATGATTCATTCGATGTTTAAAGATTAATATGGTTTTGTGCTCCTCTTGTCACAATTCTGTTTCATATTCTTTTTAGTTCAAAAATTCCTTCAGACGAGGAATCCCTCGACAGTCTGAACTCAATTCCTTTCGGAATATGCTTGATTATATTTAATGGGTGAGTTGATTTGAAGTCCGCATACTTCAACACTGTTTTTGGTTTTGTATATGAGGAGACTGTGCCGGCTGAAAGCTTGAACTCTACGTTCAAATATATTACGACTTTTTTTTTATCAATGTCGACTGTGATATCAAAATCTAGGTCCTGGAAGAATTTTGAAAGCATTTTTCTAATTCGACCGTTTGCTCTTCAATTGTCAGGCGCAATAATTAATCCATTATCGCTATAGAGGCCGTGGCTATCAACATGAAAATTTTGTTAATTTTATTCAATTAATGAAAGGCCCATGAACTCTGAAACATCGTCTCCATCAAACGGCGCTTGTGAGACTTCGAAAGCAAAACTGCTGGATTTCTTAACCCATGTTCCGCCATTATAAATTAAAAGAAATTTATGACAATGCAAGATTATCTGAATCTGATCAGATGGAATATTAATAAAGCTCTTTGCGTAGTCCAATGCTCCAAGCAAGTATTTTTTTCCCGATAGGGAGTTGTGGGAATCTTTGATGTATTTAATAATTACATATTTATCTTTATTTTTAATAGCATGAAACCAGATGTATTCATTTGTTCCTTTACATTGGTTTGCTTGTGTAGCTACTTTAAAAGTCGCATATCTTTTGCAAAATTGTCTGGCTTACAATACCATATTCAGTTTTAATTGGTTTCATAAGGCGGAACGAAGAGCTGTTAAAAGAATCCTCTTTATGGTCCTTAAGCTTGTTGTAGGGTGAACGAAATTTTTCTTCCTCTGTATGAGTTCGAATCCTCGTCGCCAAGTGTTGTAGAGTGGTTTCACAGTGTATTTCACTAAGTCGGTCATAAAATAGGTTCGACGTACAAAACGTTAGGAACTTGATATAATAGGTAATGACGCAGTAATCTAGTTGTGGTGGCTGATACTTTAATATCCGACTAACGGTCGTCTGACATCGACTGACTGACCAACTTCTCGAGCGACTGACTCAGCGACTGCTACTACTCCTACTTATTATAGGTGGGAGAGTCTATTAACACTAGAATAGGTGTGTTCCAGTATAACATATATGGAGCTTTTCACCTCTAACCAGACTAGTTATGATGTTATTAGCCTCTTTGTTGATGTTTTCAATATATAATATTGGTGATTTCTTATATCTGGTCACTACATCCTTTAATATTTTGGACACATATAATACATATTGTTCTTATTTTATTGCCTTTGACTAGGAACTTTGGTATCTTTTTTTTATTTTCTTCATCTCCGCAGGCCGATACTTTTAGAAGATATTCTTATTTCTTTTCAATTTGATTATATCCAACACACCAAGCAAGTCATTTTCAAAGCCAGCTAGCTCTTCAATGGCAGGGTGTATCGCCTGGTTTTAAACTGTGATTTTCTGCATTTTCCTCGCTATTAGCATATCTGCGCAGTGCAAACAATGCTTTCCTCCTCATACTAGGAAAGAAGGATTCAATTTTGTTCAATAAAGTTAGCATGTACTCGTGCCTGCTGGGTATTGGAATGGTCTTGAGTGAATACGGGATTTGGAATTCTTGCATCGTTGTTTACTAGATAAATATTTGCAAAAGTAGAGCGTGCAAAAAGATCCTCACCGAATAAATAATACGAATATATGTAATTTTTTTAAAAGATTGTCGGTGATTTGAGCGCTATAAAATATACCTTAGATAAAAATTCTAAACTGTTGAATAGGTGCAGAGTATTTTGAGAAAGGTCAAGTCTTGTAGCATTGGGAGAAGTGTTTGCAAATTATTTTCAAGAGGAAAACCAGGCTATAGTGACATTACCGGACCGAGAAAAATTATTAAATGAGAGTTCATGGGTAATGTCTAACTGCATACATGTAAATAAATATATCTTGGGTCTGTACAGACCCGGATGAGAGTGCATACAGCAATAAATATTTTTGTGTGTGTGTTTCTCTCCGGTTAGCGTTTCTCTTGTCATAGCACCCTCCTTCTGGGGATCTTCCTGATACGGTGTTAGGCATATAAACGGTGAAATGGAGCATTAAAAAATAATTTGCCAACACTAACTGAAGAAACCTTATGGTAGAAACCTGAGTTACGTAAGCTGTAAATATTCCAATTTTTCTAACATTATCTGAGCCACACGTTAATGTTTTTGAATTTGTGTACTGAGCACTCTTTTAAAATATCCATTCACTGGTAGGATGAAAACTGCGGAAACGCATAAACAACAAAAATTTATGCTGTTGGTATTTTTTTACAAAAATATATTGCTGGTAATTTGTTTTCTATGAAAATGCATTGCTGGTATTTTCACTATAAAAATGTACTTTCATTCTTTTGTAGTGTGTTGGCATTGTTTTCAGTTTAACTATTTGCCCATAGCTGGGACCCTAACAGATGCTATCACCCCAGATCAGGGTAAACCTGGGACCAACAGCAATGAGGAGCTGGTTCCACGCTCCTCAAAACCTCATATCTTTCGATCAAAGGTCTTGCTACCGAAGGTAGTTTATTGTTATACACAGGACGAGCGATGCAGTGACGAGAGTTTTCCATTACACTATTTCGTAGGTAAATGCTAGACGACTTTAATGTTTCCTATGGTTTAAAATTAGGATTAATAAGAAGTAACAATTCTGGAGTTCATGTTCAAATATCCGCTGAACAATTCTTATTTCGAGGTGGTCAAAGGCATGCACTTCCCCATGTACACGCATAATTAGCTTCAAACAGAAATGATTTGCGATGCAATAAGCGTCCATTTGTGAATTTCTGACGCAGAAAGAGTGGTGTTATTTCGACGGTGTATTATGGTAAATTGAGAAAAAAAATTAGCAGGATTAATATTCTATAATATCTCCAGAGACTTTAATAAAACCGTCAACATCTCTATTATTGAGACGAGGACATTCTACTCGCAGCAAAATTCATTCGTCGCTTACAACGCTATCCCTGAAAATCCATTAATAATCGATGAAGGAGAAGTGATATTGATAATGAAATTAGAGTTTAGCTCTAACAAAGAGGGATAGAGAAAAAGAGGAAAGGTGGGATGGGAAAAGACACAGAGAGGTTGGAAGAGAGGAAGTGAGAAATGGGTGAGAGGCTAGGGAGAGAAAAAGGGAGGGATTAAAAGAGTCGGGGACACGGAGTGAGAAACGGAGTGAGATATAGAGAGAAACTGGTGAGAGAGAAAGAGTGAGAGTGAAGGATAACAGCAGATAGTGAGAGAGGGAAAGGAAGAAAAGAGGCATGAGTCGAGGTGAGAGATAGATAGATGTTGGTAAGCCAACATCTATCTATCTCGGGGGTCGGGGGCGGAGAAATCAAATAGGGTGGAGAGAGAGGGAAAGGGAGATAGGGGCGTGAGAGAGGCTTGGGCAAAAAAAGAGAGAGGGGAAAAAAGAGAGACAGGGAGAAGTATGAAGGGAATGTGAGTAGTGAGAGAAAGAGAGGGACCTAAAGAAATGAAAGTGAGAGAAAATCGATAATAATAAAAGATAGAAAGACAGACTGAATATGTGTGAGGGGAAGCCGTAGAGAGTGAAGACAAAGCAAGAGAACCTCATACATAGTGAGAAAGAGAAAAATTTATTTATGCGTGTCTATGCGAGAAAGAGAGAGAGAGAGAGAGCGCTAGAAAAAGAGCGTAAATAATGATGTAATAGAGAAGTA
The DNA here is from genome assembly GCA_903632075.3 of Acanthosepion pharaonis. Lineage (NCBI taxonomy): Eukaryota > Metazoa > Mollusca > Cephalopoda > Sepiida > Sepiidae > Acanthosepion > Acanthosepion pharaonis. The sequence continues at coordinate 1,722,968 of CAHIKZ030004282.1, forward strand.
AACAAAGAAAAGGGAGAGAGAGTTGAAGGAAGAGAGTAAAAAACTGAAAGAGGGAAAAACAGAAAGAAAGAGAGTAAGAAAGGAAGAGAATGGAATTGATGGGAGGAGAATCAGAACGAGGGAAACATGGAAGATAACAAAAAGAAAGAAAGAAAAAAAGAACAATAGAAAGCAAGTTAAAAGGAGAAAATAGAGAGGCAAGGAAAGAGAGAGCGAGTGAGAAAGACAGAGACAAATAAAGAGACAGTGAGGGATAGATAGGGACACACACACACACACACACACACACACATATATATATATATATATATATATATATATATATATATATATATATATATTTAGAGAGAGAGAGAGAGAGAGAGAAGAAGAAGAAGAAGAAGAAGAAGAATGAGATTGGGAGAATGATATCACCTTGATGGCGAGGCTACTCCTGAAGTAAAATTATCAACCTCTTGATAACGGTGAAGGTCGAGCTATGGCTCTAGATATCTCCAAGGCGTTTGAAAGGCTTTGGCACACTAGTCTTCTGCGTAAGCCCCAGGGCTATGGTATTACAGGGCGATTGTTTGGTTTAATCTAATCGTTCCTATCAAATCGTAAAATGAAGGTTGTTTTAAATGGGCGTGCTTCCAGATTCTATGACAGGAACGCGGATGACCCCGAAAGCTCTATCCTGAATTCTATGCTGTTTCGTATCATCAATGATATTCCTGGTGTCATCACCTCCCAAATAGGTATGTATACAGATGACGCTACCATTTACTCTTTGTCTCAATAGCAAATCTGTCAGAGCTGACAATCTAAATCTGGCTGCTGCCCTTGAAAATGACCCCCAGTCAGTGGCTAACTGGGGTATGAAACTTGTAAATTGTAACGCCTCCAAAGCAAAACAGCTCTCATTTGTCCACCACACGGGGACTTTTCTGTCTTCCGTTAGCAGGCTAATCGATGAAGAAGTGATATTGATAATAGGCTTCTGCAGATCAATACACTGTGCATTTCTGGCCTCACATTTTCATCTGACTTGAAGTGGAGGAATTACTTCAAAGCAATGGGTCACTTTGTTTAGCCAGACATTTTTTTCTCGTCAGCATCCATCTTGAATATTTACAAATCTACCATTTGTGCGTGAATTATATACTGGTGCCATATCACTTTTGGTTCCCCTGCTATTCATCTCGAGGTTCTTGACAAAATCCAAAGAAGGATTTGTAATATAACCGATTCTAACTTGGAGTCACGACTTTCTAACCGACGTGTCGTAGTTTCTTTTTGTCTTTTCTACAAATATTTTCATGGAAACTGCTTTGACGAGCTTTTCTTCCTCTGGTGCCAGCCTACATGAATTTAAGTGTGCTAATAGATTGGCATCTAGGTCCCGTCCCACGCATTTACTGTTGAAATACCTATTCGGTTAGGTGCAAAAATAATGACGTAATAATGTCGTTTTTTGGCGTTAAAAAATACGTCAAAAAACGACATTATTACGTCATTATTTTTTAACCAAGCTAATAAAAGCAACTGCCACTTCTACTTCAACCGTTTCTTTTCTCGTAGTTCGCGAATGTGGAACTCCTTTCCTTTTTACCTGCTTCCATGATGAATACAATTTTCAAAAATTTAAATTCAATGTCAATTGCGAAAGATGAATGGGATTCAAGAAGATAAACGAATTTTCTTGAATCCCATTCATCTTTTGTCCTTTCCTCAGTCCTCCATAAATTCAGTCTTTTCTCTCACTTTCATTCTCTGTAACCCCCTGCGTACTAGCGGTATTACCGCTTTGCTTGGGGGTGAAATGAGGTTTTTTTAAAAAAATCGCCCAAATTTATGCTCGGGAAAGCATCTCTTTCTAATACTTATAGTGCTCTGAAGTTCCGCACACTTATTTTTATTTTTTACCGAATTTGCTCAGGTTCTTCTCACTATGTATCTAGAGATTCTTGATAAAATACAAAGCAGAATCTGCAATATTATTGGTCCTGACTAGACATCTCAGCTTCCGTCACGTTCTCAGCGCCGTTACGTAGTTTCCCTGTAAAAGGATCCATTTTATGTTTTCTCTTTGGCATAGCCAATATGTTAACATAATTATTTTTGCACTTTGAGGCATGAAAGCAAATTACCACAGAAGGACTATGGGGGAGGGGACCTTTGTACTGATAGTTTATTACATTTTTTTATTACCAGGTCAGGACCAATGATATTAGTCCTGATCTAGCATCTTGGCTCCAGTCCCTTTTCCACCGCCATAACATCTATTCCCTGTGTCTTTTCTGTAAATACTTTCATGCTAATTGTTCTGATGAATGCCTAGAACTCACGAATTTAAACGCAGTACTTGATTGGCAGTCCGATTTCATTATTCTACAGCTGAAATCGTTATATTTAACTGTATACTAACAATTCCTTCTGTCGCAATACTCACTTAGTGAACTCTCTTCCGACTTCCGGCTTCCCAGTTAACTTTGATCCTCAAAAATGTAAATGCAATGTCAATTGCCATCTTCTGTCCCCTTGAATCCTATTCTTTTATTGTCTTCTCCCTTTAGTAATGTTTTGATTTTGCTCATATTCATTTACGCTAGTTAAACCCCTTGTGTCTTATTGGGTTCAATTGGAATGATTAAAATAAAAGAAAGGGACCCCCACTATCTTGCTGAGAATTCACGGTAATCCAAAGCTAATAAAGAAGCTGGGGAGGAGCATGATCTCTACGTCATGGCATTAAAGACAGAAGTCTGAATAAATATATGGAGTAATGGAGGTATTTAATCTAAGGACTTCAGAAAAATCATTATGAGGATCTCCGTGAGGATAATCTGAAAGTCAGAAATGTTATCTCCTCGTAATTCAAGAAAATAATTACGGGGTATTACAGGTTAGAAGAATGAAAATAATGTAGCGTTTATACTTGCGTATAAGACGACTTCATGCATACTACGACCCTTGGAATTTTTGCGTGATTCCCCCCCCCCCGACCAGAAAAAATTTACCTGTGCATCTCGCAACCGGTCACATGACATGATTTATAACCCCTTCAAAAAAATTAACTGCGTATAGTACAAGAGCATTTTTTTGCGCTAAAAAAATGATAATAAAAAAACTCGAACTATACACGCGTATATACGGTACCTCAGAACTTTGAACAAGAATTACGAATATATTAATCGGAATCGTATAGCTTGTATTCGAGGATACCTGCCTGCTTGGGCGGCTAGCCAATCCCTATTGCAGACGATTGCTCAGGCGCATTTGTGTTTATTGAACACCCAGAGCCCATCTGTGGTTTATACTGCAACTATGCCGAGAAGAGCGTAGTTACAGTTTCTTGGAAAGAGCGTGTTATCTAGTGTGATCAACAATTTGAACAAGGCCAGCACGCTCAAGCCCTCGGTCACGATGACTTGTTACTTCGTCCTAGCACAACTATCGACGGCCCCCAAGGGTACCGTGCACCCAGTTTCATTCACAAGCCTTTCCAAAGGTGGCACACGATGGGATCGACAGCCCGATAACATCAGGAAGTCTTCTTACTGACAAATCTACCATGGTGAGATTCGAACCTGGGTCCCATGGTCATAATGCGAAAGTTCTAACCACTCGGCCGCATACCCGCATTTAATCAGAATAACGTGTGGAATTATGGATAAACCCTGTCACACTAAATCATACTATGGAAATCAGCTATTTTTTTTAGAAATAAAACAAAAATACCTGAAATGTTTTCTCTCGCAATGATTTTTTAAAAAATTTGTTTATGCATGACGGTATTTTTGCAGTAAAGAGATTTATCGAGGATAATGTTCCATAACGCAAAACATAACCGACATATAAAAACTTCCTCTACAGTTGCGCGAAAGAATCTCCGCTTCAGGTTGTCTAGTAGATCAGATTTGTAGATGACATTCACTTTACTCAAGGCGTTCCAATGCGAATTTTCACATCCTTTTCAGTAGAATTTATTTCTCTACCTGTCTGTAAAAGATTCGACAGATTTTATTGATACTACTGAGACTTGCTTAAGGTAACCTACCCTCGGATGCTGAGAGCTATACTCAACATCACAGCTCTATGGACGAACTCCTGATATTTCTTCAATCTGACGCGAAAGCAGAATGCGCTTTGTAGGACACTGTTGGCGATCAAAACAAGAACTTACGAGTAATCTACTGCTCTGGACACTAAGCCATAGCGCAAGACGTGTTGATCGCCCACGAACCACCTACATTGACTGATTATGTTATGACACAGAATGCCACTCTAGTGATCGTCCAACCTTGATGCAGGACCGTGACGATTGTCGGGATAGACTAATAAATATCCTAACTAACTCGACTAAATAAAAATATAATATATTTAAATACCGTTTAAAATAACAATAATAATATTAATATTGACAACAAAATAACAACAACAACAACAATAATAATAATAATAATAATAATAATAATAATAATAATAATGTTGATAGTACAGTCCAAATACTTTACTACAGTACTCCGTGGTCTGAAAACTTCTATGGTCTGGTACTTTTTTAATCGTCATTACTTCGTTGAGCGTTTATGAGAGCAGTGCCACACGTTTACAACTTTTCGCAGCAGCCGACAGCAGCAGAGTGTTTTGGTAATACCGTCTTGCTCATTTCTTATACGTATTAGGTTGGTGCAAAATAATGACGTAATAATGTCGTTTTTTGACGTTAAAAAGTACGTCAAAAAACGACATTATTACGTCATCTTTTTTTGCACCAACCTAATAGCTACATATTTACCCATTCACAATAATAAGTATATATTATTATTATTCCTTTCGTCTTTGTATTGTATGAAACAATTAAAAAACAAACCTTGTCTGGAATCATTAACGACTATTTAAGCTTTCTTCTAACTTTGAAAACACAGCAATATATATGAATAATGACCTGGCAAGACTATATTCATACAGGATTTTATTTCACTCACACGGCATTTTCTTCGGTCCGGCACTTGTTCGTTGAGCGGCTACGAGAATTACGTTGTTTACAACTTTACCCAGCAACCGACAACAGCAGAGTGTTTTGGTGAAATTTTCTGGCTCATTCCTTTTATATAATTGCATATTTACCCATTCAGGACAGTAAGTATACAGGGGTGGCACGGCGGATTAATGAATAGCGGCTTGGATTGAGGAATCGGAAATCCGATTTAAATTTCAGTCAAATCCAGTTACATTCACTTACGTGCTAATACCCTTGGGAAAGGTGGGAATCAAGATCGCCTAAACGTGTACCACACATGGCATATAACTGACTGAAGTAGATACTACTTCTGGTTTTAGACTTCTTTTCTATTATTATATATAGTACATAAGTATATACTAATTTCGGCTTTCGACGTCTTTATATTGCATGAACCAATAAGACCTCTTTGAAATCCTTAATAATAGTTCTATTTCCTGTATTAATCTTTGTTCTACCTTTAATTATTTTTTTTAAGCATTACGCAAGACGGGAAGCCACTAGGATGCAGGGGGTTGCAGAAGATTTGGAGCGAGAGCAGATAGGAGTGATAGAAGAAAGGATGAGGAGAAGGATAGTGGATAGATCAAGGTAACTGGAGATGTCGATTGACATTACATTTGAAGAGTTGGAGATTATAGCTCTCAGGAAACAGGAATAGGGAAGGTGTTCCACAGGCGAGAGGTGCGAGATATGAAGTTATTGGCGCAGAAGAGACGGCTACACACACACACACACACACACACACACACACACACACACATATATATATATATATATATATATATATATATATATACATTTGCTAGATGAGTTCAATTGAGATATTTGAAAAAAACGTATAAGTGCTTGAACTTGCTGTCACTTGTTTCCGTCTCGTCGTTTACTTGTTTTACACACACACACACACATATATATATATATATATATATATATATATATATATATATATATATATATATATATATATATATATATATATATATATATATATATATATATATATATATATATATGTATATATATTATTGGATCGGAATCAAAAGATACCCCATATGAATAGCCATTTCACCTCGCAAGAATTAAAATCTCCAAAGCCCTTGGTGTTGACAAAACTTGCGGGTTAAAATGGCTATTCGTATAGGGTATCTTTGAATTCCCAGCATATATAATTTATTTATATATGCTCTGTAATAAATAAACTGAGCTCTCTTTGTGGATCAGTTTTAATATTTTATATTATTAGGATTCACTTGGATAATATATATATATATATATATTTCTTTTTAAGCAACGCTTCATAGAAAAGGAAACTTTTCTTGCCATTACTTACCTGTTATGTCAACCTGTTCGTTGAGAAGGTGGGTCTTTCCAGGTGGTGGACCTAAGATGGAAAAAGAAGAGCATGCTGTCTATTCTTTTATTGTATCGTCTTGATTTCGGAGGAAGTGACGTAAGTCGTTAATGATTGGTCGCTTGTAATTTCAAGATCAGCAGTAGCAGTTACTTAATGTGTCCATTTGTTGCATGTTTGGCTGATTTTTGCTTTAGGATCGCCTGCCGGAATAGTACTGTTTCGGTAGGGTAACATCACTGACGAGGCGATCCTGTGCACTCGTTGGAGTGTTTTCGTAATATATATATATATATATATATATATATATATATATATATATGGTGATGTGAAAAGTAACTCTTTATTTAATGTATAAGTGTCCAGCCAAGTGTCCTGACTTAACACCATGCGACTTTTTTCTTTGGAATTGGTTAAAGGAGCAAGTCTACAATACCAAACCAAGATTTTGGAAGAACTTGAAGAGCGAATACAAGAAGTTATGTCTACCAGACCACAAGAGTTCCTGGTGAAATCAGTTGACACGATTCCTGGGCGGTAGGAGGAGCTGGTAGCGAAATCATCGAATTTTAAATAAAACCTCATGTTAAATATACTCTTTCTTCTCATATACATTTCTTAGTTGATAAAAAAATTATAAATATTTTAAAATGAGGAGGAGCTTTTAGTCACTCTGGATATATATATATATATATATATATATATATATATATATATATATATATATATATATATATATATATATATTTTGAACAATAAAAAATTAAAAAATTAATAAATTAAAATCTTTAGACACACTGGGTTGTAGATTAATATTCTTTCGTTTTTTTTATTATTATTATTTCATTTAGATTCCTCGACTGGTTTCGACCCAAATGGCCATCATCGGGAGGAGAAATATTTCTGCTTGCTGTTAGCACTAAACTACAGAAATGAGTCTTTTGTTGAAGAAAATGATCTTTTGTCTGTAGTTTTCATTTGTTTTTTATATTTTTTTTATCTTTTTAACATGAATCTTTTAACATTCCTTGTGTTGGACAAACAGTCTCTTTTAAGTTGTTATTTGAGATAAGAGCTGGACAGATACATGTTGCTCTGAATTCTCTGGTCAGTTTGACAGTTTTATTGGACCTGGTGAGGGGATGTGTCTCTGTTTAGTGTTTGTGTGTGTGTCATTTGGTTCTTAGGGAGTGAGTGAGTATGATATATATATATATATATATATATATATATATATTGTGTGTATGTGTGTTCGTGTGTATGTGTATGTGTATGAAATAAGCTGGCATGATAATGTTTACATAGGATTTATTTAAGGGGCGATTTCTATCCCATTGACGTGGGATTAATGAGGTCGGGCTTAATAATAATAATAATAATAAATAGTAATTATCGTAGTAGTAGTAGTAGTGAATGAAAATTCAGTTAATAGACTGTTGCTATATATTGTAAACAAAGTCTGGCCATTTCTTGGAAGTTAAATTTGCCCACATCATTTGGTGTTTGAATATCATTCTTCCAACTTAGTCATCCAGAATGCCCGCTTTATAAAATGATGTCGATTAAAGCAAGGTGTAAATGTAAACACGTCTATTGCTTATATCGGTTTCTTGGGGATAGGGGTGTAATCATTCATATGCACCAAGAAACACATTCTGTGAACCAGTATATTTTATAACAGTGCACAGGCTTTTCGTTTTGAAATTAATGTAACGATGTACTTTTATGAAACTATGTAGTAGTCACTCGCCAAAAATTTATCCGAATTGCACTGTTGTAATGGTCTCGCGATCACGAGAAATAAAAAATTGTGATCTCACGATCACGAGAAATAAAAAAAAAAATTTCCCATGATTCCCTAAAAAAAAGGAAACGGAAAACGCCCTACTGGCAAAAAAAAATTTAGAATCTGGTATCTTTTCAACAATCTCTCACCATCAGTGAATGCGAAAATGGACTTCTCTGGGAATGAAGAGTAAAGATAAGTTTTACTCAAGTATTATTTCCTAATATTAAATATGACTTTTAATAATGGACTTATCACCACAAAATAATTCACTCATTCAACAACAGAACGCAAATGTCAGAACATTTAACAAGCAATTTACGAGAACTTTTATCTACAGAAACAACCAAACCTTCCGATAATAAATCATTATATATTTATGTATAAATGTCTTACTTTGTTCTTATGATGTACATCTGTATATTTTACTAACTAAAAAAAAAACAGAAGTCATACAATGTCCATCATAATAAAGTGGCAACCCTGACGTTTAAACTAAAAGAAGCATATTCATACGACATAACAAATACAACGAAAAAGAGGGGAAAAATCAACAAATATATTCATCATATTCGACACATATAGGTACCTCCACGAAATCGCTAAAAAAAGAGCATAGCTTGATGAAAAAGACGCCAACCTTGCCGAAAACTAAATTTTATTGTCTAAATGCTTATGTTATTATTAAGAGGAAAGACCAAAGTTTTTTTTAATTATTTTTAAAAATTTTCCTTCTTTTTAGAACATTCTAAATTTTGATTAAAAACAACCTTTTTCTATTTGTATCAGCGGAACTAGTAAATAACATAGACAATTTTAGCACGTTTTTTCGCATGACACACATTAATTTGAAAAATCGTGCAAAAATAGGAATAATTATCGGATGTTAATGAAACTTTCAGGAACTATTCACAGATGATCGAAATTATTATAAATATGTTTTTTTTATGAAAATCATGGTGGAAATATTTTTTAAAAATATTTATTACTCCCCCATAACTAATTTTATGAAAACGCTAGAAATTCGATCACATAGGTTTTAGTGATTACAATAATTAAAAGCACAGGGCTTTGAGGAATGCAAATCATGTTTTTTTTTGTTTTTAATTGGATACGCAGTACCTGAAAATCAGCTATGAATTGTAACATACAAAACTCAATAAAACAAAGATATTATTTAATTTCAAATGCTTTTATTTGCTTTTCGTTGTTTTTTATGAATATGGACAATATTTTCTGAAAGCAAAAAAATTTTTTCGATGAAAAATGAATTTTTAATACAATTATTTGTTATTTCATTAATTATAATAGATTTTACATTTAAGTTGTTAAAATATTATAAAATTAGTTAAAAACCGCATCGGCTTTCATAAGTGTCCTTATGAGATAGATCTTTTTTTAGCGCGTTGTAAATTGTATCATTTTGACTAATCAGAAGATCCCCAGTAATTAAGAAATGTAATTTTGTGCTTATAATCGTGCTGTAATTATAAAATATGGAAGACCAACCAGAATATAATTAAGTTGCGTTATTTGAGTTAAGCATTGTTCTCCGCTGTTAAGGCCTTTACTTTTGCGAAACACGTGTGGAGAAGTTAATTTGATTTTTCAATTTCAACTGAGAAGGGTACCTACAAGTATCAGTATCATCTTATGAAATATCAAAATTAATAATAAAATGAATGCAAATACAAATAACAGTAGAATGTAATAAATGTACATACAATTATAGTATTTTATGTACAATTCTGATAAAATCTCATAAGAAAGGTACCTATAAATTTATTAGATACCTTTCTTAAGAAATATGAAATTTAATGTCACTCTTAACAGTTTTATTTTAATTTCTTTACAATATATTTCCCATAAAGCATCATAAACGTAAAGGTGAAAGCTAAGTACAAAAAAAAAAAAAAAATTAGACCGCTGAAAGTTTTCGTTAAACGGGGTAAATAATTTGTTCACGTAAATGTAAATTATTTCACTTTTCTCCTTCCGTAGAACAAATTAGCCTCATGGAATTCGTAAATATATCATTCATCACATGTCAAGAGACGCGAAAGTTTATGACCTGCTTTGTTTTATTTTCAAATTACATCTTTTTGGCACAAAAGCTAAGTTAAGTTTGGTTCAAAATATTTTAAATAAACATTATAATTTCTGATTTTCTTAAAATAAGTTTTTGAAAAATGATAATTGATATTTAAAAAATTTCAAAGTCAGATTTCCATTTTTTTTAAAATGGAAAAAAATGGTCAATTTGCTGACTCACAAAAACTACATTTTTAACGAAAATTTCGAACGTGCTAGGAACGATTAAAAAATGGAAAAAAATACCCCCAAAATACTTTTGACCTTTCCTCTTAATAATAACAAACATTTAGACGATAAAATTTTGTTTTCGTCAAGTTTGGCGTCTTTTTTCATCATGCTATGCTCTTTTTTTAGAGTGGAGGTACCTATGTAAGAACAAAAAAAAGCAAACCCAACTAAAAGCGATATATATATATATATATATATATATATGTATGTGTGTGTGTGTGTGTGTGTGTGTGTGTGTGTGTGTGTGCGGATAGATAGAGAGAGGGAGAGGGAGGTAGGTGGCAAGGTGGAGTAATGGATAGCGGCTCGGATTGAGGAATCGGAGAGCCGAGTTCGAATTCCAGTCGAATCCATTACAGTCACTTACGTGCTATTACCCTTGGGAATCATAATCTCCTCCCCCGTAGCGGGTTCTATAGCCTTGGATGGCAATTAGTTTACCACAGAAAGAAATGGCAACCTACTGCAGGAAAAATCTGCCTCAGTCATTCATGTATCGAAAGATGCACGATCGCCTAAGCGTATATATCACGCATATATAATATATATATATATATATATATATATATATATATCATTGAGAATATATATATATATATATATATATACATATGAAGAAATATTTATGGTGGCCTGATCAGAGATTGCGTCTATAAACATTGAAACAGACCTGTCGCCTCGCAAAGTTTACGATTGCGTCTAGCATGTTCAGCCTGTTCTAAGTTTACTTAAATATACTTTTATATATATATATATATATATATATATGTGTGTGTGTGTGTGTGTGTGTGTCTAAAAACAAGTAAACGACGAGACGGAAACAAGTGACAGCAAGGTCAAGCACTTATACGTTTTTTTTCAAATATCTCAATTGAACTCATCTAGCAAATAATTAAATAGGTTATCACCTTCTTACAGTTCTCTCAGACTTCAAACAGAATAATGGAACAGAAAAACTATACCTCAGTCCAACAATTAAGTATCAATACACCTGACTTTATGGAAATAGCTGTATTGTTTGGTTTTCAATATTCGAGGAACAATTCTCCCTAAGAGGAATTACAGCTCCTCCAACGAAATTTTATACGGTCATTGCATCACTGCCGTTAGAAATAGTAACGAAAATTCCTGGTTGTATTAGACTCGCAGAATTACGATGATTTAAAATGAAACCCTCGTGGAATCCCATAAAAGAACAAAACTGAAACTGCCGGATAAATTAACGTCCACAACCACCGTCACAAAACGACCCTCAAATTATCTTAAGAAAAAGATGGCAATAGCTAAAAGGTTAAAAGTAGGAGAATATATCGTGCTCTCTAAATTTAAACATGCACTTCCATCTAGCTCCTGTAATTGCGTCATAGGAGGTTTTAATACCCGCACGCCTAGGAGAATTAGCCGATGAGTTAATGCCTCTTATCCGCAATAATACCTTATATGACACATACTGCTATGCCACCGCAAGGTAAGAGACAAGATTGCCAACAGCTACATAACAAACTTCAACCTTTCGCTGAAACCAAAAAAAAGTAAAATAAGATAAAATAAAATAAAAATATGCCGTGTACAAATTTATTTTGATGATGAAGCGCAAACATTTAAGCCTTGGTGCAAATGGCCGACCAAAAGTCAAAATGTAAAATTGTTACCACGACCAAAATCACCAGCTGACAGTGACTCGGAAACCGAGTCGGGCGAACTCAGTCTCTTCGGGTTCGCGACTACTAGAGATACAGACAAAAATAAGACAAACGAAAATAACATTCATTGTCGACGCAGGTGAAAACATTCCCATTGTCCCTTTCAGAATACTTAACGGGATAACTTTAGAGTCAACACCCGTAACATTATTAGCGGCTAACGGCCCGAACAGTAGATGTTAGGCACAAACTAAACTGAACATCTGAATTCCAAGCATTAGAAGATAATTTTCCTGGACTTTCGTAGGTGCGGATGTAATTGGATTTGATTTTCTGAATAACTTCGGAGTCCTTGAGAAGAAAATAACAGATACCTGCACTTTGTGCACAAACAGACTTAAAACACGTAACTCAGAAATCAGCTTAGCGATTAACGACAATGTAATCCGAACCACTGTGAACGAAAACGCTAACGCCGTTTTAACGTATACACGTGCTGATAGGGAATAATGGAGTGTACCGTAGAACTAAGACTAGCAGTCATTTGCTTACATTTGCTAAAGCCTGGAAACTGTCAGAGGACAGAGATAGTAGTAGTACGTAAAGAATTTAAAAAAATTAGAAGCTGACGATATAATTTCAGCATTTAAAGCGAAGTTGCATGTGGCTAAAAAAAATGAAGATGGATATCACTGTTGCGGTGATTATCACACCATAAACACCAACAACGACAATTATCCTGTACCCAGTATAAAATCATTTGGGCCAAATTAGCAAGCAAAACACTATTTTCAAAAATCGACCTTTTGTCTGCTAACCACCAAATCAGGATGCAGCCTGCTGATATAGACAAAACCGCCATAGTATCTCCACTTGTACTTCACGAATAAAATTTCATACCCTTTGGTCCTCAGAATGCAGCTGCCATATATCAACGGTTTACGGACAAAATATTCAGTGACCTTGTGTATTTATCAATATAGACGATATTCTGATTTTTAGTGACGATCAATCATCACACAAGAAAGGCATACAAACGGTTATTGATGTTTTACATAATAATAATTTAAAAATTTCAGTAACTTTCGATGTTGCATCTATAGATTTCCTAGGATACAATATTAGTGTAGATAGAGGCACCTCGGCGTGTCGTAATGGTTAACAAGCTTGTCTTGTTAGAACAATTACAACTGAGTAGTGAGTTCGATCCTCATTGGGTGCCCCATAAATTCGGCCTTTTTGCCACATCTAAGCTAGGCTTAGAAAATCAATATTAGTGTAGATGGTATCAAGCCAACAACTAAAAATGTTGATGACCTAAAGTCATTCTCATCACCTAACGATAACAGAAGTTTACGTATGCTTCTAGGTATGATTAATTTCTATAGAGAATTATTAACCAATTTCGCTGAAAATGTGCTACCACTTGCCGAACGAATATGACAAAACGTTAACGCTGTATTTACGCTTAACAAATGTGAATTTGAAGCCGATCGTGGCATCATTAAAATTCTATGCGACTATCGCACATAAGCACACCTTCAACTTGAGTGCAGCACTTATCAACTGGTAACCGACAGCAGTAAATATGCAGTTAGTGCTGCTTTATGCCAAGTCCTTTTAAGAAAAGCTTTTGCAAACAAAAGTTAAATATTCCACATTTGACAGAAGACATCTCGCTGCATACCTTGCAATCTTAAATTTTCAGCACATGGTAGAAGGCCAGCAACGGTTGCTATTAACGGACCATAAACCCTTATGTGGTGCCTTTCATGGCCTCATCCTAGCAAAATCAGAAAAAACATAAACCCTTTCATATCCTCATCCCAGCAAAATCAGAAAAAACATAAACCCTTTCATAGCCTCATACCAGCAAAATCAGAAAAAAACATAAAAAAAACCTTTCATAGCCTCATCCCAGCAAAATCAGAAAAAACATAAACCCTTTCATAGCCTCATCTCAGCAAAATCAGAAAAAACATAAACCATTTCATATCCTCATCCCAGCAAAATCAGAAAAAACATAAACCCTTTCATATCCTCATCCCAGCAAAATAAGAAAAAACATAAACCCTTTCATAGCCTCATACCAGCAAAATCAGAAAAAAACTTATAAAAAACCTTTCATAGCCTCATCCTAGCAAAATCAGAAAAAACATAAACCCTTTCATAGCCTCATCTCAGCAAAATCAGAAAAAGCATAAACCCTTTCATATCCTCATCCCAGCAAAATCAGAAAAAACATAAACCCTTTCATATCCTCATCCCAGCAAAATCAGAAAAAACATAAACCCTTTCATATCATCCCAGCAAAATCAGAAAAACATAAAATAGCCTCATCCCAGCAAAATCAGAAAAACATAAACCCTTTCATATCCTCATCCCAGCAAAATCAGAAAAAACATAAACCCTTTCATATCCTCATCCCAGCAAAATCAGAAAAAACATAAACCCTTTCATAGCCTCATCCCAGCAAAATCAGAAAAAAACATAAACCCTTTCATAGCCTCATCCCAGCAAAATCAGAAAAAAACATAAACCCTTTCATAGCCTCATCCCAGCAAAATCAGAAAAAACATAAACCCTTTCATAGCCTCATTCCAGCAAAATCAGAAAAAACATAAACCTTTTCATATCCTCATCCCAGCAAAATCAGAAAAAACATAAACTTTTTCATATCCTCATTCAGAAAAACATAAACCCTTTCATTGCCTCATCCCAGCAAAATCAGAAAAAAACATAAACCTTTCATAGTCTCATCCCAGCAAAATCAGAAAAACATAAAATAGCCTCATCCCAGCAAAATCAGAAAAAACATAAACCCTTTCATAGCCTCATCCCAGCAATATCAGAAAAAACATAAACCCTTTCATAGCCTCATCCCAGCAAAATCAGAAAAAAACATAAACCGTTTCATAGCCTCATCCCAGCAAAATCAGAAAAAACATAAACCCTTTCATATCCTCATCCCAGCAAAATCAGAAAAAACATAAACCCTTTCATAGCCTCATCCCAGCAAAATCAGAAAAAAACATAAACCCTTTCATAGCCTCATCCCAGCAAAATCAGAAAAAAACATAAACCCTTTCATAGCCTCATCCCAGCAAAATCAGAAAAAACATAAACCCTTTCATAGCCTCATTCCAGCAAAATCAGAAAAAAACATAAACCTTTTCATATCCTCATCCCAGCAAAATCAGAAGAAAACATAAACTTTTTCATATCCTCATCCCAGCAAAATCAGAAAAAAACATAAACCCTTTCATTGCCTCATCCCAGCAAAATCAGAAAAAAACATAAACCCTTTCATAGTCTCATCCCAGCAAAATCAGAAAAAACATAAACCCTTTCATAGCCTCATCCCAGCAAAATCAGAAAAAACATAAACCCTTTCATAGCCTCATCCCAGCAATATCAGAAAAAACATAAACCCTTTCATAGCCTCATCCCAGCAAAATCAGAAAAAAACATAAACCGTTTCATAGCCTCATCCCAGCAAAATCAGAAAAAACATAAACCCTTTCATATCCTCATCCCAGCAAAATCAGAAAAAACATAAACCCTTTCATAGCCTCATCCCAGCAAAATCAGAAAAAAACATAAACCCTTTCATAGCCTCATCCCAGCAAAATCAGAAAAACAAACTGTAGAATCAATTAGCCTTACTGAGTACATAACCGACATAGTGCATATTAAAGGTCTGATTGCTTGTCACGACCCCACTCCCGCTTAGTTATTGAGGTCGATTTTTAAAGCTGCAGATTCAGACATGCGCACTTTTCCTAACTTTAAAAATATAGTATTAACGATAATCTCTGTCTATTTCTAAGATGAAGTGTTTACATTGTGCTCATCTTTATTCACGACATTTCGGACGTTGATTGGAATTTCGTACTGAGCCCTTTATTTCGTTCACCTGGGTAGATTGTTCTAGTTCCGCGTGCCAAGCCTCTTGCGTAATAAATACGAATGTCAGTTTGTCATTGCGTCACAACTTTCAACTCCTAGAGGCCGTAGCAAAAATATATCATAATCTTTCGGAATCAGTCTATGAGCAAATTAAAAAAAAAGATATTCCGGGTCGGAATCCGTATCCCCAATGCTGAAATTTGGGACTACTCTCTACCTATTGTGATCAAGGCCCAACGAAACGCCCTCACAGGAGCCAGTTTAAATGCCGCCCAATTGAGCAGCTTTTAAGCTGGTATGTTTGTATATATATATATGTATTTAGGCAGCAAATTCTCTTTTGGGCATGTCTGATTGAATAAATTACAGACATTATGTCTGCTGATTTTTAATAAAAATCCGTTCATACTCACGAATAACTTTCCGTATATTGACGTTAAAGGATTTCTCTGATCCTTTTCAAAAAGGAAATAATATGGTAAGGGATAACAACGCACTTCTTTGTATAAATACTTATACTAATGAACAACATATCGTTTTGTACCACTTGCATACCTGAAGATGATCTTGGAAGAGGATCGAAAGTACTAGGGAAATTAAAATAAAAGAAATTTAAACAGCTATAGCACATTTCTCAAATCCTTTGACATCAATACACGGAAGGTTATTCGTATTTTTGAACGAATTCTATTAAAAATTAACAGACATAATGCTAATAATTTATTCAATCAGACATATATATCACACACACACACATACACGCACAGGCATATATATATATATATATATATATATATATATATATATATATATAATGTGTGTGTGTGTGTGTGTGTGTGTGTGTGTGTAAAAAGACAAAAGGAAATGTTAGCCGACTCGTGTCGTTGGCTCAGGGACTTTATCAATACAAAAGCCTCAGAAGACGAAACGCATCGGCAAAGATACATTTTCATTTTATTTTTATTCAGATTATCCTTTTAAAGGTATACTCTATAATAAATCTCTACACACACACACACACACACACACACACACACACACACACACACACACACATATATATATATATATATATATATATAACGACAAAATGACCATTTTTATCATTTTCTTTTTCCTCTACAACTTTTTTTTCCGGAGGACGCTAAATTTACATTTTATATATATATATATATTTATATATATATATATATATATATATATATATATATATAATAAATTCAATATCAGCATTTACTTACTCTCGTTTATTACCCATTAAATTGCGTCACTTGACGTCCTACGTAGTTTACTTTGATTACACAGCTTGAAGAATAAATTTATAACATTCTTAAATATAAAAGTTTTGGAAACTTAACGATATTTTTTATAAATACTTGTAAAATTACATTTAGCTTGACAAAGTCTCTCAGGCGACAAAACACACTGAAAAACAACACGCACGTACACACACACACACACACACACACACACACATACACACACAGATATATATATATATATATATATATATATATATATATGTGTGTGTGTGTGAGAGAGAGAGAGAGAAAGAATGAGTGTGTGATTTTGTGTGTGTGATAGGATAAAGAACAAATAGGAAACGTTTATAAATCTGACATTTCAATTTTATTAAAAGAATGCGAGAAGGATATATGGGGAAAGAAATAATCCTGGTATTTTTATTTTTGAACTAGCAGCATGGCCCGGCGTTGCCCGTGCTTGATTCAAAAATCGTACAACTCATACAGCAATCGCTATCACTTGACTTAAAATATTTTTGCCCTTCCTTGCCTTTAAAGGAGTGCCCTTTGCCGTACTGATGTTGCTACATGCCTTACTTCTTGCCTATCTCACACTGCGAATTTTTTCTAAGCTCTATACTAAACATTAAATATGTTACGAAAAAAGAACTAAACAAAATGAACACAAAACGATCAACTTTAAAAAAAAGGACTCGTAGCTGGAAAAACCGAATGAAAAAAGAATGTTAACAACAAATACTTTTTCACACCCAACCCAGTTCTGCGGAATCAGAATCAACGTTGAGTTTAAGCAAGCGAATGAGCCAATTGGAGTAAAGTGCCATGCAGATTTAAATTTTTCCCACTTGTGACCAATGCAGCTATCGATTTTTTTTTGCATGCTAACATGCTAGTTAACATTCGTGTCAGTCAGCTGTTGGCTCTCACATTGGCCAATAGAATCTTCCTGCCTATTCGTGGCATCCAGCTATTGGCTCTCACTCTGGCCAGTAGAAAAAGGCCGCAAACTACATGAAAACTGCCGTAGAAGCATGAAAAAATCAATTATTTCCACTATCGATGGGAGTTGGGAAATGCAAAGTCGGTCTTGGGCTTTCCACTAACTTGGAGCATGTGCATGTAAATTTTGGTGCAAATCCGTCGAAAATTGCGGCCGGGCATTCGTTACACACACACACACACTGTCTTTTATAGTTAGAGATTTTTTGATATTCATTCGGTAAGCAGTATTCACGTGTATTTCTCTTGTCAACCAGCTTTAGTATAAGTTTATGGCGTTCGGAACACAAGGAGAGATGACGCGATTATTTCGTAGTTCACAAACTAAAGAAATCCGAATATTTTCTATTTCAAACTATTGTAATTTCTTTTTATTCAATAAAAGGCTATGAATAAAGAACGAAATACATTTTCGCACCCTATATCTCTATCTATCTATCTATCTATATATATATATATATATATATATATATATATATATATATATATATATATACTTAAATGTTTGTTCTCTTTTTTGATAGGATTAATAACGTTTAACTACGTTCAAAAAATTCGCTTTTGATTGTATCGTGACATATATAATAAGAACGTTTATTATTTCGTCAAAATTAATGTATTTCTTATTGATTCTGTCATTGAATAAGAGAAAAAAACTAACAAATCATTCTTCTAATTAGACCAGTTGAAAGCAGCAATCCGCATTGATAAAATGTATTGATTTTTAATAGAATTTCTTCCATCTTAAATTTAACTCTGTTTTTTTTTTTACATTCCCATTAATATAAGTAATATATTTTTTTAATTTCTTACACGAAGCATTGTAATTCTTAATAGTTTTTTTTTTATCAGTATAGACTGATCCTCTCATTAGTTTTACCATAGGCTTACGGTTTTGCAAAAGCAGTCCTCGGAAGGTTTATTTCGTGTTTTACAGCAACTTCTTAGACTTTTTTGCAAGGGACAGGATAAACAAAAATCAGTGATTTTTTTTGTTTAATTATGATCAGACGGTTACGTGCGTTAGTCGTTTCCCTATGATTACGAACTTTGGATATTAATAACAAAACCTTAGCAAAGAATCCTATTTATTTGAAACTAGAGGCTTCACCCGCTCGCTATCGATTTGCAAAGTAAGATATATTCACTACTTGAAATGTTTGAAACAAAAATTTTAAATGAACATTGGTTTGAAAATTGGTTGAAAACATGAAAGGAAAAATTTGTATTTATTCAGATAACTAAACATTAGAATTTTAGACGTTTTTAAACAAATGGAACCTGGTGAAACTGAATAACATTTAACAGGTGTTGACAGAAATAAAATCCATGCATTTACATGAATGAAAAAATATAATGGTGAAAAAACTGAAGTCAAAATGAAGTCGTTTCTTAAATAATTATTGCTGTAATGCAGCAGGATAAACTATATATTTTTTTAATTTAGAGAAAATATAAATAAATTCCTTCTATTTTCAACTTTTGAAAAGGCAGCATATAACTGACCATGAGAAAAGCAAGGTTGCATAAGGTAAAGTCCAGTAACTTTCATTGACAGACCTTGTGATTTATTAATAGTCATTACAAAACTAACTTTGACTGGGAAGTGAAATCGTTTAAAATAAAAAGAAATTGAAATGAATGGACTCAGTACAGTCTCTCTTTTCCCTTGACCAGTTATTATAAGACCTTCCAATAAATGAGGTAACATTTTCTTCACAAAAAGGCGTGTAGTATTACATAACTTTGGAGGACCAAGATTTCTTAGCGGTATTAATGGTACTCCTTGTTTTAATACCAACATCGGTGATAGCATTCCTGAAAGATCGAAAGAATTCCAAATATTCAATAGGGAAATTAAATGCTTCGTCTGAATCCACGGTTATATCATTGGATAAGTATCTCCATTTCTAATGGCAGTTTAAATGTCGAATGAGCAGTTCTTCTACCAGTAAGCAAAGTAGCTGCTATTCCAGAAGATGCTACAGCTAAAGCCACTGCTCTTTGCACCCTAACTGAAAATAAAAGATTAGGAACATTTTGCCATTACCTCCAAGAGCATCCAAAAAGTAAATTCCTCAAGCGGAATTATTGATCCTTAACATAATCTCATTATAGAATGATTCTCTGGTCATTTGTAATAAGTGGTTATTATTCTGGATTTGATGGATCAGCTCTTCATGGTTGTATCTCTCATGATTTCTCTATTTAAGGGATCAGAATCTCTGTTTGGTATGGGAAGTCCAAAATGGCATATTTCTTTTTGTGTCACATTTAGTAACTTACCTTCTGTTTAACACAGTGCAATGTTCACAATCCACGGGTTCCCTTGCATGGATAGCCCTGGTGGAACCAGTTGCATATGATGAAGAATGTCTTCACTCATAGCTTTTTGGTGTTTCACACACAGATCCATTGGATTTGAAATTTGACAGGTAGCAATCATAACAGTAAAGAGATCACTTATTTACTTTGGTGATTGATAGGAAACTGCCTCTTCTAAAGTTTGGTCCCAATGCTCATCACTTTCTGTAAGGCCATGTTGAATGCGAACATGCCAGTATGTCTCAAAATCTTTTGATCCGTTGTTTTCCAATTTCGAAATGATCTTGCATCCTTGACATTATGAAGAAGTCGAAGAAAGAAGCATTCGGAATATTTTGGATATACTGTATAAACCTGACCAAGTACATCACTAAATTAATAGCAGGTTCAGTCGTATGGTTCTCCTTGCTTTCTTCTGTTAAATTTTCCAGATTTGAATGTATAATATTTAAACACTTCAGGTTTTGAAAATTGTTTTAGCAAAGTCATCTAAATCGCATAGGTTAAAGAATGCAATTAGAGTAGTGTCTTTTGGAGTTTCGATCAATTCCTGAGCATTCTCTTCAGTAAAATAAATCCGCTTTTCATTTACAAGATGGACACTCAAGTGTAGAACTGATGGGTGTCTCTTGTGAATGTTAAATGTAAAACTTCTCCAGGCAGCCTCATTGCTAAAAATGTGTCTTCCTGGATTAAATTGTTCTACTTCATTGTGGTTGTCAATGGTAATCGCAGTTACTCCCCCTATTTATGTACTCACACACATACTTTATGGACTTAACACTATTACAAAATTCCACATTAACGTGAGCATTGAATGCTTTTCATAGAAGTCGACTATAGGCAACAATAACCCATTTGTTGTCTCCTAGTATATTTTGTCCATTAATTACAAGGTTAAAGCTAAATCCTCTATTTTCAATCTTTCTTCTTCTGTAACTTAGGTAGCCATCTGTATCCATTTTTGTGTGATTGACAAAAACTTTAATAAAGTAAAGTTAAAAAGTCTGGTTTGGAGTGAACTACTATCGGCTCGACTCGATTCGGTATCTAGCCACCCCCGACGAGGGTTGCATGTGGCACAAGGCCGAGTTTAACGTAGACTCGGGCAAAAAATGCCCGTAGAACACGTATAACAGGATCGGGTCGGTCAACCTCCCCGAACGAGGTTCTGCCCTTTGGCAAAGCCTCGTCCGGGTTCCTCTCTTTTTCAGAGGCAGAGAGGTCGACCGTCAAGCCGAGAAGCTCGGCTTGATTCGGTATCTAGCCACCCCGCCCCACGAGGGTTGCATGTGGCACAAGGCCGAGTTTAACGCGGATTTCCCAAGCTCGTAGGCTCGGCCAAAACATGCCCGTATAAACGTGATCGGGTTGGTCAACCTCCCCGAACGAGACTGCCCTTCGGCGGAGCCTCGTCCGGATTCCTCTCTGCTCTGAGGCAGAGAGTTCGACCGTCAAGTCGAGAAGCTCGGCTCGATTCGACCCTCTCTCTTGAGAGGCCTAGTATACATAGTGTTAGGAAGAGTTCATTCTGCAGTTATAGGTAAGGACCCATGACAGATTCAAAGGATCAAGAAACAGAAAGAACAGGACACAAGGAGACAGATGACGAGGACTGACATTCCTTATTAAATTTTGGGGACTCACTTTCGGCTTCCTGCTTTCCGGTCAAATTTGATAGTTGATAGGAAAGCCGGAAGTGAGTTCCACAGGCGAGAAGTGAGAGATAAGAAAATATTAGCAGAGAACCTTCGGTTACAACTAGCAATTTGAACATTAGAATAATGGGACCTATCTACCACTCTAGTACTGCGGTTAAGTTTGTGAAGTCGATGAACCAAAGAGAATATATCATCAGAAGAGTTACTGTGAAAATATTTATAGAAGAGACTTCGTTAGGGAAGTGGGAAAGTGGCTGATACCGAGATGCCATGATAGGACCGATAACGTTGCCGATTCATCTTTTGCTTTTATCAAGAATCACTAGGCATATCGCAGAAGCGCCAGATCTGAGTTGGCAGCAATATTCGATACACGGGCGAATAGTAGACATATGAATAGGCAAGAAAAAAATCTGGCTAGGAAGATTGTCTAGCACGACATCGTAAAATGACACTACTAGAAACAGATTTAGCAAGTGATCTAATATAATATCTCAGTGGAAATCTTTAATCGAAGAAGGTGCAATGAGTAAATATTCAGGTGGCTAGCATTAGCCATACTGATGAAAGTGAAAAAAAAAGCATGTTCTTTAAAATGATCAACAAAGTGCAGTTTGTAGAGGAGTTTAAATTAACGAGCCACTTCTTTCCCCAGTTCACAAACTATTTACATTATTTACATTATTCGGACTATTGTCCTCATCTTTGTCGCCATATTTATCACAACGTTTCGGTCCCAACACTCAGAAAACAGTCTGCCTGCCTTATGTGAAGGGGTTATCAGAGAAAATACAAAGGATCTGCGGTCCATATAACATCAGGACAACCTTCAAAAGCTTGACGACACTTCGCAGATATCTCTCCCGAGTAAGCCCCCCCCCATAGTGGAGAACATGACTAAAGACTGTGTGTGCGCTATCCCGTGCAGCTACGGAAAAAATATTAACGGGAGACAGGCCGCTCTCTTAAGGTAAGGCTTCAAGAACATCAGAAAGTTGTAACACGAGGGGAATTGGAAAAATCAGACGTGGCTGACCACATATGGAGAGAGAAAGGAGATCGCTGCCGTCTGTGGGATCAAGCTGAGATCATAGACAAGGAACACCACTGGAAAATTCGTAATCTTAAGGAATCAGCACATATGCTATGTCACAAAACCTCCTGAGCCGACCAAGCATAGAAATAAATACAATATGGGAATCAGTAGTAAGGGGTGCCAGAGAAAAGCGAAAATAGTAAAAAAATTGCAATATGAGCACTGGTAAAAACATGCAATGATAACAGCAAAAATTGCAATATGAGCACTGGTAAAAATCGGTATTGAAGAAATTAGGTTTATAATACCCAGAAATTCATACAGATGGCACAGTGGATAAAGGCGTTGGTTAGATCCAGTGACTGGACCCAATGTGTGTGAGTTCAATACTCGGTTAAGGCAGTGGAGAACTTTCAGAGGGAAAATTAACAGGAGATAACTGATAACTGACATTCATTAAACATGGCACGTGGAACTAGAACAGTCTATCCCAGTTAGCGAAATAAATGGTTCAATTCGACATTCCAACCACCTGAAGAAGGCCGGAGTGTACAACGGCCGAAACGTTGTGATAAATATGGCGACAAAGATGAGGACAATAGTCCAAATAATGTAAATAGTGTACATAATACCTCATCTCAGAAAATATAGACACACAAACTATTTAGTTACACCGGTTTTAGGAGATGTTTTGTTGAATTGGTTCCTGACAATTTTGAAGCATTATTTTAAACTGGGCTTTAAACCGCTGGAACTTAGGACTATTGTCCTCATCTTTGTCGCCATATTTATTACATTTCGGCCGTTGTACACTCCGGTTTTCTTCAGGTGGTTGGAATCTCGAATTGGACCCTTTATTTCGCTCAGGGTGGTAGACTGTTCTAGTTCCACGTGCCATGTCTAATGGATGTCAGTTATCAGTTATCTCCTGTTAATTCACCTCTCCAAGTTCTTCACTGCCTTAACCGGGTATTGAACTCACACACTTTCGGGACTGTCACTGGATCTAACTAACGCCTTTATCAACTGTGCTATGTGTCCTTGAAGAAGGCCGGGGCGTACAACGGCCAAAACATTGTAACAAATATGGCGACAAAGATGAGGACAATAGTCCGAATAATGTAAATAATGTACATAATACCTCATCTCAGAAATATAGACAGATAATGAAAGGCCGAAACGTTGTAATAAATATGGCGACAAAGATGAGGACAATAGTCCGAATAATGTAAATAGTGTAAATAATACCTCATCTCAGAAATATAGACAGATACTGAAGGGCCGAAATGTTGTAATAAATATGACGACAAAGAGGAGGACAATAGTCCGAATAATGTAAATAGTGTACATAATACCTCACCTCAGAAATATTGACAGATACTAAAAGGCAGAAACGTTGTAATAAATATGGCGACAAAGATGAGGACAATAGTCCGAATAATGTAAATAGTGTACATAATACCTCATCTCAGAAATATAGGCAGAATACCGCTGGAACTTGTATAATTCAAGATGTGGAAGAGAATGAATTACAGACAGTATATGCAAAACTGGTTCAAAAGTTTTAAGAGTAATAAAAAGATAATCATCTGTTGTCGCTTGTAATACTTTTGAAACGTAAATTAGAGGAAAAGGCGACCAACATGTTAGAACATTTCAGAAGCGCTTCTTTTGAGTCTTACAGCTTTAGAACGTGGGCGATCGTGTCTCCCATAACCATTCTATCGCTTGCAGCTCTTAGCTACCATGTATAGAAAGGCATATGGAGATGTCTATACATTAACCAAATTTCCCACTCGCAGTTCTGCCATCGATTCCAACAAGTTAGGCGACCCGCAGTCATCCCCTGTCCATTATGACCTGTGAGTGTCAAATTCGCTTAACCCACCTTCCTCATTATAGCAATGGGATTTGAGCTGTCTCTTTCTGATTCTGTGTATTTGTGTTCTTTTTGCTTTCATTTTCTTTAAGTCTTCATTGCTTACGAACCTCGTCCATTATATTCTCAGCATCCTTCTGTAGAGCTAAGAAGGTTTAATTAGCAGGTTAGACTGGGTTGTTTATCTTTGTTTGGTAGTCACTCTAGGAAAAGTATTATTTACTCTGTTCTCCCAACTGAGACGGGATGTGACACAAGGTGGGGTTTAACATGGGTAACCCGAGCGCGTACACCCGTGCCGGGTACAGAATTTGGTTGCGCAGGCATTGGTATGACTACAGATCTCTCTCTTTAGTACATTGAAGGGATGCAGTCTCGTGCAGCTATTCCCTGGCATCGAGCAACTCACGGTATTTATTTTCATCAGCTGCATCTCTGTCTGCGGAGAGTCAGTACTGAATCGCACTCTGCCCAAAGAAGAGACGTAACTGAGAGATGATAAACCCGACCTACATCAAGTAAGTAGTTTAGGAGAAATACATGTGAATTCAAAACCCAGGCAAGCCAACGGTAAGATAAGCCATCATGGAAATCCTTAGATAAAAAAAAAATGGAGAGCCATGATCGCTTGAAACATGGTATTTAAGATCATCCTCATTAAAAGATGGCACGTATAGAACATTAAATAAGCGTTAAACGTACACAGGTGCTTTCTTTTTACTTTGATTAAAGTGGAAATGCTCTGGATATTTGTCGATTTCATGCACGTTTATATTAAATTCTCTCTGATGCGTCATCTCGTCATAAATTTTGGATGAATTACGCTGCGTTTTTTTTTTTTTTCTAAAGCCTCAACATATAAAAAGATTGTCGAGAAAATAAATTACCAGGTTTTTAAAAGAAGATGCAATACACATTCACGTCTACGAATGAAATCTCTTAAACGCCGTCGGGTTTCTTAAATAAATCTAATATTTTCCATCTTTTATATTCTGTTAAATTTTATTTGTTACCGTCTTCCAAACAGCCTGTACAACCACCCTCCAAAAAAAAAACACTATACAAATATAGCAAATCAGAATTCAATCGTATTAACCAAATACATTAATTAGTACGGGGGTGCTGAAAAATTCTTAGTTGTTTTTTATTCAAAACTAGCAGTAGAGCCCGGCGTTGCCCGGGGATGTAACAGTAAGAGATAGATCAAGTATCGACCATCATAAAGACTGAAAAATAAAATTGACAAAGATTATTGTTTAAGGTTGATGTCTTAATTAGTTTTTTTTTTGTTTTTTTGTTTGTTTTTTTAACGAATTGGTAAAACCCAAACTCAAGCAAAAACATTGTTTTCAATCGTTATGAGTCTACCGATTAAATAGAATTTTATTATAAACAATTGTCTTGTAAATGGAATTTTTAAAGCATTCTGAATGTAAAAATAAAGAAAAAAGTGTGCAAGACAATAAAAAACACTACCTGCCAAAAAAAGTGAAGCTTTGTTGAAATCGGTTGAAAAATGTAGGAAATCCGATCACATATATAAACGAACACACACACACAAACAACCTGGGTTTTATAATAAGTATAACTCGATATGTTTTATTGTGTTTTCAAATTGATTTCGTGCAAAAACAATTGTGTTTTTCCAAATTTTGACGCTGTCAGAACCATCGCAAGGTAATTTTACGTAGTCCTGTGAAGTTTTGTTGAAATCGGTTGAAAAATGTAGGAAAACCGATCCAATATATAAACGTACAGACACACACACACACACACACACACACACACACACACACACACACACACACAATCTGCGTTTTATAATAAGTAAGATCTGGGCAAGCGACTAAAAATAAGATTTTTTATTTGTTTATATATTTATTTAATTTTTGTAAGGTGAGTGTCGATTTTCATGTAATGTAATGGTTAGCGGCTCAGGACGAATCAAGTTCGATCCTGCTGGCGTACGTTGTGCTTACTACTGTACAAAAAATCCTTTAAAATTTTATGAATCCATTGCTTTCCCGCCCTTAGTTATGGGTGAAATAGCAGCCAAAATTAGGCTCTCTAGCCATAGTTGACAATGAGTCTAGTAGAAGGAAATTGCTGGTTCCAGCCACCTGAATCTCCACAAAGATTATAAGACATGTTACGATATCTGTAAATCAAAAACACGATAGATTTCAAGGACTGTAGAGAATCCCACTTGATAGCCATTGTACAGAATTCTGCTAATACCAACGCTGACTGAACTCAAGGAAGGTTGATGGTCAATGAATGAGAAAGGAATCTTGGTCGGTCCGAGGATTATACAGTATTTGTCGTATTGATTTCATTGTTTTCTTTATATATATATATATATATATATATATATATATATATATATATATATATATATATATTCCCAGAGGATAGAATCCAGGTAGAACTCAATGTCCAGGACAGAGTAAGAATATAATATAAAAGGCTCAAACACTAATAGTCCATGGTTACAATTTATTACATTGGAATCGTAATCAGGATCCAATTCATCAGAACGACAAATTCAAAAAAAGAAAAGGAAAAGAAAAACTTTTTTTTTTTTAATTTGTGGGTTTGATGATTTGGATCGTGATTATGAAAATAATTTTTTTTAATTTGTATGTCTGATTATAACCATGCAATATTAGTGTTTGAGCCTTTCATAACATATATATATATATATATATATATATATATATGTGTGTGTGTGTGTGTGTGTGTGTGTGTGTGTGTGTGTAGCTGTTGCACACGACACACATCATGTCGAAATCAATGTCCCCAAATATCGTTCAGTAATGTAGAAATGTAGGTTTTCTTGCTTATTAATCCAGCATTACTCAAGTGCAACGGTTGTTTTTGTCGCCGCAAGTCAAAGCAGCTCTAATGATGATGATGATGACAACCCCAAGTCAAAGCAGCTCTAAAGATGATGATGATGATGATGATGATGACAATGATGGCGTTATTTCTATGTATAAGTACTGATAAATAAATAAAAGTTCTACATTTGCTTTCATTAAGCTCCTTAAGAAACGAAACGTGTTGGCAATAGAAGGTTTTCCTCTTGTCATTTCTATCTATGTATATATTTATATCTGATTATATCTCCCCCTATCTCTCTCTCTCTATATTTTCCGTATATTACAATTAAATAAAGCAAGAAATACTCTGTAATTAAAGTGATTGTCACTGTTACAGTCCATTTAATGTTTTATTTAATAGTACTATACGGGAAAATATTCGTGAATATGAAAGGATTATGATAAAAATAAGCAGACATAATGTTTGTAATGTCTGCAATCAAACATACCTAAAAGAGAATTTGCTGCCTAAATACACAAATATACATATATATATAGATGGATATATACATTTACTCAATCAGATAGATATATATATATATATATATATATATATATATATATATATATATATATATATATATATATATATATATATAGTTTTAAAAACAAGGAATGTATTGATTTTAATTTTAATTTTAAAAGTTTCTAGGGCCCTTTCAACCAACATCTCATCAGGAGACAATCGTTGGATCAACGAAAAGAATATTAACGACAATGAAGAGCAAAAAGACGGGGGAAACACACTAAAATAACAAAAAAAAGTGTATATATTTTAACGAGGGAAGGGGAAATACCGTGTAAATAAATTAGCGAGGGACAGTTAAAATAAAATATCCCCTAACAGATTAAGAGACTTTACAAATTCTTTCTGCCGGCAGAGAGAAGGTTTCCTTAATCCTATACAGACCGATTCCAAAATCTTCAAATGATTGTTGGAATCGGCTGTATGAATAATTTTAAACCACTCTTTTTTAAACGACTTGGCGCAGGCTATATTCTCAACTAAATGTTGGGCAATAGCCGATTCCATATCCATGGGGGGAAGATAGCATATTCTATCTATCTTACCAAGTCGTATTTTGGAAGGTACATGCTGATTGATTCTAGTTTCCAGATGCAAGGTTGTACGCCCCACATAACCAGCAGCACACTGGCAATTAAACTCATATACTAAATTACTCAATTTGATGTAGGGCAATACATCCTTGCGAAAAAGACGGAAACACAGACCTAGTTCGAAAAATGCTACGTAAAAAAGCAACTGATGGGAAACAACCGGAAACCGACTTGCTAACCTGCTTAATTAAGCCTTGACCCCTATCCCCAATCCAGGGAATCTTTAAATACAGCGGACATTTAGAAGGCCCCTGGACTTTAGGGGAATGAAATTCCTTAGTCTTCTTACTAATAATATAGTCAATAAGGGCCTCCGGATAGCCGTTACTGAGGAAAATCTCCCTAATGTTTTCAAATTCACGGTTCAATCTAATAGGAGAACAAATTTTAAGCGCTCTATACCAAGGTTTTTAACAAGATTAATTTAATTATATATATATATATATATATATATATATATATATATATATATATATATATATATATATATATTTACATATATACAGTATTTACATTATATATATATATATATATATGTGTGTGTGTGTGTGTACAGTATTTATATTATATATATATATATATATATATATATATATATATATATATATGTATCTGTATATATTTATATAAATGCATATTACTTTTTCAGTCTTTTAATTATGTGTTTCTGATTCCAGTCGAATCCATTATATTCACTTACGTGCTAATATGGTATGAATCCTCTTCTTCTTCCCCCAACTGTGTGTAAATAGCAGGACAGAACATCTTCTGTAGCCTTGGATAGCAACTGGTCTAAATACTACGGGAAAAAATCTTAAATTTTCGGCACATTTTAGAAGGCCAGAAAGTGTTACTACTAACGGACCCTAAACCCTTAGGTGGTGCCTTTCATAGCCTTATCCCAGCAAAAGCATAATTGACATAGCACATGTTAAAGGTCAATAAAACATAATAACTGATTGTTTGTAACGACTCCTGATAGCAATTGGGGTTAGTCTTTGTGCAGATTCAGACATGCACACATTTACTGACCTTAAAAAATATAATATTAACGATAACCTCTGTTTATTTTTTAGATGAGGTATTTACATTGTTCAGTTGGTTGTCAATATCTTTATTCACTACATTTCGTCCGCTGATTAGAATTTCAAAATGAGTCTTTTATTTCGGCCACCTGGATAGATTGTTCTAGTTCCACGTGCCACGCCTCTTGCGTATGTCTCATTTATCTTATGTGGTGCCTTTCATAGCTTCACCCCAGCAAAATCAGAAAAAAAAAAAGAAACAGCAGAAACAATTAGCTTTACTGAGTTCATAGCCGACATAGAACATATTTAAAGGGCAACAAAACATAGTAGATGATTGTTTGTCACGACGAGGCAAGTCAGTTCGATCCTTGACGCTGCTGATACAGACGTACACAATTTTCCTAACCTTAAAAAATATAGCATTAATGATAATATATTTTTTTACTATGCAATACATCCACTTCCTTTCTCAGGCCATATATACCTAGTGCCTCGTCAATCATGTATCGAAAGATGCACGATCGCCTAAGCGTGTATCACGCATGGCATATAACTGACTTATATATATTTATATATATATATATATATATATATATATATATATATATATTGGGAATATATATATATATACATATGAATAAATATTCTCTTAAGGTGTCTTATATTTATAGGATAAAGTGTTCAATATCAGAGATATAGTGTGTGTAAATATAAAAGTGAACATTGAATCAACACTTAAAGGCGACAGGCTGTTTCGTGCGTTTATCACGCAAGGCACATAACTGACTGAGCTGTCAGATAGTATGCTTGTGTACAAAAGGAATAGCCCGCAATACGATCGACGAACTGGAGATGCTAAATTCCGACAAGTATGAACATTTAACTAGCTAAGAAGTGTTTAAACTGAAGTCAAAAAAGGAGACACTGAAATCCGAATGCGCTAAATTTGGACTAACAAATGATTCCTTCCACAAATGAACAGCAACATTTCATTAGAAACAAAGAAATGCCGAATTGTTATTCAATGTCGGTCCAAAGAATATATGGCCTTGAATGCTGGACAATCTCCTCAAAGGGAAGAGACTTCTGGCAAAAAAATAAAAGTGATTCTGCCGAAGGATGCTGAGAATGCCATGGACGGAGCATGTGAGTAACGAAGAAATTTTAGGGAAAATGCAAACAAAAAAGGAAATTTATAATTAAAAACGGACCGTTGACATTTCTAGTGAAAATACCAAGGAAAGAGTGCCTGGAGAACATGAAACTCACGAGGCATATTGAAGGCAAGAGGGACAGAGGAAAGCAGGGAATATCCTAACAAGCTTTTGTAAATAGTTGGCAGAACAGAGTTTCGACGAGATTGCAGAAAGTCAAACCTTGTTAAAAGATACAAAGGACAAGAAACTGGGGAGAGCCGTGATTGTCTACGTAGTGAAAAGAACACGGTACATGTATTCTTGCTGAATTTGTTATAGTCACTTTCGTGAATCAATATGTATGAATTCGCATCTTTTCTCTGAGTAAACTTGGGCTCTCTAAGTGAAAGACAACTCTGAATTCTAAACAGTATTAAAGTCTATCGAGGTGGATGAAATACAGCCGTTGTAAAGATTATGGCATCCACAGTTAATCCGTTCAACCCGAGGGAGTTTATAACGCCAGTATGACGCAAGGCGCTACTGTGAGTCAAAGATAATGTAAAGACTTTGGAAGGAACTGGAAACCCAATGTCGAAGCAATAAATCTCTACTTGTGTTCAAAAACTGAGAGGTGTGTAAACTGGCCGATAGCGGATCCTGCTAAATCTGTTACTTCGGTGAGTAGTCGTGGCCTCTTTGATTTCAATTGAGGTTGAAAAAAGAATATAGCAAGGTGGATAGGGTTTGAACCACTTAATATATTAGTGATTGCTTGACTATCGCTATATTGAGGAGAAATATATTGAGAGTTCAATCCCTGTTCCAAGTAGCATAAACTACGAGTAAGTGGAAACTGGACTAACAATAACTGAGAAATACTACATAAGTACCAAATTTTCCTAGACAAGGACAGCGGAAGGAGAATAGTGTATCCCCTTACAATAAATAAAAAGTTCAGTTTAAATCCCCTAAGAGGTTACACGGATCTATAAAACCTCGAATTCTGGAGGGCAGAACAGCCGAAATGATGTGATAAAAAAAAGAGTGGTCGATATTAGACCATACGTAAATAATGAACTACTATCATTGATTCCTTTACTATTACACAACAGAATATAAATTTGCTGTATGGAGCAGGTGATCACACGCAAAGAAAATTGACCCTGCCTTATACACCACTTACAGATCGATCACTGGTTGTCTCAACCCAATCAAAGTAGACCACCTCTACTTCCTTAGTGGCATTGCCCCATCCTTACATAAGAAAAATACTCTCCTCGCCAGAGAAGTTGAATCAAGAATTTGACCCTCGACATCTATATTAGTGATTACTTGTCTATCGCTATATTGAGGGGAAATATATTGAGTATTCAATCCCTGTTCCAAGTACCATAAAATATGAGTAAGTACCTTGAATTTCGGAGGGCAGAACAGCCGAAATGATGCGATAAAAAAGACGATGACAGTAGACCCTACGTAAAAAATGAAATACTATAATTGATTCCTTTGCTATTACACAGCAGAATATACATTTGATGTATGGAGCAGGTCATCACACGCAAAGATAATCGACCCTGCCTTAAACACAGTTACAGATCGATCGCTGGTTGTCTCAACCCAATCAAAGTAGACCACCTCTACTTGCTTAGTAGCATTGCCCCATCCTTACATAAGTAAAACCCTCTCCTCACCATAGAAATTGAAGCAGGAATTTGACCCTTGTCATCTATTCAACGGATGTAAACCAATGAGGTTCATGCCAAGACAGTTTTTTAACACCTAGCCGAGCCACTGAACAACATAGATCCTAGTTAGCGTCTGTCTCTGTGGTGCAGACGCCTTAACAACGTTGAATACTGGCACTATCTCAACCCTACCCATAATGCCTCTCCCCTCTGATCCTATTTAAAACAGCTGTTGGCCTCTGTAGAGCCAACATTCAGAAACTGGGATATGCCACTGATACGATGGAACATCTAGTTTGCCCCAATCAGGAAAATGAATGCACACTTAATGAGATTGAAACCTCTGCGTGCAACACTGGATGGCTGTGGTAAAGTGACTCCATAAGAAAAAGATTGACTCATGAATTC
The DNA here is from genome assembly GCA_903632075.3 of Acanthosepion pharaonis. Lineage (NCBI taxonomy): Eukaryota > Metazoa > Mollusca > Cephalopoda > Sepiida > Sepiidae > Acanthosepion > Acanthosepion pharaonis. The sequence goes on from CAHIKZ030004282.1 coordinate 1,756,410, forward strand.
TGTTATTCTTTCGATTACAACGATTCGACTTTTTAGTTCTCATCTGAAGCTTTGCCCACATATAAGCTGCACTTGCCGATCTCCCGCTCTTGCCTCTGCATTGTCTTTATTGTTTGGTCTGCAAATATTCGTCGAACGTTGGATATTTTAATCTTACTTTTATCGATTAAAGACGAGGCTTTACGTCAGAGTTTCAGACAAATTGAATTAGACAAGTAATGTTACGTTCAATCAGTGTTTATCATTATTAAATTGATTTTTTCCCCAAATATTTGTATAAAAAGCAACTTAGATGATTTGAAATGCAAAATAAAAAAAAAGCCGATAGCAATAATCGTCAGGTGAGAAGGAGAGACGACGATTTTCTGCCTGAAATTTCACAGATGGGGCATCATCATTCGTATTCTATACTGACTGATTCGCGATACCGTTCTCGTGAATGCGCGGGTCGTTGTAATGGTTAGCGACACAGATCGAGAAATCGGCAAGGCGAGTTCAAATGCCGGTCGGGTTCGGTACATTCACATTCAGAAGACTTTAAGTCGACATCAATCAGGCCATGGAAAAACGTGGAAGAGAAATAAATCGCCAGATAATTTAGAATCGTAAGCCTACGAGGCAAAGAAGTTTTGAATCAGATCCAAGTCTGATCAGGTCAATAATCCCAACGCAGTGTGAATAGACCTCTAGTCGAATACAACACGACCGCGTTCGTTTCGTTCATTTTCAAGGGATGAATCCATCTCTTCTTCCACCGGCTATGGATTAAACAGCATGGCAGACTAGTATTGGTTAGCAACCTGTCTAGGAGAATGACAACTCTGAATTCAAAAACTATGGCAGCTACCTAAATGAAGTTATAAAAAGATTTTTAGACGTGGGATCATGATATAATGTCGGTAATGCAAAAGCCCGACAAGCCTAACGTTCTGGTGAACTACATTCCCTTGTTAAACTAGTTCAGACGCTTACGACTAAGACACGCCATACTGTGTACATAGGAGCGAATAATCCTCATTCTCTTTGTATTCCATTTGTAAGAAAGAAGTTCTTCTCAGACAGCTTCTTTCCAAGAGACACTGTTTGTGGAATCTGAAACTGGGTTTATACATTTTTTATTTTCTCGAGAATTGGTAACAGTATATTAATTCTGCAATAAAAACGGATTATGAAACCGGACATTATTATCAATTCAGCACTAAAAGCAGATTCTAAACTAGGACATTATTACCAATTCAGCAATAAATGGAGATTCTAAAAATGGACATTATTACCAATTAAACAATAAAAGCGGATTCTAAAACCGAAAAATATTACCAATTAAGCGATAAAAGTTGATTCTAAAACCGGAAATTATTACCAATTAAGAAATGGAAGCTGATTCTAAAACCGGACATTATTACCAATTAAGCAATAAAAGTTGATTCTAAAGCCGGGAATTTAATGTGGGGTATCCGAGCCCGTAGTCTCGGTCAAAATTTCCCCGTAGACCACATATAAAACGGGGTCGGGTTGCTGTTTCCCGAGACGAGAAACTGTCCTTCGACATAGACTCGTTTGGCGATCCTCTCGGGCCAGAGGCATAGAGTTTGACCAGCAAAACTGCAGACGAATCAACGACTGCAGGATATCTACAAAAGGCCACTCGCGGTCAGATGTGGCACAAGGCCAAATTTAATGTGGGGTATCTAAAAGTTCCCCGTAGACCACGTATAAAACGGGGTCCGGTAGCTATTTCCCCGAGACAAGACTCTGCCCTTCGACTGGGCCTCGTCTGGGAATCCACTCTGCCCGGAGGCATCGAGTTTAACCTACACAGCTGGAGACAAATCTCCAATTGCAGACCAACATACAGTATTTACTACTGTATTTATTTGAATGGGGATATCGTCGCTATGTATACTACAACCCTAATGCGACTTCAGATTTCAGTATGACACTTTCCCAGCTATGTTGATACGCTTTTTGTTTCATTTACCGGCAATAATCTGTTCCAAAAGTTCCGTTAATTTATCCCTATTCTTCTGATCAAAACGTCAAAGGGACCTATTTGTGTTTATATGCTGTCATCGACTTTGTAAACTGGTCTTGTTTTGGGTATGTTTGATTGCTGCCAGAGATTCAATGGTACACACTTCTTTGATCTCATTAACCAATTCTTGCGAAGTTTTGTCAGCTATTCTCCTGATAAAATTAAATGGGACGTGATGTCAGTTTATATGGTCGACCTGATTACTTCTATACATTGCTGATATTTCCAATTTCCTTGTGATTTTGTGTTTACTCATTCTAAACAGACTTCGTTATCCGTTATTCCATTTGTGAAAAGAAATAACAAGTTCCTTCAATTTGGAAGAGTCCATTCCCATATAGTGTCATTACTAAACTGTATCGTTCTGGGTATGACGATAAATTACATGCGGCAGCAAGACCTCTGACCGAGAGGTTTTGAGGAACATAGAACCAACTCTTGATTGTTGTTCCCAGGTCCACCCTGACTAGGGTGTTAACACTTGTTAGGATCCAAGTTGTGGGCAAATAGTTACCTCCCCTGAAAAAAATCAAACTACGATGAAAGTATAAAAATAGATTTTTATAGCAAAATACCAGCCATACATTTTTGTAAAAAAGTATATTACCACATAATCGAAAGTATTTTTTCACTATTTACATATTTGATTTAACATATATGTATTATATAATATTATCTATCTATCTATCTATCTATCTATATATATATATATATATATATATATATATCGTCATCCATAGGCAGACAGTTTCGCTGTATCACAGCTCACCAGTGTGGCTAGAGATCTGATTGTTTCAATCCGGGACTGAAATCCGACCGATTTGGCATCAGTCGGAGGTTCTAACTCCTAGAACTTCTGCGTATTTATATTTACATAAACACGCCAGTTACCTAGTTAACTCAGTTCGGCGGGAGAGTCTTGTATTATCAGCAGTAATAGTACAAATTCGCTTTTTACCCCATAGTGCTCGACCGAATTTATATATATATATATATATATATATATATATATATATATATATATAACTTTAACTTTTTCTTTGTTATTGTATTGGTGTGTTTTACCTACCTATTTTCAACATATTTTATACAACAAATTTATCATAATTTTCATTTCAGTGAATAATCATATCTTCAGTTCAAGTTTTGATTTTAGCTAGATTGTAACGGTGTTGCCTGTTACGTTATTTTTTCAGCAGAACTACAATATTTTATTAAATTGTAAGACTATAAGTATTTTTGTATTGGCGACTATCTATTTTCGGAAATTTGAACTGATTAATATATTATTATATAAGATGCACAACAATTTATTACTCATATATTTACCACCACCCAAACAAAACTGCTTCTTTTTAATCACCCAAGAGAAATCTTTTTGACTTCAATCAGCATGGCTGATGCTAACCTCCAGGGGAGAGAGACATACATTTGTCCTTCTCGGTCAAACGTTTTCCACTGAAATGATGTGGAAAATTATATTGAATCGATTACTAAATCCGCTGCTATTTCCCCCTCTAGAATCTAAACTACGCATTTATATATCCCCTCCCGCAAAAAATGTCGTCTATGCATTGAATATTGCTGCCACATCTGGTCTGGTGGGTCTGCTATGTACTTAGAGATTCTTGATAAATATTCTATTTATCTGATTTTTTAAAATAGAATCTGCAATGTTATTTGTCCTGACCTGGTATATCGGTTTCAATCACTTTCGCACCGCAGCAACATAGCTTTCCTCTGTTTTTTTTTTAATTTTGTTTATAAATACTTTCATGGTAATTGTACTAATGAACATTGATCTATGGTATGTAAACTCGTAGATTAGCGGCAAGGTCTCACCATCTTTTGTATAGAACTTTCTTTCGGCTTCTAGCTTTCCAGTCATCTTTGATCTTCAGTTATTTTAGTGTTATGTCTTCACAATTCCAGTCCCATTATTTTTCTCTCTCTTTAATTATGTCATTTTCTCATATTCTCTCACACTCTCTAACCATCTTGCTTTGTTTACCCTTGCGTAAAATAATCCTAAATGATTAATGCCTCCTCTTTATTATTTTTATATTAATCTTTTTTTTTTTCAGAAATTAACTCGCGACATAATATATCCCTCATCTTAAAAATCAAAAAGGAAAGATGCATTTACTTTTTTTTGTATGAGTTCTAGTTTAGTCATAATGCTTCTCAAAGTGAGGTGAAGGATCTACTTATAATTAGACGGTAAGTACGTCGCTGGTTTCTGAAGTTCCACAGTGGGGATACGAGACTTAAAGATTAAGGTTCTATAAAATGTTTATCTGCAATTAGCAATCAACATCTGAAAGTTGAACAACACTCACCTCAAAGTGTCGGAGAAATATCTCATATAATGTTTGTAAACCTTTCAACAATATCGGGACATCTTTCTTAAGATGGCAATGTGAACAAACTTGGCAATGTGAACAAACTCGATAAATTGGTTCCACATGAATTCGGTTAAAATCAAACTGTTCAATGATTTAAAGAGTATTCGATGCTGCATCTGCGGAATTCGAATGATCCATTTCCAATAGTGACTTGTGATGGGAAATTGATCGTTGATAATAACGAGTAAACCAAACACTTTCCAAAACCAAAATTGAAACAACAGAGGATTGTGGTGACTGTCTGGTGGTCCGCCATTGGTATCGTCCATTAGAGCTTTCTGGAATCTAACTACAACAGCACTGCTGATGTTTACTAACCGCAACTGGATGAAATGCATATTCAGTTAAGCAAAATGCGACTGGTAATGCGTAATCGATTAGGTACAATTCATCTTCATAACAATGGTCAGTACTTGTTGCCAGGGAGACACTGCGGAAGCTTACCGAATTTGGATATACAACTTTGTCCCATCCATCATATTCAACAGGCGCTATCACACATCATCTATCACATATAAAGCACCGAATAATATTTTAAACCAAATGACATACCGTTGGAATGAAGACTCAGAAATTGCATTCAAAGTTTTATTGGCGTCCAAATATTTAGGATTGTGTAGTAGAGGTATAAATAAAATCGACAGAAATGTATAGATGTTGATATTTTGGATTTTGTTGAAATATATTAATTCTGCATTAAAAGCGGATTAATAATCGAACATTATTATCAATTCAGCACTAAAAGCAGATTCTAAACTAGGACATTATTACCAATTCAGCAATAAATGGAGATTCTAAAAATGGACATTATTACCAATTAAACAATAAAAGCGGATTCTAAAACCGAAAATTATTACCAATTAAGCAATAAAAGTTGATTCTAAAACCGGACATTATTACCAATTAAGCAATAAAAGTTGATTCTAAAACCGGTCGTTATTACCAATTAAGAAATAGATGATTCTAAAACCAATTAAGCAATAAAAGTTGATTCTGAAGCCGGACATTATTACCAATTAAGCAATAAAAGTTGATTCTAAAACCGGACATTATTATCAAGTAAGCAATAAAAGTTGATTCTGAAGCCGGGCATTATTACCAATTAAGAAATAAAAGTTGATTCTAAAACCGGACATTATTATCAAGTAAGCAATAAAAGTTGATTCTGAATCCGGGCATTATTATCAATTAAGCAATAAAAGTTGATTCTGAAACCGGACATTATTATCAAGTAAGCAATAAAAGTTGATTCTGAATCCGGGCATTATTACCAATTAAGCAATAAAAGTTGATTCTAAAGCCAGACATTATTATAAAGTAAGCAATGAAAGCTGTTTCTAAAAACGGGCATAATTATTTATTCAGTTAAAAAAGTCGATTCTAATGTCAGACATTCTTATTAATCCAGCAAGAAAAACGGATTCTAAAACCGAACATTATTACCAATTAAGCAATAAATAAAGATTCCAAAACCAGACATTATTTCAATTATGCAAAAAAAGCGGATTCTAAAAACTGGATATTATTATTAATTCAGCAATAAAAGCAGCTTCTAAAACCGGTCATTATTACAAATACAGTAATAAAAGCAGTTTCTAAAATCGGACATTATTACCAATTCGGTAATATAAGCGGTTTCTAAAAACCGGACATTATTTTTTACTTCAGTTAAAAAAAGTGGTTTCTAAGATCGGACATTCTTATTAAATTAGCAAATAAGCGGATTCTAAAACGAGACATTATTACCAATTCAGCAATAAAAGCGGATTCTAGAATCAAACATTATTATTAATTCAGCAATAAAGAGGATTCTAATAATGTTTGTGAATGTGCTATGTGTTTACTGTTGCGGTCAGTCTAGAATTTTGACTGTCATGTATGCGGTTTTTTCCGAAATCTTTTGGAAATTAGGAAGAAGGCCGAGAGCAAAAGCAGTCCAAGACAGAATTTACTTCAGTAAAATAAATGAGCTCCGATTGGAAATATTTGGTTCTAAGCAATTTCAGTTCAGTCTCTGTTGATTAATTTTTTGTCAATTATAAATTGTCGTTAGATCGAAAGAAAGTTACAAATAACTCGAGGCACTTAGGAAAAATATTATTTGCAAATCAACCAAAAATTTAGACATTGAAATTTGATATTTTCAAGATTTCGACTGTGAGTTAAAATAATATAATTATTAACAAACCAATCATATCCTAGGGTTTTATTGGATATCAAGCGGCAGCAATTCTCCCATAGTCTCCACAATATTGTTTTGTAATTGTAGCGATTGAGTTTTATAACGGCGAAATCTGAATTATCCCTACCGTATATACACGTGTATTGTACGAGTTTTTTTTTTAATGATCTGATTTTTACACAAAACGTAGAGTGCCGCATTTACAAAATGATTCTTTTGGTGGAGTTATAATTCGTACAAAACAACTGCAAGCGTCACACAATACATGAAGCCGGGTTATAAGCAAATACATAAGTAGCGTACAATGGTTTCTCGTTAGGTGCTCCGCAAAATGTCGACAATAAATAGACGAACTACGGTTGATATGTCGTAAAGTCAATCAATCCGACACACACCAGAATCTTAAGGCCTCCACGGGATATTAAGTGACAGCAAGTCTCGGCAATATCTCAGCACCTTCCTCAGTATTCTTTATTATTTTGAGTGATTGACCTATCATATAGTTAATATTTATATATATATATATATATATATATATATATATATATATATATATATATATATATATATATATGAAGAAAAATATATACGGAAAAAACAAACAAAATCCTTATATACAATTATGCTGTTTTAATGTTAATATGTCAACCGACGTGACGACAACGTGAACATGTTTTAAACGGAGCGCTGATCTTATAAAATTTTCAGGTATTTGTTTGGATAAGTCTTGTTCTTATGTACATCGTCTTTGTCATGTTGTATTGTTAATGTTATAATTTATGAATATGTCCTGAAGATGGTTTATTAGACGGAAACGTCCGACGTTGACATATTAACATTAAAACAGCATAATTGTATATAAGGATTTTTGTTTGTTTTTTCCGTATATATTTTTTTTCTTCATACTGTCGGATCTATATCCATATATTTGCTTACATATATATATATATATATATATATATATATATATATATATATATATATAATAAGGTCAGATGATATTTACTGGACATGACGTGAAAGGAATTCATATAAATAAATTAGCGTTTTCCATTTGTCTTAGTCAAATTCATTTTTTTCAATTAGTCTTAGTCAAATTCATTTTTCATGTTAAATTTTAAATTTAAACTAGTGTAAGGCTTGAGAGAAACTGAATGCAGGTTGGTCAACGATGATAGATTGATTCGTTTTCTACGGCTTATAAATCATTTGCAGGTTATTTAAAGCCAGAAAATGATTTTTAGATTCTAAGAATATTTTGTATAGAAAATTGTCACAAATGTCCAGGTGGGGTCTGTACTAACAACGCCAACACAGTTTCGACTTAAGCCTTCTGCCCGCCGAAGTGATATCCAGCTTTTTTATTAACACAAAGACAATATGGCCGACACGGTATATCCAAGAGCTGAACCGGCGATTCGGTTTCTTTAATTTCCGGTTGCCAGAAAAAAAAAATTATGATATAAGATTTGATAATGAAACTATAATTGGAGGGGGAGAGGTGGATTGATGACTTTACCAAGGGTATTCGCGCGTATTTAGTTGAAATTATTAATTTGACTACCAACACATCCAAGCTTACATCACCTAGTGTACCCAGTTGACCATCAGGTACGACGTTGTTCGGTGATTGTACGGGAACCAGTGTTTCAACATGCTATGGCAGTAAACCAGTCCCAACGATGAATAAGGTGCGTGATATGAATTAAATATATAGGAGTAGGAAGTCCAATTCTATTATCAAAGGCCTTGATGCCAGGTGTAAATTATCATAGCCTAGACAATAAACTTAAAAGGCGAGGGATGGTTATTCAGAGACCTGACAAGTCCACAACCTGTAAAATAAACAGAAAAGGCGACAGATGGTTATTCACAGACCTGACAAGTTCCCAGAAACTACAAATATTCTGAATGTATTCTGTAGTGAGATAAATGTCATACAACCTTAATCAAAAAATCCGTACAGGTGTCTATCAGAAAGCGTTCAAGTGGGATGAGGAGCACTGCATAACTGGCGTTTATAAAGGGAAGACATAAGGCTAAAACAACAGAAGTATCTATGCGTGACAATCTCCAGGAATATATTCTCCTAAACACATAGCCTTCTAGCCCAACAGAATCAAGTGGACTACACAGGATGCGGCGCAGCCTTGCGAAAAATCAGACAACGATCACGTAGCAGCATGAATCTCTCAAATCCGCAATAACCAGGACTGTGCTACAAAGAATTAAAAATGATTTGATTCACATACATAATTCAATTAAAATTATTAAAGACAATCTGATTGAGTCATACATAATTCATTTAATATCATTACAGACAATCTGATTTAGTCATACATAATTTAATTAAAATTATGAAAGATAATCACATTCAGTCGTACATAATTCGATAAAAATTATTAAAGACAACCTGATTCAGTCATACATAATTCGATTAAAATTATCACAAAAAATCTGATTCAGTCATACATAATTCGATTAAAATTATTAAAGACAATTTTATTCAGTCATACATAATTTGATTCAAAATATTAAAGAGAATCTGATTCAGTCATACATAATTCGATTAAAATAATTGAAGACACTCTGATTCACTCATACTTAATTCGATTAAAATTATTAAAAATAATCAGATTCAGTCAAATACAATTCGATTAAAATTATTAAAGACCATCTGATTCAATTCATACATAATTTGATTAAAATTATCAAAGTCAATCTGGTTAAGTCCAACATAATTCGATTAAAATTACCAAAGATTATCTGATTCAGTCATACATAATTCGAATAAATTTATTAAAAACAGTCTGATTCAGTCATACATAATTCGATAAAAATGATAAAAGAAAATCTGATTCAGTCATACATAATTCGATTAAAATAATTAAAGACAATCTCATTCAGTCATACATAATTCATTTAATATCATTAAAGACAATCTGATTCAGTCGTACATAATTCGATTAAAATTATCACAAACAATCTGATTCAGTCATACATAATTCGATTAAAATTATCACAAACAATCTGATTCAGTCGTACATAATTCGATTAAAATTATCACAAACAATCTGATTCAGTCATACATAATTCGATTAAAATTATCACAAACAATCTGATTCAGTCATACATAATTCGATTAAAATTATTAAAGACATTTCTGATTCAGGCATACTTAATTTGATTAAAACTATTAAAGACAATCTGATTCAGTCATTCATAATTCGTTTAATATCATTAAACAGAATCTAATTCAGTCATACATAGCCCGATTAAAATCATTAACGTCTATAAGATTCAGTCACACACAATTTGATTAAAATTATTAAAGATAATCTGATTCAGTCATACAGAATTTGATTAAATTTATTAAAGACAATCTGATTCACATCTCTTGCTTTGAAATCTCCAAAGCCATAGTCTATTTAATTAACAGAATTGAGCTTCGAAATATCGGGCAAGACTAAATAGATTAATTAATGAGGAAAGTCTTCCGAGTTGGTCTCATCTCTGTTGGAAGACCCCACTTTATTTATTAAGGCACGAAAATGCACAGACTGTTATACATAGATTGACACTGCTTCTGGGTTATCAGCATTTCGGCTGATTTACTCTCTGGTCTACTTTAGGTGCCTGACGTCTTAGTAAACTTCCTGGAATTTTCAACTATTCTCTTTATTCCGTTCATAGATTTTTTTGTTTATTTTTTTTGTTTTTTAAAGAAATTCACCCAAAGCAAGGCGGGAGTGCCACTAGCACGCAGGGTGTTGCAGAGGATTGACAATAAGAGTAAAGAGCCATGTTTGGTGAAAGGAACCAGAGAAGGACGGGGAACAAGATCAAGTTATCAGATGTCGATTGACATTACACTTGACTATTTGAAGATTATAGTTATCGGGGAAGCAAGCAAGGGAAAGGGAGTTCCACAGACGGGAAGTGCGAAAGAAGAAGCTGTTGAAAAGACGGTTATATTGAAACGTTTCGACAGTGAAAGGATGGGACCGAGATGCCAGCCTAGTAGCTTAAATTCATGCAGTCTGGGAACCAGCAAAAGTAGCTCGTCGGAACAGTTGCCGTGAAAATACTTGTGGAAGAGACAGAGGAAAGTTACGGCAGGTCTTTGAGAAAGTGACTGCAGACTAGATGGCAGATCAGAACCTATCCTCTTGCATATTCGTCTCTAGATTTGTCGAGGACCTCGAGACGTACAGCGGGGCTACCAGAACATATATGACAGCAATATTCCAGGCAAGGACGGATGTTTGATTTATAGATTGGAAGGATAGTCTCAGACGAGAAGAACTTTCTGACAAGACTAAGAGAAACTCATTTTCATTGCGGTAGATGAAGTTATTGATTCAATGTATTTATTTGATCTCATGTCAACGGACAGCGTGAGATGAAGCAGGCGTAAAGAGGCATTTTCGGTAAGATATTTGGAGCTTAGTGTTACAGATTCACAGGAAGTAATATGCACTCAACTACCCATGAGCAACAGCTGCAACTATTTATAGTTTTAGTGAATTCCTATGTACCGTCGAGGTTTTATCCCTTTATTTTCCCTGGTACTTCCCCTGGGAGGTTTTGTCTCCTCACTATCTTCCCAGATTTCTAAATATGTGAGATTCTTAACTTTATTGAGAAGTGTTCCTCAACGACTTTTCATCTTCAGCGTCTGTATTCTCTCGATGCCATTGTCATATTTGTTTTGCCTTGAATGACACCTTCCTTAATTCCAGGATCACGACATTTTTTCATCACTAGGAGATCGTGATCTTTTTTTTTTTGATGGGAATGTTCCTCCAACGACTTTTCATCTTCCTGTATTCTCTCGATGTCATTGTCATATTTGTTTTTTGACATGACACCACCGCCTTGATTACATTCAGGATCACTGTACATTTTTTTCATCACTATATAGGAGATCGTGATCTTTTTTTTTTTTGATGGGAATGTTCCTCCAACGACTTTTCATCTTCAGCGTCTGTATTCTCTCGATGTCATTGTCATATTTGTTTTGCCTTGACATGACACCTTTGCCTTTGATTACATTCAGGATCACTTTACATGATTTTTCATCACTATATAGGAGATCGTGATCTTTTCTTTTTTTGATGGGAATGTTCCTCAACGACTTTTCATCTTCAGCGTCTGTATTCTCTCGATGTCATTGTCATATTTGTTTTGCCTTGACATGCACCTTCGCCTTGATTACATTCAGGATCACTGTACATTTTTTCATCACTATATAGGAGATCGTGATCTTTTCTTTTTTGATGGGAATGTTCTCCAACGACTTTTCATCTTCAGCGTCTGTATTCTCTCGATGTCATTGTCATATTTGTTTTGCCTTGACATGACACCTTCGCCCTTGATTACATTCAGGATCACTGTACATTTTTTCATCACTATATAGGAGATCGTGATCTTTTCTTTTTGATGGGAATGTTCCTCCAACGACTTTTCATCTTCAGCGTCTGTATTCTCTCGATGTCATTGTCATATTTGTTTTGCCTTGACATGACACCTTCGCCTTGATTACATTCAGGGATCACTGTACATGATTTTTCATCACTTCCTCCAAGGAGAGCGTCTGTATTCTCTTTCATTGTCAATGACTTGATTACATTGGGATTTTTTTCTTCTTTATTTTTGATGGAATGTTCCTCAACGACTTTTTCATCTTCATGTTCCTCCAACGACTTTTCATCTTCAGCGTCTGTATTCTCTCGATGTCATTGTCATATTTGTTTTGCCTTGACATGACACCTTCGCCTTGATTACATTCAGGATCACTGTACATTTTTCATCACTATATAGGAGATCGTGATCTTTTCTTTTTTTGATGGGAATGTTCCTCCAACGACTTTTCATCTTCAGCGTCTGTATTCTCTCGATGTCATTGTCATATTTTGTTTTGCCTTGACATGACACTTCGCCTTGATTACATTCAGGATCACTGTACATTTTTCATCACTATAGGAGATCGTCATCTTTCTTTTTTGATGGGAATGTTCCTCAACGACTTTTCATCTTCAGCGTCTTATTCTCTCGATGTCATTGTCATATTTGTTTTGCCTTGATGACACCTTCGCCTTTGATTACATTCAGGATCACTGTACATTTTTTCATCACTATATAGGAGATCGTGATCTTTTTTTTGATGGGAATGTTCCTCCAACGACTTTTCATCTTCAGCGTCTGTATTCTCTCGATGCCATTGTCATATTTATTTTTGCCTTGACATGACACCTTAGCCTTGATTACATTCAGGATCACTGTACATTTTTTCATCACTATATAGGAGATCGTGATCTTTTCTTTTTTGATGGGAATGTTCCTCCAACGACTTTTCATCTTCAGCGTCTGTATTCTCTCGATGTCATTGTCATATTTGTTTTGCTTTGACATGACACCTTCGCCTTGATTACATTCAGGATCACTGTACATTTTTTCATCACTATATAGGAGATCGTGATCTTTTCTTTTTGATGGAATGTTCCTCCAACGACTTTTCATCTTCAGCGTCTGTATTCTCTCGATGCCATTGTCATATTTGTTTTGCCTTGAGATGACACCTTAGCCTTGATTACATTCAGGATCACTGTACATTTTTTTCATCACTATATAGTAGATCGTGATCTTTTCTTTTTTTTGATGGGAATGTTCCCCTAACGACTTTTTCATCTTCAGCGTCTGTATTCTCTCGATGCCATTGTCATATTTGATTTGCCTTGACATGACACCTTCGCCTTGATTACATTCAGGATCACTGTACATTTTTTTTTTCATCACTATATAGGAGATCGTGATCTTTTCTTTTTTTGATGGGAATGTTCCTCCAACGACTTTTCATCTTCAGCGTCTATTCTCTCGATGTCATTGTCATATTTGTTTTGCCTTGACATGACACCTTCGCCTTGATTACATTCAGGATCACTGTACATTTTTCATCACAATATAGGAGATCGTGATCTTTCGTTTTGATGGGAATGTTCCTCCAACGACTTTTCATCTTCAGCGTCTGTATTCTCTCGATGCCATTGTCATATTTGTTTTTTCATCACCTTATACATTCAGGATCACTGTACATTTTTCATCACTATATAAGAGATCGTGATCTTTTCTTTTTGATGGGAATGTTCCTCCAACGACTTTTCATCTTCAGCGTCTGTATTCTCTCGATGTCATTGTCATATTTGTTTTGCCTTGACATGACACCTTCGCCTTGATTACATTCAGGATCACTGTACATTTTTTCATCACTATATAGGAGATCGTGATCTTTCTTTTTTTTGATGGGAATGTTCCTCCAACGACTTTTCATCTTCAGCGTCTGTATTCTCTCGATGTCATTGTCATATTTGTTTTGCCTTGACATGACACCTTCGCTTTTTGATTACATTCAGGATCACTGTACATTTTTTCATCACTATATAGGAGATCGTGATCTTTTCTTTTTTTGATGGGAATGTTCCTCCAACGACTTTTCATCTTCAGCGTCTGTATTCTCTCGATGCATTGTCATATTTGTTTTGTCATATTTGTTTTGCCTTGACATGACACCTTCGCCTTGATTACATTCAGGATCACTGTACATTTTTTCATCACAGGATATAGGAGATCGTGATCTTTTTTTTTTTTGATGGGAATGTTCCTCCAACGACTTTTTCATCTTCAGCGTCTGTATTCTCTCGATGCCATTGTCATATTTGTTTTGCCTTGACATGACACCTTCGCCCTTGATTACATTCAGGATCACTGTACATTTTTTCATCACTATATAGGAGATCGTGATCTTTTCTTTTTGATGGGAATGTTCCTCCAACGACTTTTCATCTTCAGCGTCTGTATTCTCTCGATGTCATTGTCATATTTGTTTTGCCTTGACATGACACCTTCGCTTTGATTACATTCAGGATCACTGTACACATTTTTCATCACTATATAGGAGATCGTGATCTTTTTTTTTTGATGGGAATGTTCCTCCAACGACTTTTCATCTTCAGCGTCTGTATTCTCTCGATGCCATTGTCATATTTGTTTTGCCTTGACATGACACCTTCGCCTTATTACATTCAGGATCACTGTACATTTTTTTCATCACTATATAGAGATCGTTATCTTTTCTTTTGATGGGAATGTTCCTCCAACGACTTTTCATCTTCAGCGTCTGTATTCTCTCGATGCCATTGTCATATTTGTTTTTGCCTTGACATGACACCTTCGCCCTAATTACATTCAGGATCACTGTACATTTTTTTCATCACTATATAGGAGATAGTGATCTTTTCTTTTTGATGGGAATGTTCCTCCAACGACTTTTCATCTTCAGCGTCTGTATTCTCTCGATGTCATTGTCATATTTGTTTTGCCTTGACATGACACCTTCGCCTTGATTACATATTTCATCAGGATCACTGTACATTTTTTTCATCACTATATAGTAGATCGTGATCTTTTCATTTTTTTTGATGGGAATGTTCCTCCAACGACTTTTCATCTTCAGCGTCTGTATTCTCTCGATGCCATTGTCATATTTGTTTGCCTTGACATGACACCTTTCGCCTTTGATTACATTCAGGATCACTGTACATTTTTTTCATCACTATATAGGAGATCGTGATCTTTCTTTTTGATGGGAATGTTCCTCCAACGACTTTTCATCTTCAGCGTCTGTATTCTCTCGATGTCATTGTCATATTTGTTTTGCCTTGACATGACACCTTCGCCTTGATTACATTCAGGATCACTGTACATTTTTTTTTCATCACTATATAGGAGATCGTGATCTTTTCTTTTTGATGGGAATGTTCCTCCAACGACTTTTCATCTTCAGCGTCTGTATTCTCTCGATGCCATTGTCATATTTGTTTTTGCCTTGACATGACACCTTCGCCTTTTCTTAATTACTTTTCATCTTCAGTCTGATCTCTGATACATTTTTTCATTTGACATATATAGGAGATCGAATGATCATTTTTCTATATAGGAGATATTGATCTTTTTTTTGATGGGAATGTTCCTCCAACGACTTTTCATCTTCAGCGTCTGTATTCTCTCGATGTCATTGTCATATTTGTTTTGCCTTGACATGACACCTTCGCCTTGATTACATTCAGGATCACTTTACATTTTTCATCACCATATAGGAGATCGTGATCTTTTTTTTTTGATGGAATGTTCCTCCAACGACTTTTCATCTTCAGCTTTTTCTGTATTCTCTCGATACCATTGTCATATTTGTTTTGCCTTGACATGGACACCTTCGCCTTGATTACATTCAGGATCACTGTACATTTTTCATCACTATATAGGAGATCGTGATCTTTTCTTTTTGATGGGAATGTTCCTCCAACGACTTTTTCATCTTCAGCGTCTGTATTCTCTCGATGTCATTGTCATATTTGCCTTTTGCATTTTCACTGACATCACTTCGCCTTGATTACATTCAGGATCTCTCGATACATTTTTTCATCACTATATAGGAGATCGTAGGATCTTTTTTTTTTTTGATGGGAATGTTCCTCCAACGACTTTTCATCTTCAGCGTCTGTATTCTCTCGATGCCATTGTCATATTTGTTTTGCCTTGACATGACACCTTCGCCTTGATTACATTCAGGATCACTGTACATTTTTTCATCACTATATAGGAGATCGTGATCTTTTCTTTTTTTGATGGGAATGTTCCTCCAACGACTTTTCATCTTCAGCGTCTGTATTCTCTCGATGCCATTGTCATATTTGTTTTGCTTCGCCTTGATTACATGTACATTTTTTTAATCACTTCGTTATTTTCTTCTTCCAACGATTTCATCTTCAGCGTCTGTAGGATCACTGTACACCTTCGCCTTTGATTACATTTTCATCACTATATAGGAGATCGTGATCTTTTCTTTTTGATGGGAATGTTCCTCCAACGACTTTTCATCTTCAGCGTCTGTATTCTCTCGATGTCATTGTCATATTTGTTTTGCCTTGACATGACACCTTCTGCCTTGATTACATTCAGGATCACTGTTTTTTTTTTTCATCACTATATAGGAGATCGTGATCTTTTCTTTTTTTGATGGGAATGTTCCTCCAACGACTTTTCATCTTCAGCGTCTGTATTCTCTCGATGCCATTGTCATATTTGTTTTGCCTTGACATGACACCTTCGCCTTTTGATTACATTCAGGATCACTGTACATTTTTTTCATCACTATATAGGAGATCGTGATCTTTTCTTTTTGATGGGAATGTTCCTCCAACGACTTTTCATCTTCAGCGTCTGTATTCTCTCGATGCCATTGTCATATTTGTTTTGATTTGACATGACACCTTCGCCTTGATTACATTCAGGATCACTGTACATTTTTTCATCACTATATAGGAGATCGTGATCTTTTTTTTTTTGATGGAATGTTCCTCCAACGACTTTTCATCTTCAGCGTCTGTATTCTCTCGATGTCATTGTCATATTTGTTTTGCCTTGACATGACACCTTCGCCTTGATTACATTCAGGATCACTGTACATTTTTTTCATCACTATATAGGGAGATCGTGATCTTTTCTTTTGATGGGAATGTTCCTCCAACGACTTTTTCATCTTCAGCGTCTGTATTCTCTCGATGCCATTGTCATATTTGTTTTGCCTTGACATGACACCTTTGCCTTGATTACATTCAGGATCACTGTACATTTTTTCATCACTATATAGGAGATCGTGATCTTTTTCTTTTTGATGGGAATGTTCCTCCAACGACTTTTCATCTTCAGCGTTCTGTATTCTCTCGATGTCATTGTCATATTTGTTTTGCCTTGACATGACACCTTCGCCTTGATTACATTCAGGATCACTGTACATTTTTTTCATCACTATATAGGAGATCGTGATCTTTTTTTTTTTGATGGGAATGTTCCTCCAACGACTTTTCATCTTCAGCGTCTGTATTCTCTCGATGCCATTGTCATATTTGTTTTGCCTTTGACACCTTCGCTTGATTACATTCAGGATCACTTCATTTTTTCATCACTATATAGGAGATTATCTCTTTTCTTTTGATGGGAATGTTCCTCCAACGACTTTTCATCTTCAGCGTTCGTATTCTCTCGATGCCATTGTCATATTTGTTTTTCTTGATCACTTATGATTACATTCAGGATCACTGTACATTTTTCATCACTATAGGAGATCGTTATCTTTTTTTTGATGGGAATGTTCCTCCAACGACTTTTCATCTTCAGCGTCTGTATTCTCTCGATGCCATTGTCATATTTGTTTTGCCTTGACATGACACCTTCGCCTTTGATTACATTCAGGATCACTGTACATTTTTTTCATCACTATATAGGAGATCGTGATCTTTTCTTTTTGATGGGAATGTTCCTCCAACGACTTTTCATCTTCAGCGTCTGTATTCTCTCGATGTCATTGTCATATTTGTTTTGCCTTGACATGATTACATTCAGGATCACTGTACATTTTTTTCATCACTATATCAGGATCATCTTACATGGGAATTTTTCATCACTTTTCATCTTCAGGAGATCGTCGATGTCATTTTTTTTTTTTGATGGAATGTTCATTCCAACGACATTTTTTTCATCTTCAGCGTCTTTTTTGTATGTTCTCTCGATGCCATCTTGTCATATTTGATGTCATTGTTTTGCCTTGACATGACACCTTCGCCTTGATTACATTCAGGATCACTGTACATTTTTTCATCACTATATAGGAGATCGTGATCTTTTCTTTTTTGGGAATGTTCCTCCAACGACTTTTCATCTTCAGCGTCTGTATTCTCTCGATGCCATTGTCATATTTGTTTTGCCTTGACATGACACCTTCGCCTTGATTACATTCAGGATCACTGTACATTTTTCATCACTATATAGGAGATCGTGATCTTTTCTTTTTTGATGGGAATGTTCCTCCAACGACTTTTTCATCTTCAGCGTCTGTATTCTCTCGATGCCATTGTCATATTTGTTTTTGCCTTGACATGACACCTTCTCGCCTTGATTACATTCAGGATCACTTGTACATTTTTTCATCACTATATAGGAGATCGTGATCTTTTCTTTTTTGATGGGAATGTTCCTCCAACGACTTTTTTCATTCTTCAGCGTCTGTATTCTCTCGATGTCATTGTCATATTTTTGTTTTGCCTTGACATGACACCTTCGCCTTGATTACATTCAGGATCACTGTACATTTTTTCATCACTATATAGGAGATCGTGATCTTTTTTTTTTTTGATGGGAATGTTCCTCCAACGACTTTTCATCTTCAGCGTCTGTATTCTCTCGATGCCATTGTCATATTTGTTTTGCCTTGACATGACACCTTCGCCTTTTGATTACATTCAGGATCACTGTACATTTTTTCATCACTATATAGGAGATCGTGATCTTTTCTTTTTTGATGGGAATGTTTCTCAACGACTTTTCATCTTCAGCGTCTGTATTCTCTCTGATGCCATTGTCATATTTGTTTTGCCTTGACATGACATATTTGTTTCGCCTTGATTACATTCAGGATCACTGTACATTTTTCATCACTATATAGGAGATCGTGATCTTTTCTTTTTTGATAGGAATGTTCCTCCAACGACTTTTCATCTTCAGCGTCTGTATTCTCTCGATGTCATTGTCATATTTGTTTTGCCTTGACATGACACCTTCGCCTTGATTACATTCAGGATCACTGTACATTTTTTCATCACTATATAGGAGATCGTTATCTTTTCTTTTTTGATGGGAATGTTCCTCCAACGACTTTTCATCTTCAGCGTCTGTATTCTCTCGATGTCATTGTCATATTTGTTTGCCTTGACATGACACCTTCGCCCTGATTACATTCAGGATCACTGTACATTTTTCATCACTATATAGAGATCGTGATCTTTTTCTTTTTGATGGGAATGTTCCTCCAACGACTTTTCATCTTCAGCGTCTGTATTCTCTCGATGCCATTGTCATATTTGTTTTTGCATTGACTTGACACCTTCAGGATCCTGTACATTTTTTCATCACTCAGGATCACTGTACATTTTTTTTCATCACTTTTCATCTTCAGGAGATCTCTGATCTTTTCTTTTTGATGGGAATGTTCCTCCAACGACATTTTTTTTCATCTTCAGCTTTCTTTTTGATATGTTCTCCTCGATTTCATTGTCATATTTGTTTTGTTTTGACATGACACCTTCTTGATTACATTCAGGATCACTGTACATTTTTTCATCACTATATAGGAGATCGTGATCTTTTCTTTTTTGATGGGAATGTTCCTCCAACGACTTTTCATCTTCAGCGTCTGTATTCTCTCGATGCCATTGTCATATTTTTTTTTGCCAGGATTGACATTCAGGACACCAGTTTTCATCACTTTATTTTGTTTTGCTTGACATGACAATCTTGATTACATTCAGGATCTCTTCACATTTTTTCATCACTATATAGGAGATCGTGATCATTTTTCATTTTTTTTTGATGGAATGTTCCTCCAACGACTTTTCATCTTCAGCGTCTGTATTCTCTCGATGTCATTGTCATATTTGTTTTGATTTGACATGACACCTTCGCCTTGATTACATTTCAGGATCACTGTACATTTTTTCATCACTATATAGGAGATCGTGATCTTTTTTTTTGATGGGAATGTTCCTCCAACGACTTTTCATCTTCAGCGTCTGTATTCTCTCGATGTCATTGTCATATTTGCCCAATTTTTGCCTTGACATGACACCTTTTTTGGGGAATGTTCCTCCTTGATTTCATTCAGGATCTCTCGATGTACATTTTTTTCATCTGCCTTGATTATTCAGGAGATTTTTCATCACTATTTTTCTTTTTTGATGGGAAATGTTCCTCCAACGACTTTTCATCTTCAGCGTCTGTATTCTCTCGATACCATTGTCATATTTGTTTTGCCTTGACATGACACCTTCGCCTTGATTACATTCAGGATCACTGTACATTTTTTCATCACTATAACGAGGAGATCGTGATCTTTTTTTTTGATGGAATGTTCCTCCAACGATTTTTTTCATCTTCAGCGTCTGTATTCTCTCGATGTCATTGTCATATTTGTTTTGCCTTGACATGACACCTTCGCCTTGATTATCATTCAGGATCACTGTACATTTTTTCATCACTATATAGGAGATCGTGATCTTTTCTTTTTGATGGGAATGTTCCTCAACGACTTTTCATCTTCAGCGTCTGTATATTCTCGATGGCATTGTCATATTTGTTTTGCCTTGACATGACACCTTCGCCTTGATTACATTCAGGATCACTGTACATTTTTTTCATCACTATATAGGAGATCGTGATCTTTTCTTTTTGATGGGAATGTTCCTCCAACGACTTTTCATCTTCAGCGTCTGTATTCTCTCGATGTCATTGTCATATTTGTTTTGCCTTGACATGACACCTTCGCCTTGATTACATTCAGGATCACTGTACATTTTTCATCACTATATATAGAGATCGTGATCTTTTCTTTTTGATGGGAATATTCCTCCAACGACTTTTCATCTTCAGCGTCTGTATTCTCTCGATGTCATTGTCATATTTGTTTTGCCTTGACATGACACCTTTGCCTTGATTACATTCAGGATCACTGTACATTTTTCATCACTATATAGGAGATCGTGATCTTTTTTTTTGATGGGAATGTTCCTCCAACGACTTTTCATCTTCAGCGTCTGTATTCTCTCTTGATGTCATTCTTGATTGCCAATTATTTGTTTCACTATAGAGATCTTGACATGACACCTTCGCCTTTTCACATATTATCGATCACTCACATTTTTTTTCTTGATCACGATACATTAGGATCACTGATTTTTTGATCACTATTTTTTTTTTTTTGATGGAATGTTCCTCCAACGACTTTTCATCTTCAGCGTCTGTATTCTCTTCGATGTCATTGTCATATTTGTTTTTTATCTTTTCTTTTCTTGACATGACACCTTCTGCCTTATTCTCTTTGATCATATCAGGATCACTGTACATTTTTCATCACTATATAGGAGATCGTGATCTTTTCTTTTTGATGGAATGTTCCTCCAACGACTTTTCATCTTCGGCGTCTGTATTCTCTCGATTCATTGTCATATTTTGTTTTGCTCTTGACATGACACCTTCGCCTTGATTACATTCAGGATCACTGTACATTTTTTTCATCACCATAGGAGATCGTGATCTTTTTCTTTTTGATGGGGAATGTTCCTCCAACGACTTTTCATCTTCAGCGTCTGTATTCTCTCGATGTCATTGTCATATTTGTTTTGCCTTGACATGACACCTCTGCCTTGATTACATTCAGGATCACTGTACATTTTTTCATCACTATATAGAGATCGTGATCTTTTCTTTTTGATGGGAATGTTCCTCCAACGACTTTTCATCTTCAGCGTCTGTATTCTCTCGATGTCATTGTCATATTTGTTTTGCCTTGACATGACACCTTGCCTTGATTACATTCAGGATCACTGTACATTTTTTCATCACTATATAGGAGATCGTGATATTTTCTTTTTTGATGGGAATGTTCCTCCAACGACTTTTCATCTTCAGCGTCTGTATTCTCTCGATGCCATTGTCATATTTGTTTTGCCTTGACATGACACCTTGCCTTAATTACATTCAGGATCACTGTGTACATTTTTCATCACTATATAGGATAGTGATCTTTCTTTTTTGATGGAATGTTCCTCCAACGACTTTTCATCTTCAGCGTCTGTATTCTCTCGATGTCATTGTCATATTTGTTTTATTTGACTTGACACCTTCTTCGCCTTTGATTACATTCAGGATCACTGTACATTTTTTTATCACTATATAGGAGATCGTGATCTTTTCTTTTTTGATGGGAATGTTCCTCCAACGACTTTTCATCTTCAGCGTCTGTATTCTCTCGATGCCATTGTCATATTTGTTTTGCCATTTTTTTGACATAGGAGACACCTTTTTTGATAGAATGTTCCTCAACGCCTTTGATATGTCATTGTCATAGGATCACTGTACACCTTGATTTTTTCATCGATATATATATGGAGATCGTGATCTTTTTCTTTTTTTGATGGAATGTTCCTCCAACGACTTTTCATCTTCAGCGTCTGTATTCTCTCGATGTCATTGTCATATTTGTTTTGCCTTGACATGACACCTTCGCCTTGATTACATTCAGGATCACTGTACATT
The DNA here is from genome assembly GCA_903632075.3 of Acanthosepion pharaonis. Classification (NCBI taxonomy): domain Eukaryota; kingdom Metazoa; phylum Mollusca; class Cephalopoda; order Sepiida; family Sepiidae; genus Acanthosepion; species Acanthosepion pharaonis. The sequence continues at coordinate 1,779,232 of CAHIKZ030004282.1, forward strand.
TTTTCATCACTATATAGGAGATCGTGATCTTTTTTTCTTTTTTGATGGGAATGTTCCTCCAACGACTTTTCATCTTCAGCGTCTGTGCCTTGACATTTCTCTCGATGTCATTGTCATATTTGTTTTGCCTTGACATGACACCTTCTGCCTTTGATTACATTCAGGATCACTGTACATTTTTTCATCACTATATCCTGGAGATCTTCAGCGTCTATCTCTTTCATTTTTTTGATGGAATGTTCTCCAGGACGATACATTTTTTCATCTTAGGAGATCTGATCTTTTTTTTTCGATCCTCATTGTCATATTTGTTTTTCTCTTGATGTCATTGACATACTTTCGCTTTCCTTGATTACATTCAGGATCACTGTACATTTTTTCATCACTTATATAGGAGATCGTGATCTTTTCTTTTTGATGGAATGTTCCTCCAACGACTTTTCATCTTCAGCGTCTGTATTCTCTCGATGTCATTGTCATATTTGTTTGCCTTGACATGACACCTTCGCCTTGATTACATTCAGGATCACTGTACATTTTTTCATCACTATATAGGAGATCGTGATCTTTTTTTTTTGATGGGAATGTTCCTCCAACGACTTTTCATCTTCAGCGTCTGTATTCTCTCGATGTCATTGTCATATTTGTTTTGCCTTGACATGACACCTTCGCCTTGATTACATTCAGGATCACTGTACATTTTTTTTTCATCACTATATAGGAGATCGTGATCTTTTCTTTTTGATGGGAATGTTCCTCCAACGACTTTTCATCTTCAGCGTCTGTATTCTCTCGATGCCATTGTCATATTTGTTTTGCCTTGACATGACACCTCTGCCTTGATTACATTCAGGATCACTGTACATTTTTTTCATCACTATATAGGAGATCGTGTATTTTTTTTTTTTTGATGGGAATGTTCCTCCAACGACTTTTCATCTTCAGCGTCTGTATTCTCTCGATGTCATTGTCATATTTGTTTTGCCTTGACATGACACCTTCTGATTTTCATTCACAGGATCACTGTACATTTTTTTCATCACTATATAGGAGATCGTGATCTTTTTTTTTTGAGGAATGTTCCCTCCAACGACTTTTCATCTTCAGCGTCTGTATTCTCTCGATGTCATTGTCATATTTGTTTGCCTTGAGAGATCACTAGGAGAGATCCTTTTCGCCTGATTACATTCAGGATCACTGTACATTTTTTTTTATAGGAGTACATTTTTTCATAGGTGGAGAATCCAACGTTCCATTTTTTTTCCAACTGACATTTTCATCTCATCTTCAGCGTCTGTATTCTCTCGATGCTCATTGTCATATTTGTTTTGCCTTGACATGACACCTTCGCCTTGATTACATTCAGGATCACTGTACATTTTTCATCACTATATAGGAGATCGTGATCTTTTCTTTTTTGATGGGAATGTTCCTCCAACGACTTTTCATTTTCAGCGTCTGTATTCTCTCGATGTCATTGTCATATTTGTTTTGCATTGATATTTGTTTTTCCTTGATTACATTCAGGATCACTGTACATTTTTCATCACGATATAGGAGATCGTGATCTTTTCTTTTTTGATGGGAATGTTCCTCCAACGACTTTTCATCTTCAGCGTCTGTATTCTCTCGATGTCATTGTCATATTTGTTTTGCCTTGACATGACACCTTCAGTTTTGATTATAGGAGATCACTGTACATTTTTCATCACTATATAGGAGATCGTGATCTTTTTTTTTGATGGGAATGTCTTCCAACGACTTTTCATCTTCAGCGTCTGTATTTCTCGATGTCATTGTCATATTTGTTTTGCCTTGACATGACACCTTCTTTTTGATTATATTCAGGATCACTGTACATTTTTCATCACTATATAGGAGATCATGATCTTTTCTTTTTGATGGGGAATGTTCCTCCAACGACTTTTCATCTTCAGCGTCTGTATTCTCTCGATGTCATTGTCATATTTGTTTTGCCTTGACATGACACCTTTTTGATTACATTCAGGATCACTGTACATTTTTTCATCACTATAGGAGATCGTGATCTTTTCTTTTTTGATGGGAATTCCTCCAACGACTTTTCATCTTCAGCGTCTGTATTCTCTCGATGTCATTGTCATATTTGTTTTGCCTTGACATAACGACACTTCGCCTTGATTACATTCAGGATCCTGTGGATCACTATAGGAGATCGTGATCTTTTCTTTTTGATCATGTTCCTCCAACGACTTTTCATCTTCAGGAGTATTTCTCGATGTCATTTTTCATATTTGTTTTTTTTTGATGACACCTTCTGCCTTGATTACATTCAGGAACGATTTTTTCATCACTATTAGAGATCGTGATCTTTTCTTTTGATAGGAATGTTCCTCCAACGACTTTTCATCTTCAGCGTTCGTATTCTCTCGATGTCATTTTCATATTTGTTTTTTGACATGACACCTTCGCCTTGATTACATTCAGGATCACTGTACATTTTTTTTTCATCACTATATAGGAGATCGTGATCTTTTCTTTTTTTTGATGGGAATGTTCCTCCAACGACTTTTCATCTTCAGCGTCTGTATTCTCTCGATGCCATTGTCATATTTGTTTTGCCTTGACACATGACACCTTCGCCTTGATTACATTTCAGGATCACTGTACATTTTTTTTTTATCACTATATAGGAGATCGTGATCTTTTCTTTTTTGATGGGAATGTTCCTCCAACGACTTTTCATCTTCAGCCTCTGTATTCTCTCGATGATCATTGTCATATTTGATCTTTTTTTGCCTTGACATGTTCTTCAACACCTTCGCCTCAATTAAAGTTTTCACAGATCACTTTAGGATGTACATTTTTTCATCACTATATAGGAGATCGTTATTTTTTTTTTTGATGGGGAATGTTCCTCAACGACTTTTTCATCTTCAGCGTCTGTATTCTCTCTCGATGCCATTGTCATATTTGTTTTGATTTGACATGACACCTTCGCCCAAATTTCATTCAGGATCACTGTACATTTTTTTCATCACTATATAGGAGATCGTGATCTTTTCTTTTTGATGGAATGTTCCTCAACGACTTTTTTCATCTTCAGCGTCTGTATTCTCTCGATGTCATTGTCATATTTGTTTTGCCTTGACATGACAACCTTCTGCCTTTGATTACATTCAGGATCACTGTACATTTTTTCATCACTATATAGGAGATCGTGATCTTTTCTTTTTTGATGGGAATGTTCCTCCAACGACTTTTCATCTTCAGCGTCTGTATTCTCTCGATGTCATTGTCATATTTTGTTTTGCCTTGACATGACACCTTCGTCTTTGATTACATTCAGGATCACTGTACATTTTTTCATCACTATATAGGAGATCGTTGATCTTTTTCTTTTTGATGGGAATGTTCCTCCAACGACTTTTTCATCTTCAGCGTCTGTATTCTCTCGATGTCATTGTCATATTTGTTTTGCCTTGACATGACACCTTCTGCCTTGATTACATTCAGGATCACTGTACATTTTTTTCATCACTATATAGGGAGATCGTGATCTTTTTCTTTTTTGATGGGAATGTTCCTCCAACGACTTTTCATCTTCAGCGTCTGTATTCTCTCTGATGTCATTGTCATATTTGTTTTGCCTTGACATGACACCTTTTCGCCTTGATTACATTCAGGATCACTGTACATTTTTTCATCACTATATAGGAGATCGTTATCTTTTCTTTTTTGATGGGAATGTTCCTCCAACGACTTTTAATCTTCAGCGTCGTATTCTCTCGATGTCATTGTCATATTTGTTTTGCCTTGACATGACACTGTACTTCGCCTTTGATTACATTCAAGTTTTCATCACTGTCGACGCCATTTTTTTCATCACTATATAGGAGATAGTGATCTCTTTTTTTTTTGATGGAATGTTCCCCAACGACTTTTCATCTTCAGCGTCTGTATTCTCTCGATTCATTGTCATATTTGTTTTGCCTTGACATGACACCTTCGCCTTGATTACATTCAGGATCACTGTACATTTTTTCATCACTATATAGGAGATCGTGATCTTTTCTTTTTTGATGGGAATGTTCCTCCAACGACTTTTCATCTTCAGCGTCTGTATTCTCTCGATGTCATTGTCATATTTGTTTTGCCTTGACATGACACCTTCGCCTTGATTACATTCAGGATCACTGTACATTTTTTCATCACTATATAGGAGATCTTTTTGATGGGAATGATCTTTTTTTCTTTTTTGCCATTGTCATATTTGTTTTGGGAATGTTCCTCCAACGACTTTTCATCTTCAGCGTCTGTATTCTCTCGATGCCATTGTCATATTTGTTTTGGAGATCTTTGACATGACACCTTCGCCTTGATTGTTTTCCAGGATTTTCTGTACATTTTTTCATCACTCTATGTCAGATCGTGATCTTTTCTTTTTTGATGGGATCATGTACATTTTCCTCCAACGATCTTTTCTTTTTGATTTCATCTTTTTTCATCTTCAGCGTCTGTATTCTCTCGATGCCATTGTCATATTTGTTTTGCCTTGACATGACACCTTCGCCTTGATTACATTCAGGATCACTGTACATTTTTTTTCATCACTATATAGGAGATCGTGATCTTTTCTTTTTTTGATGGGAATGTTCCTCCAACGACTTTTCATCTTCAGCGTCTGTATTCTCTCGATGTCATTGTCATATTTGTTTTGCCTTGACACCTTCTTGACATTCAGGATCACTGTACATTTTTCATCACTATATAGGAGATCGTGATCTTTTCTTTTTGATGGAATGTTCCTCCAACGACTTTTCATCTTCAGGTCTGTATTCTCTCGATGTCATTGTCATATTTTGGCCTTCACCTCTGCCTTTGATTACATTAAAGATCACTATATAGGAGATAGTGATTTTTCTTTTTGATGGGAATGTTCCTCCAACGACTTTTCATCTTCAGCGTCTGTATTCTCTCGATGTCATTGTCATATTTGTTTTGCCTTGACATGACACCTTCGCCTTGATTACATTCAGGATCACTGTACATTTTTTCATCACTATATAGGAGATGTGATCTTTTTTTTTTGATGGGAATGTTCCTCCAACGACTTTTCATCTTCAGCGTCTGGTTTTTCATCTTCAGCGTCTGTATTCTCTCGATGCCATTGTCATATTTGTTTTGCCTTGACATGACACCTCGCCTTGATTATTCAGGATCACTGTACATTTTTTCATCACTATATAGGAGATCGTGATCTTTTCTTTTTGATGGGAATGTTCCTCCAACGACTTTTCATCTTCAGCGTCTGTATTTCTCTCGATGTCATTGTCATATTTGTTTTTGCCTTGACATGACACCTTCGCCTTTGATTACATTCAGGATCACTGCACATTTTTTTCATCACTATATAGGAGATCGTGATCTTTTCTTTTTGATGGGAATGTTCCTCCAACGACTTTTCATCTTCAGCGTCTGTATTTCTCTCGATGCCATTGTCATATTTGTTTTGCCTTGACATGACACCTTCGCCTTGATTACATTCAGGATCACTGCACATTTTTTTCATCACTATATAGGAGATCGATCTTTTCTTTTTGATGGGAATGTTCCTCCAACGACTTTTCATCTTCAGCGTCTGTATTCTCTCGATGCCATTGTCATATTTGTTTTTTTTTGACATGACACCTTCGCCTTTGATTACATTCAGGATCACTGTACATTTTTTCATCACTATATAGGAGATCGATCTTTTTCTTTTTTGATGGGAATGTTCCTCCAACGACTTTTTCATCTTCAGCGTCTGTATTCTCTCGATGTCATTGTCATATTTGTTTTGCCTTGACATGACACCTTCGCCTTTGATTACATTCAGGATCACTGTACATTTTTTTCATCACTATATAGGAGATCGTGATCTTTTTTTTTGATGGGAATGTTCCTCCAACGACTTTTCATCTTCAGCGTCTGTATTCTCTCGATTCATTGTCATATTTGTTTTGCCTTGACATGACACCTTCGCCTTGATTACATTCAGGATCACTGTACATTTTTTTCATCACTATATAGGAGATCGTGATCTTTTCTTTTTTTTTGATGGGAATGTTCCTCCAACGACTTTTCATCTTCAGCGTCTGTATTCTCTCGATGCCATTGTCATATTTGTTTTGCCTTGACATGACACCTTCGCCTTGATTTTGATTACATTCAGGATCACTGTACATTTTTTTTATCACTCATATAGGAGATCGTGATCTTTTCTTTTTTTTTGATCGGGAATGTTATTCCAACGACTTTTCATCTTCAGTCGTCTGTCATTTCATATTTGTTTCTCGATGATTCATTCAGGATCACTGTATTTTTTTTGTTTTGATCTTTTCTTTTGATGGGAATGACAACGACTTTTCCTTCGCCTTGATTACATTGCCAGGATCACATTCAGGATCACATTTTTTCATCACTATATAGGAGATCGTGATCTTTTCTTTTTTTTGATGGAATGTTCCTCCAACGACTTTTCATCTTCAGCGTCTGTATTCTCTCGATGTCATTGTTATATTTGTTTTGCCTTTGACATAACACCTTTGACATGCCTTTTTTGATTACATTCAGGATCACTGTACATTTTTTCATCACTATATAGGAGATCGTGATCTTTTCTTTTTTGATGGGAATGTTCCTCCAACGACTTTTTCATCTTCAGCGTCTGTATTCTCTCGATGTCATTGTCATATTTGTTTTGCCTTGACATGACACCTTGCCTTGATTACATTCAGGATCACTGTATTTTTTTTTTCATCACTATATAGGAGATCGTGATCTTTTCTTTTTTTTGATGGGAATGTTCCTCCAACGACTTTTCATCTTCAGCGTCTGTATTCTCTCGATGCCATATTTGTTTTGCCTTGACATATTTGTTTTGGTGATTACATGAGGATCACTGTACATTTTTTAACTATATAGGAGATCGTGATCTTTTCTTTTGATGGGAAAATTCCTCAAGGACTTTTTCATCTTCGTACATTCTTTCGATGTCACATATTTGTTTATAGAGATCATTCAGGATCACTGTACATTTTTTTCATCTATTTTCTTTTTTTTGATGGGAATGTTCCTCCAACGACTTTTCATCTTCAGCGTCTGTATTCTCTCGATGTCATTGTCATATTTGTTTTGCCTTGACATGACACCTTCTGCCTTTGATTACATTCAGGATCACTGTACATTTTTTTCATCACTATATAGGAGATCGTGATCTTTTTTTTTTGATGGGAAATGTTCCTCCAACGACTTTTCATCTTCAGCGTCTGTATTCTCTCGATGTCATTGTTTGACATGACATTTGATTTTTCAGGATCTTGACATAGGAGATCATACTTTTCTTTTTTGATTACATTCCAACGACTTTTCATCTTAGTACATTCTCTCGATTTTTCATCACTATATGGATTCAGGATCGTTATCTTTTTCTTTTTTTGATGGGAATGTTCCTCCAACGACTTTTTCATCTTCAGCGTCTGTATTTCTCGATGCCATTGTCATATTTGTTTTGCCTTGACATGACACCTTCGCCAAATTACATTCAGGATCACTGTACATTTTTTCATCACTATATAGGAGATCGTGATCTTTTCTTTTTTGATGGGAATGTTCCTCCAACGACTTTTCATCTTCAGCGTCTGTATTCTCTCGATGTCATTGTCATATTTGTTTTGCCTTGACATGACACCTTCGCCCAAATTACATTCAGGATCACTGTACATTTTTTCATCACTATATAGGAGATCGTGATCTTTTCTTTTTTGATGGGAATGTTCCTCCAACGACTTTTCATCTTCAGCGTCTGTATTCTCTCGATTCATTGTCATATTTGTTTTGCCTTGACATGACACCTTCTGCCTTGATTACATTCAGGATCACTGTACATTTTTTCATCACTATATAGGAGATCGTGATCTTTTCTTTTTTTGATGGGAATGTTCCTCCAACGACTTTTTTTCATCTTCAGCGTCTGTATTCTCTCGATGTCATTCTCATTTTTGTTTTGCCCTTGACATGACACCTTCGCCTTGATTACATTCAGGATCACTGTACATTTTTTTTTTCATCACTATATAGGAGATCGTGATCTTTTCTTTTTTGATGGGAATGTTCCTCCAACGACTTTTCATCTTCAGCGTCTGTATTCTCGATGTCATTGTCATATTTGTTTTGCCTTGACATGACACCTTTGCTTTGATTACATTCAGGATCACTGTACATTTTTCATCACTATATAGGAGATCGTGATCTTTTCTTTTTGATGGGAATGTTCCTCCAACGACTTTTCATCTTCAGCGTCTGTATTCTCTCGATGTCATTGTCATATTTGTTTTGCCTTGACATGACACCTTCGCCTTTGATTACATTCCAGGATCACTGTACATTTTTTTCATCACTATATAGGAGATCGTGATCCAACGACTTTTCATCTTTCTGTATTCTCTCGATGCCATTGTCATATTTGAATTGTTGACACCTCCAACAGGATCTTTTTACATTTTCATCACTATAGGAGATCGTGATCTTTTCTTTTTGATGGGAATGTTCCTCCAACGACTTTTCATCTTCAGCGTCTGTATTCTCTCGATGTCATTGTCATATTTGTTTTGCCTTGACATGACACCTTCTGCTTTGATTACATTCAGGATCACTGTACATTTTTTTCATCACTATATAGGAGATCGTGATCTTTTCTTTTTGATGGGAATGTTCCTCCAACGACTTTTCATCTTCAGCGTCTGTATTCTCTCGATGTCATTGTCATATTTGTTTTGCCTTGACATGACACCTTCGATTTGATTTACATTCAGGATCACTGTACATTTTTTTTTTCATCACTATATAGGAGATCGTGATCTTTTCTTTTTGATGGGAATGTTCCTCCAACGACTTTTTTCATCTTCAGCGTCTGTATTCTCTCGATGTCATTGTCATATTTGTTTTGCCTTGACATGACACCTTCGCCCAAATTACATTCAGGATCACTGTACATTTTTTTCATCACCATATAGGAGATCGTGATCTTTTCTTTTTGATGGGAATGTTCCTCCAACGCCTTTTCATCTTCAGCGTCTGTATTCTCTCGATGTCATTGTCATATTTGTTTTGCCTTGACTTGACACCTTCGCCTTGATTACATTCAGGATCACTGTACATTTTTTATCACCATATAGGAGATCGATCTTTTCTTTTTGATGGGAATGTTTCCAACGACTTTTCATCTTCAGCGTTGTATTCTCTGTACATTTGTCATTGTCATATTTGTTTTGCCTTGACATGACACCTTCTGCCTTGATTACATTCAGGATCACTGTATTTTTTCATCTATATATATAGGAGATCGTTATCTTTTTTTTTTGATGGGAATGTTCCTCCAACGACTTTTCATCTTCAGCGTCTGTATTCTCTCGATACCATTGTCATATTTGTTTTGGCTTTGACATGACACCTTCGCCTTTTGATTACATTCAGGATCACTGTACATTTTTTCATCACTATATAGGAGATCGTGATCTTTTCTTTTTTGATGGGAATGTTCCTCCAACGACTTTTCATCTTCAGCGTCTGTATTCTCTCGATGTCATTGTCATATTTGTTTTGCCTTGACATGACACCTTCGCCTTGATTACATTCAGGATCACTGTACATTTTTTTCATCACTATATAGGAGATCGTGATCTTTTCTTTTTTTGATGGGAATGTTCCTCCAACGACTTTTATCTTCAGCGTCTGTATTCTCTCGATTCATTGTCATATTTGTTTTGCCTTGACATGACACCTTCGTCTTGATTACATTCAGGATCACTGTACATTTTTCATCACTATATAGGAGATCGTGATCTTTTCTTTTTTTGATGGGAATGTTCCTCCAACGACTTTTTCATCTTCAGCGTCTGTATTCTCTCGATGTCATTTTGTCATATTTGTTTTTGCCTTGACATGACACCTTCTGCCTTGATTACATTCAGGATCACTGTACATTTTTTTCATCACTATATAGGAGATCGTGATCTTTTCTTTTTGATGGAATGTTCCTCCAACGACTTTTTCATCTTCAGCGTCTGTATTCTCTCGATGTCATTGTCACATTTGTTTTGCCTTGACATGGCACCTTCGCCTTGATTACATTCAGGATCACTGCACATTTTTTTTCATCACTATATAGGAGATCGTGATCTTTTCTTTTTGATGGGAATGTTCCTCCAACGATTGTCATATTTTATTTTTTCATCTTTCAGGCACTGTACATTTTTTTTTCATCACTGTATTCTCTCGATGTCATTGTCATATTTGTTTTGCCTTGACATGACACCTTGCCTTTGATTACATTCAGGATCACTGTACATTTTTTTTCACTATATAGGAGATCGTGATCTTTTCTTTTTTGATAGAATGTTCCTCCAACGACTTTTCATCTTCAGCGTCTGTATTCTCTCGATGTCATTGTCATATTTTTTTTTTTGACATGACACCTTCTGCCTTGATTTACATTCAGGATCACTGTACATTTTTCATCACTATATAGGAGATCGTGATCTTTTCTTTTTTGATGGAATGTTCCTCCAACGACTTTTCATCTTTCAGCGTCTGTATTCTCTCGATGCCATTGTCATATTTGTTTTGCCTTTGACACCTTCCTTTGATTACATTCAGGATCACTGTACATTTTTTATCATATATAGGAGATCATCTTTTCTTTTTGATGGGAATGTTCCTCCAACGACTTTTCATCTTCAGCGTCTGTATTCTCTCGATGCCACTATACATTCAGGATCACTGTACATTTTTTTTATCACTATAGGAGATCGTTTCTTTTTTTGATGGAATGTTCCTCCAACGACTTTTCATCTTCAGCGTCTGTATTCTCTCGATGCCATTGTCATATTTGTTTTGCCTTGACATGACACCTTCGCCTTGATTACATTCAGGATCACTGTACATTTTTTCATCACTATATAGAGATCGTGATCTTTTTTTTTTTGATGGGAATGTTCCTCCAACGACTTTTCATCTTCAGTGTCTGTATTCTCTCGATTCATTGTCATCATTTGTTTTGCCTTGACATGACACCTTCGCCTTGATTACATTTTCAGGATCACTGTACATTTTTTTCATCACAGGATAGGAGATCGTGGATCTTTTCTTTTTGATGGAATGTTCCTCCAACGACTTTTTTCATCTTCAGCGTCTGTATTCTCTCGATGTCATTCTCATATTTGTTTTGCCTTGACATGACACCTTCGGCCTTGATTACATTCAGGATCACTGTACATTTTTTCATCACTATATAGGAGATCGTGATCTTTTTCTTTTTTGATGGGAATGTTCCTCCAACGACTTTTCATCTTCAGCGTCTGTATTCTCTCGATGTCATTGTCATATTTGTTTTGCCTTGACATGACACCTTCATTGCCTTGATTACATTCAGGATCACTGTACATTTTTCATCACTATATAGGAGATCGTGATCTTTTCTTTTTTGATGGGAATGTTCCTCCAACGACTTTTCATCTTCAGCGTCTGTATTCTCTCGATGCCATTGTCCATATTTGTTTTTGCTGTATTTGACATGACACCTTCTGCCCAAATTACATTCAGGATCACTGTACATTTTTTTTCATCACTATATAGGAGATCGTGATCTTTTCTTTTTTGATGGGAATGTTCCTCCAACGACTTTTCATCTTCAGCGTCTGTATTCTCTCGATGTCATTGTCATATTTGTTTTGCCTTGACATGACACCTTCGCCTTGATTACATTCATTCTGTACATTTTTCATCACTATCATCTTTTCTTTTGATGGAATGTTCCTCCAACGACTTTTTTTTCAGCGTCTGTATTCTCTATATATTTGTTTTGCCTTGGAGACCTTCGCCTTGATTCTTTTGTACAGTTTTTTTTGAGATCATGATCTTTTTTTTTTTGATGGAATGTTCCTCCAACGACTTTTTCATCTTCAGCGTCTGCATTCTCTCGATGTCATTGTCATATTTGTTTTGCCTTGACATGACACCTTCGCCTTGATTACATTCAGGATCACTGTACATTTTTTCTTCACTATATAGGAGATCGTGATCTTTTCTTTTTTGATGGGAATGTTCCTCCAACGACTTTTCATCTTCAGCGTCTGTATTCTCTCGATGTCATTGTCATATTTGTTTTTGCCTTGACATGACACCTTCGCCTTGATTACATTACATTCAGGATCACTGTACATTTTTTCATCACTATATAGGAGATCGTGATCTTTTCTTTTTTGATGGGAATGTTCCTCCAACGACTTTTCATCTTCACCGTCTGTATTCTCTCGATGTCATTGTCATATTTGTTTTTCTTTTTTGAGAATGTTCTCCAACATTTCATCTTCGCCTGTATTTTGATTACATTCAGGATCACTGTACATTTTTTCATCACTATATAGGAGATCGTGATCTTTTCTTTTTTGATGGGAATGTTCCTCCAACGACTTTTCATCTTCAGCGTCTGTATTCTCTCGATGCCATTGTCATATTTGTTTTGCCTTGACATGACACCTTCGCCTTGATTACATTCAGGATCACTGTACATTTTTTCATCACTATATAGGAGATCGTGATCTTTTCTTTTTTTGATGGGGAATGTTCCTCCAACGACTTTTCATCTTCAGCGTCTGTATTCTCTCGATGTCATTGTCATATTTGTTTTGCCTTGACACACCTTCTGCCTTTGATTACATTCAGGATCACTGTACATTTTTTTCATCACTATATAGGAGATCGTGATCTTTTTTCTTTTTTGATGGGAATGTTCCTCCAACGACTTTTCATCTTCAGCGTCTGTATTCTCTCGATGCCATTGTCATATTTGTTTTGCCTTGACATGACACCTTCGCCTTGATTACATTCAGGATCACTGTACATTTTTTTTATCACTATATAGGAGATCGTGATCTTTTCTTTTTTGATGGGAATGTTCCTCCAACGACTTTTCATCTTCAGCGTCTGTATTCTCTCGATGTCATTGTCATATTTGTTTTGCCTTGACATGACACCTTCGCCTTGATTACATTCAGGATCACTGTACATTTTTTCATCACTATATAGGAGATCGTGATCTTTTCTTTTTGATGGGAATGTTCCTCCAACGACTTTTCATCTTCAGCGTCTGTATTTCTCTCGATGTCATTGTCATATTTGTTTTGCCTTGACATGACACCTTCTGCCTTGATTACATTCAGGATCACTGTACATTTTTTTCATCACTATATAGGAGATCGTGATCTTTTCTTTTTTGATGGGAATGTTCCTCCAACGACTTTTCATTTTCATCTTCATTGTCGTCTGTATTCTCTCGATGTCATTGTCATATTTGTTTTGACCTTTTCATCACTATTTTCTTCTTTTTCTTTTTGATATGACAACGACTTTTCATCTTCAGCGTTGATTCTTCGATGTCATTCTCATATTCAGGATCACTGATTACATTTTTTCATCACTATATAGGAGATCGTGATCTTTTCTTTTTGATGGGAATGTTCCTCCAACGACTTTTCATCTTCAGCGTCTGTATTCTCTCGATGTCATTGTCATATTTGTTTTGCCTTGACATGACACCTTCGCCTTGATTACATTCAGGATCACTGTACATTTTTCATCACTATATAGGAGATCGTGATCTTTTCTTTTTTTGATGGAATGTTCCTCCAACGACTTTTCATCTTCAGCGTCTGTATTCTCTCGATGTCATTGTCATATTTGTTTTGCCTTGACATGACACCTTCGCCTTGATTACATTCAGGATCACTGTACATTTTTTTCATCACTATATAGGAGATCGTGATCTTTTTTTTTTTGATGGAATGTTCCTCCAACGACTTTTTCATCTTCAGCGTCTGTATTCTCTCGATGTCATTGTCATATTTGTTTTGCCTTGACATGACACCTTCTGCCTTGATTACATTCAGGATCACTGTACATTTATTCATCACTATATAGGAGATCGTGATCTTTTCTTTTTTGATGGGAATGTTCCTCCAACGACTTTTCATTTTCAGAGTCTGTATTCTCTCGATGGCATTGTCATATTTGTTTTGCCTTGACATGACACCTTCGCCTTTATTACATTCAGGATTACTGTACATTTTTCATCACTATATAGGAGATCGTGATCTTTTCTTTTTGATGGGAATGTTCCTCCAACGACTTTTCATCTTCAGCGTCTGTATTCTCTCGATGTCATTGTCATATTTGTTTTGTTTTTGACATGACACCTTCGCCTTGATTAGTCATTCAGGATCACTTGTACATTTTTTCATCACTATATAGGAGATCGTGATCTTTTTCTTTTTTTGATGGAATGTTCCTCCAACGACTTTTCATCTTCAGCGTCTGTATTCTCTCGATGTCATTGTCATATTTGTTTTTCTTTTTTGATTTGACATGACACCTTCGCCTTTGATTACATTCAGGATCACTGTACATTTTTTCATCACTATATAGGAGATCATGATCTTTTCTTTTTTGATGGGAATGTTCCTCCAACGACTTTTTATCTTCAGCGTCTGTATTCTCTCGATGTCATTGTCATATTTGTTTTGCCTTGACATGACACCTTCGCCCAAATTACATTCAGGATCACTGTACATTTTTTCATCACTATATAGGAGATCGTGATCTTTTCTTTTTGATGGAATGTTCCTCCAACGACTTTTCATCTTCAGCGTCTGTATTCTCTCGATGTCATTGTCATATTTGTTTTGCCTTGACATGACACCTTCGCCTTGATTACATTCAGGATCACTGTACATTTTTTTCATCACTATAAAGGAGATCGTGATCTTTTCTTTTTTTGATGGGAATGTTTCCTCAACGACTTTTTCATCTTCAGCGTCTGTATTCTCTCGATGTCATTGTCATATTTGTTTTGCCTTTGACATGACATCACCTTCGCCTTTGTTTTATCATTATAGGATCATCTTTTCTTTTTGTACATTTTTTCATCACTTTTATCTTCAGGAGATCTCTGATCATTTTTTTTTTGATGGGAATGTTCCTCCAGGGGAACGACATTTTTTTCATCTTCAGCGTGATCTTTTGTATGTTCCTCTCGATGTCATTCTCTGGATGTCATTCTCATATTTGTTTTTGCCTTGACATGACCTTCCTTCGCCTTTGATTACATTCAGGATCACTGTACATTTTTTCATCACTATATAGAGATCGTGATCTTTTATTTTTTGATGGGAATGTTCCTCCAACGACTCTTTTTTCATCTTCAGCGTCTGTATTCTCTCGATGTCATTGTCATATTTGTTTTGCCTTGACATGACACCTTCGCCTTGATTACATTCAGGATCACTGTACATTTTTTCATCACTATATAGGAGATCGTGATCTTTTTTTTTTGATGGGAATGTTCCTCCAACGACTTTTCATCTTCAGCGTCTGTATTCTCTCGATGTCATTGTCATATTTGTTTTTGCTTTGACATGACACCTTCGTGCCTTTTTGATTACATTCAGGATCACTGTACATTTTTTTGACAGCACCTTTTCATCATTTTTTTATATAGGAGATCGTGATCTTTTCTTTTTTGATGGGAATGTTCCTCCAACGACTTTTCATCTTCAGCGTCTGTATTCTCTCGACGTCATTGTCATATTTGTTTTGCCTTGACATGACACCTTCGCCTTGATTACATTCAGGATCACTGTACATTTTTCATCACTATATAGGAGATCGTTATCTTTTCTTTTTTTGATGGGAATGTTCCTCCAACGACTTTTCATCTTCAGCGTCTGTATTCTCTCGATGCCATTGTCATATTTGTTTTGCCTTGATATGACACCTTCGCCTTGATTACATTCAGGATCACTGTACATTTTTTCATCACTATATAGGAGATCGTGATCTTTTCTTTTTTGATGGGAATGTTCCTCCAACGACTTTTCATCTTCAGCGTCTGTATTCTCTCGATGTCATTGTCATATTTGTTTTGCCTTGACATGACACACCTGCGCTTTGATTACATTCAGGATCACTGTACATTTTTTCATCACTATATAGGAGATCGTGATCTTTTCTTTTTTTGATGGGAATGTTCCTCAACGACTTTTCATCTTCAGCGTCTGTATTATTCTCTCGATGTCATTGTCATATTTGTTTTGCCTTGACATGACACCTTCGCCTTGATTACATTCAGGATCACTGTACATTTTTTTTCATCACTATATAGGAGATCGTGATCTTTTCTTTTTTTTTTGATGGGAATGTTCCTCCAACGACTTTTTTTCATCTTCAGCGTCTGTATTCTCTCGATACATTCATTGTCATATTTGTTTTGATCTTTCTTTTTTGATGGAATGACACATCTTCAGCGTCTGTATTCTCTCGATTCATTGATTGACATTCAGGATCATTGGACATTTTTTTTCATCACTATATTGGAGATCATGATCTTTTCTTTTTTGATGGGAATGTTCCTCCAACGACTTTTCATCTTCAGCGTCTGTATTCTCTCGATTCATTGTCATATTTGTTTTGCCTTGACTTGACACCTTCGCCTTTGATTACATCAGGATCACTGTACATTTTTTCATCACTATATATGAGATCGTGATCTTTTCTTTTTGATAGAATGTTCCTCCAACGACTTTTCATCTTCAGCGTCTGTATTCTCTCGATGTCATTGTCATATTTGTTTTTTGCCTTGACATGACACCTTCGCCTTGATTGCATTCAGGATCACTGTACATTTTTCATCACTATATAGGAGATCGTTATCTTTTCTTTTTTGATGGGAATGTTCCTCCAACATTTTTCATCTTCAACGTCTGTATTCTCTCGATGTCATTGTCATATTTGTTTTGCCTTGACATGACACCTTCATATAATTACATTCAGGATCACTGTACATTTTTTTCATCACTATATAGGAGATCGTTATCTTTTCTTTTTGATGGAATGTTCCTCCAACGACTTTTCATCTTCAGCGTCTGTATTCTCTCGATGTCATTGTCATATTTGTTTTGCCTTGACATGACACCTTCTTGATTACATTCAGGATCACTGTACATTTTTTTCATCACTATATAGGAGATCATGATCTTTTCTTTTTGATGGGAATATTTCCTCCAACGACTTTTCATCTTCAGCGTCTGTATTCTCTCGATTCTTTGTCATATTTGTTTTGCCATGACACTTTCGCACCTTATATCTTAGAATTGGATTACATTCAGGATCACTGTATTTTTCATCACTATATAGAGATTTCTTTTTTTTTGATGGGAATGTTCCTCCAACGACTTCTTTTTCATTTTCAGCGTCTGTATTCTCTCGATGTCATTGTCATATTTGTTTTGCCTTGACATGACAGCCTTGAGGATCATTCCACATTTTTTCATCACTATATAAAGATCGTGATCTTTTCTTTTTGATGGGAATGTTCCTCCAACGACTTTTCATCTTCAGCGTCTGTATTCTCTTGATGTCATTGTCATATTTGTTTTGTTTTGACATGACACCTTTCTTGCCTTGATTACATTCAGGATCACTGTACAGTTTTTTTTCATCACTATATAGGAGATCGTGATCTTTTCTTTTTTGATGGGAATGTTCCTCCAACGACTTTTTTTCATCTTCAGCGTCTGTATTCTCCTCGATGTCATTGTCATATTTGTTTTTTTGACACGTTCGCCTTGATTACATTGATCATGTACATTTTTTATCACTATATAGGAGATCGATTTTTCTTTTTGATGATGTTCCTCCAACGATTCATCAGCCTCTGTATCTCGATGGCATTGTTACATTTTTTTGCCTTCACTACAGGATTACTGTACATTTTTTCATCACGAGATCGTTTTTTTCTTTTTTGATGGGAATGTTCCTCCAACGACTTTTCATCTTTCAGCGTCTGTATTCTCTCGATGTCATTGTGACATGGCATTTGTTTTGATCTTGACATGACACCTTTTTCTTTTTTGCCTTGATTACATTCAGGATCATGTCATTGTACATTTTTTTTCATCACTATATAGGAGATCTATAGGTGATCGTTTTTTCTTTTTGATGGGAATGTTCCTCCAACGACTTTTTTCATCTTCAGCGTCTGTATTCTCTCGATGTCATTGTCATATTTGTTTTGCCTTGACATGACACCTTCTGGCCTTGATTACATTCAGGATCACTGTACATTTTTTTTCATCACTATATGGAGATCGTGATCTTTTCTTTTTTTTGATGGGAATGTTCCTCCAACGACTTTTTCATCTTCAGCGTCTGTATTCTCTCGATGTCATTGTCATATTTGTTTTGGCCTTGACATGACACCTTCTTGCCTTGATTACATTCAGGATCACTGTACATTTTTTCATCACTATATAGGAGATCGTGATCTTTTTTTTTTTGATGGGAATGTTCCTCCAACGACTTTTCATCTTCAGCGTCTGTATTCTCTCGATGTCATTGTCATATTTGTTTTGCCTTGACATGACACCTTCTGCCTTGATTACATTCTGGATCACTGTACATTTTTTTTTTCATCAGGATATAGGAGATCGTGATCTTTTCTTTTTTGATGGGAATGTTCCTCCAACGACTTTTCATCTTCAGCGTCTGTATTCTCTCGATGTCATTGTCATATTTGTTTTGCCTTTTGACATGTAATCTTGCCTTGATTACATTCAGGATCACTGTACATTTTTTCATCACTATATAGGAGATCGTGATCTTTTTTTTTTGATGGGAATGTTCCTCCAACGACTTTTCATCTTCAGCGTCTGTATTCTCTCGATGTCATTGTCATATTTGTTTTGCCTTGACATGACAATTTCAGCCTTTTGATTACATTCAGGATCACTGTACATTTTTTTCATCACTATATAGGAGATCGTGATCTTTTTTTTTTGATGGGAATGTTCCTCCAACGACTTTTCATCTTCAGCGTCTGTATTCTCTCGATGTCATTGTCATATTTGTTTTGCCTTGACATGACACCTTCGCCTTTGATTACATTCAGGATCACTGTACATTTTTTCATCACTATATAGGAGATCGCGATCTTTTCTTTTTTGATGGGAATGTTCCTCCAACGACTTTTCATCTTCATGTCTGTATTCTCTCGATGTCATTGTCATATTTGTTTTGCCTTGACATGACACCTCTGCCTTGATTACATTCAGGATCACTGTACATTTTTTCATCACTATATAGGAGATCGTGATCTTTTCTTTTTTGATGGGAATGTTCCTCCAACGACTTTTCATCTTCAGCGTCTGTATTCTCTCGATGCCATTGTCATATTTGTTTTGCCTTGACATGACACTTTCGCCTTGATTACATTCAGGATCACTGTATTTTTTCATCACTATATAGGAGATCGTGATCTTTTCTTTTGATGGGAATGTTCCTCCAACGACTTTTCATCTTCAGCGTCTGTATTCTCTCGATGCCATTGTCATATTTGTTTTGCCTTGACATTACGACACCTTCGCCTTGATTTCATTCAGGATCACTTGTACATTTTTCATCACTATATAGGAGATCGTGATCTTTTCTTTTTGATGGGAATGTTCCTCCAACGACTTTTCATCTTCAGCGTCTGTATTCTCTCGATGTCATTGTCATTTATTTGTTTTTGCCTTGACATGACCTTTCGCCTTGATTACATTCAGGATCACTGTACATTTTTTCATCACTATATAGGAGATCGTGATCTTTTTCTTTTTGATGGGAATGTTCCTCCAACGACTTTTCATCTTCAGCGTCTGTATTCTCTCGATGTCATTGTCATATTTGTTTTGCCTTGACATGACACCTTCGCTTTGATTACATTCAGGATCACTGTACATTTTTTCACTTTTCATCACTATATAGGAGATAGTGATCTTTTTTTTTTTTGATGGAATGTTCCTCCAACGACTTTTTCATCTTCAGCGTCTGTATTCTCTCGATGTCATTGTCATATTTGTATTGCCTTGACATGACACCTTCGCCTTGATTACATTCAGGATCACTGTACATTTTTTCATCACTATATAGGAGATCGTGATTTTTTCTTTTTTTGATGGGAATGTTCCTCCAACGACTTTTCATCTTCAGCGTCTGTATTCTCTCGATTCATTGTCATATTTGTTTTGCCTTGACATGACACCTTCCTTTGATTACATTCAGGATCACTGTACATTTTTTTCATCACTATATAGAGATCGTGATCTTTTTCTTTTTTGATGGGAATGTTCCTCCAACGACTTTTCATCTTCAGCGTCTGTATTCTCTCGATGCCATTGTCATATTTGTTTTGCCTTGACATGACACCTTCTGCCTTGATTACATTCAGGATCACTGTACATTTTTCATCACTATATAGGAGATCGTGATCTTTTCTTTTTGATGGGAATGTTCCTCCAACGACTTTCATCTTCAGCGTCTGTATTCTCTCGATGCCATTGTCATATTTGTTTTGCCTTGACATGATGACACCTTCGCCTTGATTACATTCAGGATCACTGTACATTTTTTCATCACTATATAGGAGATCGTGATCTTTTCTTTTTTTTGATGGGAATGTTCCTCCAACGACTTTTTCATCTTCAGCGTCTGTATTCTCTCGATGTCATTGTCATATTTGTTTTGCCTTGACATGACACCTTCGCCTTGATTACATTCAGGATCACTGTACATTTTTTTTCATCACTATATATGGGAGATCGTGATCTTTTCTTTTTTGATGGGAATGTTCCTCCAACGACTTTTCATTTTCAGCGTCTGTATTCTCTCGATGTCATTGTCATATTTGTTTTTGCCTTGACATGACACCTTCGCCTTGATTACATTCAGGATCACTGTACATTTTTTCATCACTATATAGGAGATCGTGATCTTTTCTTTTTTTGATGGGAATGTTCCTCCAACGACTTTTCATCTTCAGCGTCTGTATTCTCTCGATGTCATTGTCATATTTGTTTTTGCCTTGACATGACACCTTCGCCTTGATTACATCAGGATCACACGTATTTTTTCATCACTATATAGGAGATCGTGATCTTTTTTTTTTTTGATGGAATGTTCCTCCAACGACTTTTCATCTTCAGCGTCTGTATTCTCTCGATGTCATTGTCATATTTGTTTTTGCCTTTGACATGACACCTTCTGATTTGATTACATTCAGGATCACTGTACATTTTTTTCATCACTATATAGGAGATCGTGATCTTTCTTTTTTGATGGGAATGTTCCTCCAACGACTTTTCATCTTCAGCGTCTGTATTATCTCGATGTCATTGTCATATTTGTTTTGCCTTTGACATGACACCTTCTGCCTTGATTACATTCAGGATCACTGTACATTTTTTCATCACTATATAGGAGATCGTGATCTTTTTCTTTTTTGATGGGAATGTTCCTCCAACGACTTTTTCATCTTCAGCGTCTGTATTCTCTCGATGTCATTGTCATATTTGTTTTGCCTTGACATGACACCTTCGCCTTGATTGCCATTCAGGATCACTGTACATTTTTTTTCATCACTATATAGAGATCGTGATCTTTTCTTTTTTGATGGGAATGTTCCTCCAACGACTTTTCATCTTCAGCGTCTGTATTCTCTCGATGTCATTGTCATATTTGTTTTGCCTTGACATGACACCTTCATTTGATTACATTCAGGATCACTGTACATTTTTTTTTCATCACTATATAGGAGATCGTGGATTTTCTTTTTTGATGGGAATGTTCCTCCAACGACTTTTTCATCTTCAGCGTCTGTATTCTCTCGATGTCATTGTCATATTTGTTTTGCCTTGACATGACACCTTCGCCTTGATTACATTCAGGATCACTGTACATTTTTTTTCATCACTATATAGAGATCGTGATCTTTTCTTTTTTGATAGAATGTTCCTCCAACGACTTTTCATCTTCAGCGTCTGTATTCTCTCGATGCCATTGTCATATTGTTTTTGTTTTGCCTTTGATTCAGGATGATTTTTCATCACTATATTCGTTATCTTTTCTTTTTTTGATGTTTACATTCAGCGTCTGAATCATATTTGTTTTGCCTTGTACATTTTTTCATTTTTTCACTATATAGGAGATCGTGATCTTTTCTTTTTGATGGGAATGTTCCTCCAACGACTTTTCATCTTCAGCGTCTGTATTCTCTCGATGTCATTGTCATATTTGTTTTGCCTTGACATGACACCTTCGCCTTGATTACATTCAGGATCACTGTACATTTTTTCATCACTATATAGGAGATCGTGATCTTTTCTTTTTGATGGAATGTTCCTCCAACGACTTTTCATCTTCAGCGTCTGTATTTCTCGATGTCATTGTCATATTTGTTTTGCCTTGACACGACACCTTCTGCCTTGATTACATCATCACAGGATCACTTTTTTGTGAAACATTTTTCATCACTATATATGGAGATCGCCCAAATTACATTGATCATTTTTTCTTTTTGATGGATGGGAATGTTCCTCCAACGACTTTTCATCTTCAGCGTCTGTATTCTCTCGATGTCATTGTCATATTTGTTTTGCCTTGATACGACACCTTCGCCTTGATTACATTCAGGATCACTGTACATTTTTTCATCACTATATAGGAGATCGTGATCTTTTTTTTTTTGATGGGAATGTTCCTCCAACGACTTTTTCATCTTCAGCGTCTGTATTCTCTCGATGTCATTGTCATATTTGTTTTGCCTTGACATGACACCTTCGCCTTGATTACATTCAGGATCACTGTACATTTTTTTCATCACTATATAGGAGATCGTGATCTTTTCTTTTTTGATGGAATGTTCCTCCAACGACTTTTCATCTTCAGCGTCTGTATTCTCTCGATGTCATTGTCATATTTGTTTTTTGACACCTTTTGACATGACACCTTTCTGCCTTTTTTTGGATTCCAACATTCAGGATCACATATTTTTTTTTGTACATGCCTTTGATTTTTCACTGTGTACACATATATAGGAGATCGTGATCTTTTTTTTTTTGATGGAATTTTTCCTCCAACGACTTTCATCTTCAGCGTCTGTATTCTCTCGATGTCATTGTCATATTTGTTTTTTTTTGACATGATGTTCCTTCGACTTTTGATTACATTCAGGATCACTGTACTTTTTTTTCATCACTATATAGGAGATCGTGATCTTTTTTTTTTGATGGGAATGTTCCTCCAACGACTTTTCATCTTCAGCGTCTGTATTCTCTCGATGTCATTGTCATATTTGTTTTGCCTTGACATGACACCTTCGCCTTGATTACATTCAGGATCACTGTACATTTTTTTTTCATCACTATATAGGAGATCGTGATCTTTTCTTTTGATGGGAATGTTCCTCCAACGACTTTTCATCTTCAGCGTCTGTATTCTCTCGATGTCATTGTCATATTTTTTCATCCTTGATATGACACCTTCATGCCCTGATTACATTCAGGATCACTGTACATTTTTTTCACTATATAGGAGATCGTGATCTTTTTTTTTTTGATGGGAATGTTCCTCCAACGACTTTTTCATCTTCAGCGTCTGTATTCTCTCGATTCATTGTCATTTGTTTTGCCTTGACATATTTGATTACATTTTGTACATTTTTTTCATCACTATAGGAGATCGTTACCTTTCTTTTTGATGGAATGTCCTCCAACACTTTTTCATCTTCAGCGTCTGTATTTGATTACATTCAGGATCACTGTACATTTTTTCTTCACTATATAGGAGATCGTGATCTTTTTTTTTTGATGGGAATGTTCCTCCAACGACTTTTCATCTTCAGCGTCTGTATTCTCTCGATGCCATTGTCATATTTGTTTTGCCTTTGACGACACCTTCTTGCCTTGATTACATTCAGGATCACTGTACATTTTTTTCATCACTATATAGGAGATCGTGATCTTTTTTTTTTGATGGGAATGTTCCTCCAACGACTTTTTCATCTTCAGCGTCTGTATTCTCTCGATGTCATTGTCATATTTGTTTTGCCTTGACATGACACCTTCTACATTCAGGCCTTGATTACATTCAGGATCACTGTACATTTTTCATCACTATATAGGAGATTGTGATCTTTTCTTTTTGATGGAATGTTCCTCCAACGACTTTTCATCTTCAGCGTCTGTATTCTCTCGATGTCATTGTCATATTTGTTTTGCCTTGACATGACACCTTCGCCTTGATTACATTCAGGATCACTGTACATTTTTTTTTCATCACTATATAGGAGATCGTGATCTTTTCTTTTTTGATGGAATGTTCCTCCAACGACTTTTTCATCTTCAGCGTCTGTATTCTCTCGATGTCATTGTCATATTTGTTTTGCCTTATTACAACACCTTCGCCTTGATTACATTCAGGATCACTGTACATTTTTCATCACTATAGGAGATCGTGATCTTTTCTTTTTTTGATGGGAATGTTCACTCCAACGACTTTTCATCTTCAGCGTCTGTATTCTCTCGATGTCATTGTATTTGTTTATTTTTTTGCCTTGACATGACACCTTCGCCGGAGATTGATTGGGAATGTTCTCCAACGGCTTTTCATCTTCAGGATCACTGTCACATTTTTTTTCATCACTATATTCAGAGATCGTACATTTTTTGATCTATTTCGTAATCTTTTTTTGATGGGAATGTTCCTCCAACGACTTTTCATCTTCAGCGTCTGTATTCTCTCGATGTCATTGTCATATTTGTTTTGCCTTGACATGACACCTTCGCCTTGATTACATTCAGGATCACTGTACATTTTTTTCATCTATATAGGAGATCGTGATCTTTTCTTTTTTTGATGGAATGTTCCTCCAACGACTTTTCATCTTCAGCGTCTGTATTCTCTCGATGCCATTGTCATTTGTTTTTTTGACATGAACCTTCGCCTTTGATTACATTCAGGATCACTGTACATTTTCATCACATCGTGATCTTTTCTTTTTTGATGGAAATGTCCAACGACTTTTCATCTTCAGCGTCTGTATTCTCTCGATGTCATTGTCATATTTGTTTTGCCTTGACATGACACCTTCTGCCTTTGATTACATTCAGGATCACTGTACATTTTTTTCATCACTATATAGGAGATCTTTTCGTGATCTTTTTTTCTTTTTGATGGGAATGTTCCTCCAACGATTTTTCATCTTCGTTATCTTTCGTCTGTATCTTCTCTCTGATGATTCATTGTCATATTTGTTTTGCCTTGACATGACACCTTCGCCTTGATTACATTCAGGATCACTGTACATTTTTCATCACTATATAGGAGATCGTGATCTTTTCTTTTTTGATGGGAATGTTCCTCCAACGACTTTTTCATCTTCAGCGTCTGTATTCTCTCGATGTCATTCTTACATTTGTTTTGCCTTGACATGACACCTTCGCCTTGATTACATTCAGGATCACTGTACATTTTTTTTTTTCATCACTATATAGGAGATCGTGATCTTTCTTTTTTGATGGGAATGTTCCTCCAACGACTTTTCATCTTCAGCGTCTGTATTCTCTCGATGTCATTGTCATAGGATTTGTTTTGCCTTGACTTTTGATGACACCTTCGCCTCAATTTACATTCAGGATCACATTGTACACATTTTTTCATCACTATATAGGAGATCGTGATCTTTTCTTTTTGATGGGAATGTTCCTCCAACGACTTTTTCATCTTCAGCGTCTGTATTCTCTCGATGCCATTGTCATATTTGTTTTGCCTTGACATGACACCTTCGCCTTGATTACATTCAGGATCACTGTACATTTTTTCATCACTATATAGGAGATCGTGATCTTTTCTTTTTTGATGGGAATGTTCCTCCAACGACTTTTCATCTTCAGCGTCTGTATTTCTCTCGATGTCATTGTCATATTTGTTTTTTGCTTTTTCCTTGACATTTCAGGATCACTCCAGTTTTCATCACTATATGATTGATCTTTTCTTTTTTTGATGGATCACTCCAACATTTTTTTTCAGCGTCTGTACGATGTCATTGTCATATTTGTTTGCCTTGAGACCTTCATATGATTACATTCAGGATCTTTTCATTTTTTCATTTTGATGGAATGTTCCTCCAACGACTTTTCATCTTCAGCGTCTGTATTCTCTCGATGTCATTGTCATATTTGTTTTGCCTTGACATGACACCTTTGGTCCAAATTACATTCAGGATCACTGTGACTATATGATCGTGATCTTTCTTCCAACGACCTTCAGCGTTGTATCTCGACGCCATTGTCAGGATCGCCACATTCAGGATCACTGTACATTTTTTTCACTATATAGGAGATCACTTTTCTTTTGATGGAACCAACGACTTTCATATAGGAGATTTGTCCTTGACATGACACCTTCGCCCTAATTACATTCAGGATCACTGTACATTTTTTTGATGGGAGATGTTCATTTCTGGAATGTTCCTCCAACGACTTTTCATCTTCAGCGTCTGTATTCTCTCGATTCATTGTCATATTTGTTTTGCCTTGACATGACACCTTCGCCTTTGATTACATTCAGGATCACTGTACATTTTTTCATCACTATATAGGAGATCGAGAACTTTTCTTTTTTGATGGGAATGTTCCTCCAACGACTTTTCATCTTCAGCGTCTGTATTCTCTCGATGTCATTGTCATATTTGTTTTGCCTTGACTTGACACCTTCGCCTTGATTACATTCAGGATCACTGTACATTTTTTTCATCACTATATAGGAGATCGTGATCTTTTTCTTTTTTGATGGAATGTTCCTCCAACGACTTTTCATCTTCAGCGTCTGTATTCTCTCGATGCCATTGTCATATTTGTTTTGCCTTGACATGACACCTTCGCCTTGATTACATTTCAGGATCACTGTACATTTTTTTTTTCATCACTATATAGGAGATCGTGATCTTTTCTTTTTGATGGGAATGTTCTCTCCAACGACTTTTCATCTTCAGCGTCTGTATTCTCTCGATGCCATTGTCATATTTGTTTTTTGCCTTGACATGACACTTTTCTGCCTTGATTACATTCAGGATCACTGTACATTTTTTCATCACTATATAGGAGATCGTGATCTTTTCTTTTTTGATGGGAATGTTCCTCCAACGACTTTTCATCTTCAGCGTCTGTATTCTCTCGATGTCATTGTCATATTTGTTTTGCCTTGACATGACACCTTCGCCTTGATTACATTCAGGATCACTGTACATTTTTCATCACTATATAGGAGATCGTGATCTTTCTTTTTTGATGGGAATGTTCCTCCAACGACTTTTTCATCTTCAGCGTCTGTATTCTCTCGATGTCATTGTCATATTTGTTTTGCCTGATATAACACCCTTGACATGACACCTTCGCTTTCTTTTTTTGATTACTTTTTAATTCAGGATCACAGATTTATTTTGGTTTTGTACGCATTTTTTTTCATCACTATATAGGAGATCGTGATCTTTTTCTTTTTTTGATGGAATGTTCCTCCAACGACTTTTCATCTTCAGCGTCTGTATTTTCTCGATGTCATTGTCATATTTGTTTTGCCTTGACATGACACCTTCGCCTTTGATTACATTCAGGATCACTGTACATTTTTTCATCACTATATAGGAGATCGTGATCTTTTCTTTTTTGATGGAATGTTCCTCCAACGACTTTTCATCTTCAGCGTCTGTATTCTCTCGATGTCATTGTCATATTTGTTTTGCCTTGACATGACACCTTGCCTGATGATTACATTCAGGATCACTGTACATTTTTTTTTCATCACTATATAGGAGATCGTGATCTTTTCTTTTTTGATGGGAATGTTCCTCCAACGACTTTTTCATCTTCAGCGTCTGTATTCTCTCGATGTCATTGTCATATTTGTTTTGCCTTGACATGACACCTTCTGCCTTGATTACATTCAGGATCACTGTACATTTTTTCTTCACTATATAGGAGATCGTGATCTTTTTTTTTTTGATGGGAATGTTCCTCCAACGACTTTTCATCTTCAGCGTCTGTATTCTCTCGATGTCATTGTCATATTTGTTTTGATTACATTGATCACTGATTTTTCATCCTATTCGTGCCTTTTTTGATGATTCCAACGACTTTTTTCATTCAGCGTCTGATCTCTGTACATTTGTTTTTTTCATCACTATTACATTCAGGACTGATCATGATCGTTTTCTTTTTTTTGATGGGAATGTTCCTCCAACGACTTTTCATCTTCAGCGTCTGTATTCTCTCGATGTCATTGTCATATTTGTTTTGCCTTGACATGACACCTTCAGGATCACTGCCCTGATTACATTCAGGATCACTGTACATTTTTTCATCACTATATAGGGAGATCGTGATCTTTTTCTTTTTGATGGGAATGTTCCTCCAACGACTTTTCATCTTCAGCGTCTGTATTCTCTCGATGTCATTGTCATATTTGTTTTGCCTTGACATGACACACTTCGCCTTGATTACATTCAGGATCACTGTACATTTTTTTCATCACTATATAGGAGATCGTGATCTTTTCTTTTTTTGATGGGTATGTTCCTCCAACGACTTTTCATCTTCAGCGTCTGTATTCTCTCGATGTCATTGTCATGTTTTTTGTTTTGCCTTGACATTCAGGACATTTTTCATCCTTCCTTGGAATGTTCTCCAACGACTTTTTCATCTTCAGGATCACTGTCATATTTTTTTCATCACGTCTTGATTATAGGATCACTGAGATCACGTGATCGTTATTTTCTTTTTGATGGGAATGTTCCTCCAACGACTTTTCATCTTCAGCGTCTGTATTCTCTCGATGTCATTGTCATATTTGTTTTGCCTTGACACGACACCTTCGCCTTGATTACATTCAGGATCACTGTACATTTTTTTTCATCACTATATAGGAGATCATGATCTTTTCTTTTTTTGATGGGAATGTTCCTCCAACGACTTTTCATCTTCAGCGTCTGTATTCTCTCGATGTCATTGTCATATTTGTTTTGCCTTTTCCTTTTGATTACATTGATCACTGTAAATTTTTTCATCCTATATGGGAGATCATGATCTTTTCTTTTTTTACGGGAATGTTTACTTTTCATCTTCAGCGTCTGTATTCTCTGGATGTCATTCTCTATTTTTTTTTTGACACCTTCGCCTTGATTACATTTTCAGGATCACTGTACATTTTTCATCACTATAGGAGATCTGTGATCTTTTCTTTTGATGGGAATGTTCCTCCAACGACTTTTCATCTTCAGCGTCGTATCTTCTCGATGTCATTGTCATATTTTTTTTGCTCTTGACATGACACCTTCGCCTTGATTACATTCAGGATCACTGTACATTTTTTCATCACTATATAGGAGATCGTGATCTTTTCTTTTTGATGGGAATGTTCTCCAACGACTTTTCATCTTCAGCGTCTGTATTCTCTTGATGTCATTGTCATATTTGTTTTGCCTTGACATGACACCTTCATATGATTGCATTCAGGATCACTGTACATTTTTCATCACTATATAGGAGATCGTGATCTTTTCTTTTTTGATGGGAATGTTCCTCAACGACTTTTCATCTTCAGCGTCTGTATTCTCTCGACGTCATTGTCATATTTGTTTTTTGCCTTGACATGACACCTCTGCCTTGATTACATTCAGGATCACTGTACATTTTTTCATCACTATAGGAGATCGTGATCTTTTCTTTTTTGATGGGAATGTTCCTCCAACGACTTTTCATCTTCAGCGTCTGTATTCTCTCGATGCCATTGTCATATTTGTTTTGCCCTTCTTGATTACATTCAGGATCACTGACACCTATGAGGAGATCGTGATCTTTTCTTTTTGATGGGAATCCAACGACTTTTCATCTTCAGCGTCTGTATTCTCTCGGATTGTCATATTGTTTTGCCTTGTACATTCAGGATCCTGTACATTTTTTTTTCATATCTTTCTTTTTGTAATGTTCCTCCACTTTTTCATCACTATATAGGAGATCGTGATCTTTTCTTTTTTGATGAGATGCATTTTTTCCTCCAACGACTTTTTTTTCATCTTCAGCGTCTGTATTCTCTCGATGCCATTGTCATATTTGTTTTTGCCTTGACATGACACCTTCGCCTTGATTACATTCAGGATCACTGTACATTTTTTCATCACTATATAGGAGATCGTGATCTTTTTCTTTTTGATGGGGAATGTTCCTCCAACGACTTTTCATCTTCAGCGTCTGTATTCTCTCGATTCATTGTCATATTTGTTTTGCCTTTGACATGACACCTTCTGCTTAAATTACATTCAGGATCACTGTACATTTTTTTCATCACTATATAGGAGATCGAGTCTGATCTTTTTCTTTTTGATGGGAATGTTCCTCCAACGACTTTTCATCTTCAGCGTCTGTATTCTCTCGATGTCATTTCATATTTGTTTTGCCTTGACATGACACCTTCGCCTTGATTATATTCAGGATCACTGTACATTTTTTCATCTATATAGGAGATCGTGATCTTTTCTTTTTGATGGAATGTTCCTCCAACGACTTTTCATCTTCAGCGTCTGTATTCTCGATGTCATTGTCATATTTGTTTTGCCTTTGACATGACACCTTCGCCTTGATTACATTCAGATTTTCATCACTATATAGGAGATCGTGATCTTTTTTTTTTGATGGGAATTTTTTCATCTTCGCGTCATTCTCTCGATGTCATATAGGAGATCGTGATTACATTTTTCATTTTTTTTTGATGGAATGTTTCTCCAACGACTTTTTTCATCTTCAGCGTCTGTATTCTCTCGATGTCATTGTCATATTTGTTTTTGCCTTGACATGACACCTTCGCCTTGATTACATTCAGGATCACTGTACATTTTTTCATCACTATATAGGAGATCGTGATCTTTTCTTTTTGATAGGAATGTTCCTCCAACGACTTTTCATCTTCAGCGTCTGTATTCTCGATTCATTGTCATATTTGTTTTCGATGTCATTCAGGATTACATTTTGTTTTGATCGTGATCTTTTCATGACAACGACTTTTCATCTTCAACGTCTTGATTTCTCGATATCATTGTCATTTGTTTTGCGCTGATCACTTGATTACATTCAGGATTTTTTTATCACTATATAGGAGATCGTGATCTTTTTCTTTTTTTTGATGAATATTCCTCCAACGACTTTTCATCTTCAGCGTCTGTATTCTCTCGACGTCATTGTCATATTTGTTTTGCCTTGACATGACACCTTCCCTTGATTACATTCAGGATCACTGTACATTTTTTTTCATCACTATATAGGAGATCGTGATCTTTTTTTTTGATGGGAATGTTCCTCCAACGACTTTTCATCTTCAGCGTCTGTATTCTCTCGATGCCATTGTCATATTTGTTTTGCCTTGACATGACACCTTCGCCCAAATTACATTCAGGATCACTGTACATTTTTTTTATCACTATATAGGAGATCGTGATCTTTTCTTTTTTGATGGGAATGTTCCTCCAACGACTTTTCATCTTCAGCGTCTGTATTCTCTCGATGTCATTGTCATATTTGTTTTGCCTTGACATGACACCTTCGCCTTTGATTACATTCAGGATCACTGTACATTTTTTTCATCACTATATAGGAGATCGTGATCTTTTTTTTTTTTGATGGGAATGTTCCTCCAACGACTTTTCATCTTCAGCGTCTGTATTCTCTCGATGCCATTGTCATATTTGTTTTGCCTTGACATGACACCTTCGCCTTGATTACATTCAGGATCACTGCCACATTTTTTTCATCACTATATAGGAGATCGTGATCTTTTCTTTTTGATGGGAATGTTCCTCCAACGACTTTTCATCTTCAGCGTCTGTATTCTCTCGATGTCATTGTCATATTTGTTTTTTTGCCTTCCATTGACATTCAGGACACACTTCGTGATCTTTCTTTTTTGATTACATTCAGCGGATTCTCTGTCATTGTCATATTTTTTCTTGATCAGTATATAGGAGTACATTTTTTTCATCGTGATCTTTTTTTTTTTGATGGAATGTTCCGTCCTCCAACGACTTTTCATCTTCAGCGTCTCGTATTCTCTCGATGTCATTGTCATATTTGTTTTGCCTTGACATGACACCTTCGCCTTGATTACATTCAGGATCACTGTACATTTTTCATCACTATATAGGAGATCGTGATCTTTTCTTTTTGATGGGAATGTTCCTCCAACGACTTTTCATCTTCAGCGTCTGTATTCTCTCGATGTCATTGTCATATTTGTTTTTGCCTTGACATGACACCTTCGCTTTTGATTACATTCAGGATCACTGTACATTTTTTCATCACTATATAGGAGATCGTGATCTTTTCTTTTTTTGATGGGAATGTTCCTCCAACGACTTTTCATCTTCAGCGTCTGTATTCTCTCGATGTCATTGTCATTTGTTTTGTGACATGACACCTTTTGATTACATTCAGGATCACTTGACATTTTTTCATCACTATATAGGAGATCGTGATCTTTTCTTTTTTAGGAATGTTCCTCCAACGACTTTTTCATCTTCAGCGTCTGTATTCTCTCGATGTCATTCTCATATTTGTTTTTTTGGATCACCATTTTTTTCATCACTATATAGAGATATTGATCTTTTTTTTTTTGATGATGTTCCTATATCTTCAGGATGCCATTGTCATATTTGTTTTTTTCACCTTAGACTTAATTACATTCAGGATCACTTGTCACTATATAGGAGATCTTTCTTTTTTGATGGGAATGTTCCTCCAACGACTTTTCATCTTCAGCGTCTGTATTCTCTCGATGTCATTGTCATATTTGTTTTGCCTTGACACCTGACACCTTCAGGCCTTTGATTACATTCAGGATCACTTTTGTACATTTTTTCATCACTATATAGGAGATCGTGATCTTTTCTGTACATTTTTTTTGATGGAATGTTCCTCCAACGACTTTTTCATCTTCAGCGTCTGTATTCTCTCGATGTCATTGTCATATTTGTTTTTGCCTTGACATGACACCTTCGCCTTGATTACATTCAGGATCACTGTACATTTTTTTTTTTTCATCACTATATAGGAGATCGTGATCTTTTCTTTTTTGATGGGAATGTTCCTCCAACGACTTTTTCATCTTCAGCGTCTGTATTCTCTCGATGTCATTGTCATATTTGTTTTGCCTTGACATGACACCTTCGCCTTGATTACATTCAGGATCACTGTACATTTTTTCATCACTATATAGGAGATCGTGATCTTTTCTTTTTTTGATGGGAATGTTTCCTCAACGACTTTTCATCTTCAGCGTCTGTATTCTCTCGATGCCATTGTCATATTTGTTTTTGCCTTGACATGACTTTTCGCCCAAATTACATTCAGGATCACTGTACATTTTTTTCATCACTATATAGAGATCGTGATCTTTTCTTTTTTTGATGGAATGTTCCTCCAACGATTTCATCTTCAGTCTGTATTCTCTCGATGTCATTGTCATATTTGTTTTTGACACTTGCCTTCGACTAATTTTATTCAGGATCATCTTTTCGTGATTTTTTCATCACTATTAGGAGTATTCTCTCGATTCATTTTGATGGGAATGTTCCTCCAACGACTTTATTTTCATCTTTTCAGCGTCTGTATTCTCTCGATGTCATTGTCATATTTGTTTTGCCTTGACATGACACCTTCGCCTTGATTACATTCAGGATCACTGTACATTTTTTTTATCACTATATAGGAGATCGTGATCTTTTCTTTTTTGATGGGAATGTTCCTCCAACGACTTTTCATCTTCAGCGTCTGTATTCTCTCGATGTCATTGTCATATTTGTTTTGCCTTGACATGACACCTTCGCCTTGATTACATTCAGGATCACTGTACATTTTTTTTCATCACTATATAGGAGATCGTGATCTTTTCTTTTTTGATGGGGAATGTTCCTCCAACGACTTTTCATCTTCAGCGTCTGTATTCTCTCGATTCATTGTCATATTTGTTTTGCCTTTGACGCAGCACCTTCGCCTTTGATTACATTCAGGATCACTGTACATTTTTTTCATCACTATATAGAGATCGTGATCTTTTCTTTTTGATGGGAATGTTCCTCCAACGACTTTTCATCTTCAGCGTCTGTATTCTCTCGATGTCATTGTCATATTTGTTTTTCATACCTTTTGATTACATTCAGGATTGTACATTTTTTCACTATAGGGAGATCGTAGTCTTTTCTTTTTGATGGGGAATGTTCTCCAACGACTTTTCATCTTCAGCGTCTGTATTCTCTCGATCATTGTCATATTTGTTTTGTACGCGACACCTTTTTTTCAGGATCACTACATTTTCATCTTATAGGAGATCGTGATCTTTTTTTTTTTGATAGAATGTTCATCTCCAACGTATTCTTTTCATCTTCAGCGTCTGTATTCTCTCGATGTCATCTTTTCTTTTTTGGAATGTTCCTCAACACTTTTATCTTTTGTTTTGATTCATTGTCTATTTGTTTTGACATGACACCTTCGCCTTGATTACATTCAGGATCACTGTACATTTTTTCATCACTATATAGGAGATCGTGATCTTTTCTTTTTGATGGGAATGTTCCTCCAACGACTTTTTCATCTTCAGCGTCTGTATTTCTCTCGATGCCATTGTCATATTTGTTTTTTTTTGACATGACACCTTCGCCTTTGATTACATTCAGGATCACTGTACATTTTTTCATCACTATATAGGAGATCGTGATCTTTTCTTTTTTGATGGGAATGTTCCTCCAACGACTTTTCATCTTCAGCGTCTGTATTCTCTCGATGTCATTGTCATATTTGTTTTGTTTTTGACATGACACCTTCGCCTTTGATTACATTCAGGATCACTGTACATTTTTTCATCACTATATAGGAGATCGTGATCTTTTCTTTTTGATGGGAATGTTCCTCCAACGATTTTTTCATCTTCAGCGTCTGTATTCTCTCGATGTCATTGTCATATTTGTTTTTTGACATGACACCTTCGCCTTCAAATTACATTCCAGGATCACTGTACATTTTTTCACCTATATTCTTTGCTATTTTTTTTTTGAATCCAACGACTTTTTCATCTTCAGCGTCTGTATTCTCTCGATGTCATCACTGTACATGATTTTCAGGATCATACATTTTTTTCATCATATAGGAGATCGTGATCTTTTCTTTTTTGATGGGAATGTTCCTCCAACGACTTTTCATCTTCAGCGTCTGTATTCTCTCGATGTCATTGTCATATTTGTTTTGTTTTGATATGACACCTTCGCCTTGATTACATTCAGGATCACTGTACATTTTTTCATCACTATATAGGAGATCGTGATCTTTTTCTTTTTTGATGGGAATGTTCCTCCAACGACTTTTTCATCTTCAGCGTCTGTATTCTCTCGATGTCATTGTCATATTTGTTTTGCCTTGACATGACACCTTCATTTGATTACATTCAGGTCTGTACATTTTTCATCACTATAGGAGATCGTGATCTTTTTTTTGATGGGAATGTTCCTCCAACGACTTTTCATCTTCAGCGTCTGTATTCTCTCGATGTCATTGTCATATTTGTTTTGCCTTGACATGACACCTTCACTTGATTACATTCAGGATCACTGTACATTTTTTCATCACTATATAGGAGATCGTGATCTTTTTCTTTTTGATGGGAATGTTCCTCCAACGACTTTTCATCTTCATTGTCATATTTGTTTTCTGTACCTTCTTTGATTCATTCAGGATGTACATTTTTTTTCATCATATTTGTTTTTCTTTTTGATGGAATGTTCCTCCAACGACTTTTCATCTTCAGCGTTGATTCGATGCCATTCATATTTGATCGTTGATCACCATTTTTGTACATTTTTCACCTTTTTCTTCAGGATCCTTCATCACTATTTTTATAGGAGATAGGAGATCTTTTTCTTTTTTTGATGGAATGTTCCTCCAACGACTTTTCATCTTCAGCGTCTGTA
Source organism: Acanthosepion pharaonis (assembly GCA_903632075.3). NCBI lineage: Eukaryota > Metazoa > Mollusca > Cephalopoda > Sepiida > Sepiidae > Acanthosepion > Acanthosepion pharaonis. The sequence goes on from CAHIKZ030004282.1 coordinate 1,815,179, forward strand.
TTCTCTCGATGTCATTGTCATATTTGTTTTGCCTTGACATGACACCTTCGCCTTGATTACATTCAGGATCACTGTACATTTTTTCATCACTATATAGGAGATCGTGATCTTTTCTTTTTTTGATGGGAATGTTCCTCCAACGACTTTTCATCTTCAGCGTCTGTATTCTCTCGATGTCATTGTCATATTTGTTTTGCCTTGACATGACACCTTCGCCTTTGATTACATTCAGGATCACTGTACATTTTTTTTTCGTGATCTTTTCTTTTTTATAGGACGATCTTCGTCTGTATTCTCTTTTTCATATTTGTTTTTTGATGATTACATTCAGGATCATTGTACATTTTTTCATCCAATCGATCTTTTCATCTTCAGCGTCTGTATTCTCTCGATGTCATTGTCATATTTGTTTTGCCTTGACATGACACCTTCGCCTTGATTACATTCAGGATCACTGTACATTTTTTCATCACTTATATATAGGAGATCGTTCTTTTCTTTTTTGATGGGAATGTTCCTCCAACGACTTTTCATCTTCAGCGTCTGTATTCTCTCGATGCCATTGTCATATTTGTTTTTTGATGACACCTTCCTTGATTACATTCAGGATCACTGTACATTTTTTCATCACTATAGGAGATCGTGATCTTTTCTTTTGATGGGAATTTTCATCCAACGACTTTTTCATCTTCAGCGTCTGTATTCTCTCGATGTCATTGTCATATTTGTTTTGCCTTGACATGACACCTTCGCCTTGATTACATTCAGGATCACTGTACATTTTTTTTATCACTATATAGGAGATCGTGATCTTTTCTTTTTTGATGGGAATGTTCCTCCAACGACTTTTCATCTTCAGCGTCTGTATTCTCTCGATGTCATTGTCATATTTGTTTTGCCTTGACATGACACCTTCTGCCCTAATTACATTCAGGATCACTGTACATTTTTCATCACTATAGGAGATCGTGATCTTTTTCTTTTTGATGGGAATGTTCCTCCAACGACTTTTCATCTTCAGCGTCTGTATTCTCTCGATGTCATTGTCATATTTGTTTTGCCTTGACATGACACCTTCGCCTTGATTACATTCAGGATCACTGTACATTTTTCATCACTATATAGGAGATCGTGATCTTTTCATTTTTTTGATGGGAATGTTCCTCCAACGACTTTTCATCTTCAGCGTCTGTATTCTCTCGATGTCATTGTCATATTTGTTTTTGCCTTGACATGACACCTTCATTCAGGCCTTGATTTTTTTATCATTCAGGATCACTGTACATTTTTTCATCACTATATAGGAGATCGTGATCTTTTCTTTTTTTGATCAGGATCATGTTCCTCCAACGACTTTTTGATGGAATTTTCATCTTCAGCGTCTGTATTCTCTCGATGTCATTGTCATATTTGTTTTTGCCTTGACATGACACCTTCGCCTTGATTACATTCAGGATCACTGTACATTTTTCATCACTATATAGGAGATCGTGATCTTTTGTTTTTTTTGATGGGAATGTTCCTCCAACGACTTTTCATCTTCAGCGTCTGTATTCTCTCGATGTCATTGTCATATTTGTTTTGCCTTGACATGACACCTTCGCCTTGCATTCAGGATTGACATTTTTCATCATTAGGAGATCGGATCTTTTTTTTGATGGGTATGTTCCTCCAACGACTTTTTTTCTTCAGCGTCATTCTCTATCATATTTGTTTTTGCCTTGACATGGCACCTTCGCCTTGAGGATCACTGTGATCTTTTCTTTTTTGATAGGAATGTTCCTCCAACGACTTTTCATCTTCAGCGTCTGTATTCTCTCGATGTCATTGTCATATTTGTTTTGCTTTGACATGACACCTTCTGCCTTGATTACATTCAGGATCACTGTACATTTTTCATCACTATATAGGAGATCGTGATCTTTTCTTTTTTGATGGGAATGTTCCTCCAACGACTTTTCATCTTCAGCGTCTGTATTCTCTCGATGGCATTGTCATATTTGTTTTGCCTTGACATGACACCTTCGCCTTGATTACATTCAGGATCACTGTACATTTTTTTTCATCACTATATAGGAGATCGTGATCTTTTTTTTTTGATGGGAATGTTCCTCCAACGACTTTTCATCTTCAGCGTCTGTATTCTCTCGATGCCATTGTCATATTTGTTTTGCCTTGACATGACACCTTCGTCTTGATTACATTCAGGATCACTGTACATTTTTTCATCACTATATAGAGATCGTGATCTTTTTCTTTTTGATGGGAATGTTCCTCCAACGACTTTTCATCTTCAGCGTCTGTATTCTCTCGATGCCATTGTCATATTTGTTTTGCCTTGACATGACACCTTCGCCTTTGATTATATTCAGGATCACTGTACATTTTTTCATCACTATATAGGAGATATTTTTTCTTTTTGATGAATGTTTCCAACGACTTTTCATCTTTTTTGCCATTGTCATATTTGACACCTTCGGATTACATTCAGGATACATTTTTTTTCTTTTTTGATGGGAATGTTCCTCCTGGAACGATTCTTTTCATTTGTTTTTCTTCAGCGTCTGTATTCATCACTATGTCATTTTCATGGGTATGTTTGTTTTGCCTTGACATGACACCTTTGCCTTTGATTACATTCAGGATCACTGTACATTTTTCATCACTATATAGGAGATCGTGATCTTTTTTTTTTTGATGGGAATGTTCCTCCAACGACTTTCATCTTCAGCGTCTGTATTCTCTCGATGTCATTGTCATATTTGTTTTGCCTTGACGCATGACACCTTCGCCTTGATTACATTCAGGATCACTGTACATTTTTTCATCACTATATAGGAGATCGTGATATTTTTTCTTTTTGATGGGAATGTTCCTCCAACGACTTTTCATCTTCAGCGTCTGTATTCTCTCGATGTCATTGTCATATTTGTTTTGCCTTGACATGACACCTTCGCCTTGATTACATTCAGGATCACTGTACATTTTTTCATCACTATATAGGAGATCGTGATCTTTTCTTTTTTGATGGGAATGTTCCTCAACGACTTTTCATCTTCAGCGTCTGTATTCTCTCGATGTCATTGTCATATTTGTTTTGCCTTGACATGACACCTTCGCCTTGATTTTCAAGATCACTGTACATTTTTTCATCATTATAGGATCATCTTTTCTTTTTTGATTTTTCCTTCACTTTTTCATCTTCAGCGTCTGTATTCTCTCGATCTTTTTTTTTTTTGATGGACACCTTGTTCATTCAGGATCACGACATTTTTTCATCACTTCAGCGTCGTGATCTTTTCTTTTTTGATAGATGTCAACGACTTTTTCATCTTCATATTCTCTCGATTTTGTCATATTTGTTTTTGACATGACACCTTCGCCTTGATTACATTCAGGATCACTTTATCATTTTTTCATCACTATATAGGAGATCGTGATCTTTTTTTTTTGATGGGAATGTTCCTCCAACGACTTTTTTCATCTTCAGCGTCTGTATTCTCTCGATGTCATTGTCATATTTGTTTTGCCTTGACATGACACCTTCGCCTTTGATTACATTCAGGATCACTGTACATTTTTTTCATCACTATATAGGAGATCGTGATCTTTTCTTTTTGATGGAATGTTCCTCCAACGACTTTTCATCTTCAGCGTCTGTATTCTCTCGATGTCATTGTCATATTTGTTTTGCCTTGACATGACACCTTCGCCCTTGATTACATTCAGGATCACTGTACATTTTTTCATCACTATATAGGAGATCGTGATCTTTTCTTTTTGATGGGAATGTTCCTCCAACGACTTTTCATCTTCAGCGTCTGTATTCTCTCGATGTCATTGTCATATTTGTTTTGCCTTGACATGACACCTTCGCCTTGATTACATTCAGGATCACTGTACATTTTTTCATCACTATATAGGAGATCGTGATCTTTTCTTTTGATGGAATGTTCCTCCAACGACTTTTCATCTTCAGCGTCTGTATTCTCTCGATGTCATTGTCATATTTGTTTTGCCTTGACATGACACCTTCGATCATAGTCCTGATTACTTTTTATCTTCAGGATCACTGTACATTTTTTCATCACTATATAGGAGATCGTGATCTTTTCTTTTTTTGATGGGAATGTTCCTCCAACGACTTTTCATCTTCAGCGTCTGCTTATTCTCTCGATGCCATTGTCATATTTGTTTTCATCCTTGACATGATTGTCTAAAGTTTTGCCTTCGCCTTGATTACATTCAGGATCACTGTACATTTTTCATCACTATATAGGAGATCGGATCGTTTTTTTTTTTGATAGAATGTTCCTCCAACGACTTTTCATCTTCAGCGTCTGTATTCTCTCGATTCATTGTCATATTTGTTTTTGCCTTGACATGACACCTTCGCCTTTGATTACATTTCAGGATCACTGTACATTTGTTTTTTCATCACTATATAGGAGATCGTGATCTTTTCTTTTTGATGGGAATGTTCCTCCAACGACTTTTTCATCTTCAGCGTCTGTATTCTCTCGATGTCATTGTCATATTTGTTTTGCCTTGACATGACACCTTCGCCTTGATTACATTCAGGATCACTGTACATTTTTTTTCATCACTATATAGGAGATCGTGATCTTTTCTTTTTTGATGGGAATGTTCCTCCAACGACTTTTCATCTTCAGCGTCTGTATTCTCTCGATGTCATTGTCATATTTGTTTTTGCCTTGATTACATTCAGGATCACCATTTTTTCGCCTATAGGAGATATTGATCTTTCAGGATCACAACCACTTTTCACAGCGTCTGTTTTTCATCATTCTCATATTTGTTTTGCCTTGAGACATCTTCCTTCTTTGATTATCAATTCAGGATCATTTTTCATCACTATATAGAGATCGTGATCTTTTCTTTTTGATAGGAATGTTCCTCCAACGACTTTTCATCTTCAGCGTCTGTATTCTCTCGATGTCATTGTCATATTTGTTTTGCCTTGACATGACACCTTCGCCTTTGATTACATTCAGGATCACTGTACATTTTTTTTTTCATCATCATTTTCTATATAGGAGATCATTGATATTTGTTTTTTTTTTCTTGATTTTTGATGGGAAATGATCTTTTCTTTTTTGATAGAATGTTCCAACGACTTTTCATCTTCAGCGTCTGTATTCTCTCGATGTCATTGTCATATTTGTTTTTGCCTTGACATGACACCTTCTGCCTTGATTACATTCAGGATCACTGTACATTTTTCATCACTATATAGGAGATCGTGATCTTTTCTTTTTTTGATGGAATGTTCCTCCAACGACTTTTCATCTTCAGCGTCTGTATTCTCTCGATGTCATTGTCATATTTGTTTTGCCTTTGACATGACACCTTCGCCTTGATTACATTCAGGATCACTGTACATTTTTTTATCACTATATAGGAGATCGTGATCTTTTTTTTTTTGATGGAATGTTCCTCCAACGACTTTTCATCTTCAGCGTCTGTATTCTCTCGATGTCATTGTCATATTTGTTTTGCCTTGACATGACACCTTCGCTTGATTACATTCAGGATCACTGTACATTTTTCATCACTATATAGGATCATCTTTTCTTTTTTTTGATGGGAATGTTTCCTCCAACACTTTTCATCTTTCATCTCTCGATGCCATTGTCATATTTGTTTTTGCCTTGAGACACCTTCGCCCTGATCATTCAGGATCACTGTACATTTTCATCACTATGGGAGATCGTGATCTTTTTCTTTTTGATAGAATGTTCCTCAACGACTTTTTCATCTTCAGCGTCTGTATTCTCTCGATGCCATTGTCATATTTGTTTTTTTGCCTTGACATGATCACCATTTTTTCATCTATATAGGAGATCGTGATCCTTTTTGATGAATGTTTTACTTTTTATCTTCAGCGTCTGGATCACTGTACATTTTTTTTCATCACTATATAGGAGATCGTGATCTTTTCTTTTTTGATGGGAATGTTCCTCCAACGACTTTTCATCTTCAGCGTCTGTATTCTCTCGATGCCATTGTCATATTTGTTTTGCCTTGACATGACACCTTCGCCCTAATTACATTCAGAATCACTGTACATTTATTCATCACTATATAGGAGATCGTGATCTTTTTTTTTTTGATGGGAAATTTCCTCCAACGACTTTTTCATCTTCAGCGTCTGTATTCTCTCGATGTCATTGTCATATTTGTTTTGCCTTGACATGACACCTTCGCCTTGATTACATTCAGGATCACTGTACATTTTTTCATCACTATATAAAAGATCGTGATCTTTTTTTTTTGATGGGAATGTTCCTCCAACGACTTTTTCATCTTCAGCGTCTGTATTCTCTCGATGTCATTGTCATATTTGTTTTGCCTTGACATGACACCTTCGCCTTGATTACATTCAGGATCACTGTACATTTTTTCATCACTATATAGGAGATCGTGATCTTTTCTTTTTGATGGGAATGTTCCTCCAACGACTTTTCATCTTCAGCGTCTGTATTCTCTCGATGTCATTGTCATATTTGTTTTGCCTTGACATGACACCACCTTCAGGCCTTGATTCACATTCAGGATCACTGTCACAGCGTCTGTTTTTTCATCACATATATAGGAGATCGTGATCTTTTCTTTTTTGATGGGAATGTTCCTCCAACGACTTTTCATCTTCAGCGTCTGTATTCTCTCGATGTCATTGTCATATTTGTTTTTTGCCTTGACATGACACCTTCGCCTTTTGATTACATTCAGGATCACTGTACATTTTTTCATCACTATATAGGAGATCGTGATCTTTTTCTTTTTGATGGGAATGTTCCTCCAACGACTTTTCATCTTCAGCGTCTGTATTCTCTCGATGTCATTGTCATATTTGTTTTGCCTTGACATGACACCTTCGCTTTGATTACATTCAGGATCACTGTACATTTTTTTCATCACTATATAGGAGATCGTGATCTTTTCTTTTTTTGATGGGAATGTTCCTCCAACGACTTTTCATCTTCAGCGTCTGTATTCTCTCGATGTCATTGTCATATTTGTTTTTGCCTTGACATGACACCTTCTGCCTTGATTACATTCAGGATCACTGTACATTTTTCATCACTACTATAGGAGATCGTGATCTTTTCTTTTTTTTTGATGGGAATGTTCCTCCAACGACTTTTCATCTTCAACGTCTTTTCATCTTCAGCTTTGTCTGTATCGCCTTCTCGATCATGTCATTTTTTTCACTATAGGAGATTGATTTTTCTTTTTTGGGAATTTTCTCCAACGACTTTTCATCTTTCAGCGTCTGTATTCTCTCGATTCATTGTCATTTGTTTTCTTGACAGGATCTTTGATTATTCAGGATTTTTTCATCACTATAGTGGAGATCGTGATCTTTTTTTTTTGATGGAATGTTCCTCCAACGACTTTTCATCTTCAGCGTCTGTATTCTCTCGATGCCATTGTCATATTTGTTTTTGCCTTGACATGACACCTTCGCCTTGATTACATTCAGGATCACTGTACATTTTTTCATCACTATATAGGAGATCGTGATCTTTTCTTTTTGATGGGAATGTTCCTCCAACGACTTTTCCAACGTCTGTATTCTCATCTTCAGCGTCATATTTGTTTTGCCTTGACTGACACCTTCGATGTCATTCAGGATCACTGTACATTTTTTCACTATTCGTGATCTTTTCTTTGATGGGAATGACAACGACTTTTCGCTTCTTGTATTCTCTCGATACCATTGTCATATTTGTTTGCCTTGATCACCTTCATATGATTACATTTTTTCATCACTATATAGAGATCGTGATCTTTTCTTTTTTGATGGAATGTTCCTCCAACGACTTTTCATCTTCAGCGTCTGTATTCTCTCGATGTCATTGTCATATTTGTTTTGCCTTGACATGACACCTTCTGCCTTTGATTACATTCAGGATCACTGTACATTTTTTCATCACTATATAGGAGATCGTGATCTTTTTCTTTTTGATGGGGAATGTTCCTCCAACGACTTTTCATCTTCAGCGTCTGTATTCTCTCGATGTCATTGTCATTTGTTTTGCCTTTGACATGACACCTTCGCCTTGATTACATTCAGGATCACTGTACATTTTTTCATCACTATATAGGAGATCGTGATCTTTTCTTTTTTGATGGGAATGTTCCTCCAACGACTTTTCATCTTCAGCGTCTGTATTCTCTCGATGTCATTGTCATATTTGTTTTGCATTGACATGATTTATTCACCTTCGTGCCTTGATTACATTCAGGATCACTGTACATTTTTTTTCATCACATATAGGAGATCTATATGATCTCTTTTCTTTTTTGATGGGGAATGTTCCTCCAACGACTTTTCATCTTCAGCGTCTGTATTCTCTCGATGTCATTGTCATATTTGTTTTGCCTTGACATGACACCTTCGTGCCTTGATTGATTATATTCAGGATCACTGTACATTTTTTTCATCACTATATAGGAGATCGTGATCTTTTTTTTTTGATGGAATGTTTCCTCCAACGACTTTTCATCTTCAGCGTCTGTATTCTCTCGATGCCATTGTCATATTTGTTTTTGCCTTGACATGACACCTTCTGCCTTGATTACATTCAGGATCACTGTACATTTTTTCATCACTATATAGGAGATCGTGATCTTTTTTTTTTGATGGAATGTTCCTCCAACGACTTTTTTTCATCTTCAGCGTCTGTATTCTCTCGATGTCATTGTCATATTTGTTTTGCCTTGACATGACACCTTCGCCTTGATTACATTCAGGATCATTTTTTCATCACTATAGGGGAGATCGTGATCTTTTTTTTTTGATGGGAATGTTCCTCCAACGACTTTTCATCTTCAGCGTCTGTATTCTCTCGATGTCATTGTCATATTTGTTTTTGCCTTGACATGACACCTTCGCCTTGATTACATTCAGGATCACTGTACATTTTTTCATCATCTTTTTTTTGATATCCAAGGAAGGTCTGATCGTGATCTGACATTTTCTTTTTTGATGGGAATGTTCCTCCAACGACTTTTCATCTTCAGCGTCTGTATTCTCTCGATGTCATTGTCATATTTGTTTTGCCTTGACATGACACCTTTGCCTTGATTACATTCAGGATCACTGTCATTTTTTTCATCACTATATAGGAGATCGTGATCTTTTCTTTTTGATGGGAATGTTCCTCCAACGACTTTTTCATCTTCAGCGTCTGTATTCTCTCGATGTCATTGTCATATTTGTTTTGCCTTGACATGACACCTTCGCCTTGATTACATTCTAGGATCACTGTACATTTTTTCATCACTATATAGGAGATCGTGATCTTTTTCTTTTTTGATGGGAATGTTCCTCCAACGACTTTTCATCTTCAGCGTCTGTATTCTCTCGATGCCATTGTCATATTTGTTTTGCCTTGACATGACACCTTCGCCTTGATTACATTCAGGATCACTGTACATTTTTCATCACTATATAGAGATCGTGATCTTTTTTTTTGATGGGAATGTTCCTCCAACGACTTTTTTCATCTTCAGCGTCTGTATTCTCTCGATGCCATTGTCATATTTGTTTTTGCCTTGACATGACACCTTCGCCTTGATTACATTCAGGATCACTGTACATTTTTTCATCACTATATAGGAGAGATCTTTTTTTTTGATGGGAATGTTCCTCCAACGACTTTTTTTTGATCGGGAATTTGTTTTGCCTTGACATGACACCTTCGCCTTGATTACATTCAGGAACTGACATTTTTCATCACTATTTCATCTTTTCAGAATGTTCTCAACGACTTTTCATCTTCAGCGTCTGTATTCTCTCGATGTCATTGTCATATTTGTTTTGCCTTGACATGACACCTTCGCCTTGATTACATTCAGGATCACTGTACATTTTTTTCATCACTATATAGGAGATCGTGATTTTCTTTTTTGATGGGAATGTTCCTCCAACGACTTTTCATCTTCAGCGTCTGTATTCTCTCGATGCCATTGTCATATTTGTTTTGTCTTGACATGACACCTTCGCCTTGATTACATTCAGGATCACTGTACATTTTTCATCACTATATAGGAGAGATCGTGATCACTTTTTTTTCTTTTTTGATGTCATTGAATGTTCCTCCAACGACTTTTCATCTTCAGCGTCTGTATTCTCTCGATGTCATTGTCATATTTGTTTTGCCTTGACATGACACCTTCGCCTTGATTACATTCAGGATCACTGTACATTTTTTCATCACTATATAGGAGATCGTGATCTTTTCTTTTTTTGATGGGAATGTTCCTCCAACGACTTTTCATCTTCAGCGTCTGTATTCTCTCGATGTCATTGTCATATTTGTTTTGTCTTGACACGACACCTTCGCCCTAATTACATTTCAGGATCACTGTACATTTTTTCATCACTATATAGGAGATCGTGATCTTTTTTTTTTGATGAATGTTCCTCCAACGACTTTTCATCTTCAGCGTCTGTATTCTCTCGATGTCATTGTCATATTTGTTTTGCCTTGATCTTTCGCCTTGATTACATTCAGGATCACTGTACATTTTTTCATCACTATATAGGAGATCTTTTTGATGATCTTTTTTTTTTTTGATGGGAATGTTCCTCCAACGACTTTTCATCTTCAGCGTCTGTATTCTCTCGATGTCATTGTCATATTTGTTTTGCCTTGACATGACACCTTCCTTTGATTACATTCAGGATCACTGTACATTTTTTTCATCACTATATAGGAGATCGTGATCTTTTTTTTTTGATGGAATGTTCCTCCAACGACTTTTCATCTTCAGCGTCTGTATTCTCTCGATTCATTGTCATATTTGTTTTGCCTTGACATGACACCTTCGCCTTGATTACATTCAGGATCACTGTACATTTTTTCATCACTATATAGGAGATCGTGATCTTTTTCTTTTTTTGATGGGAATGTTCCTCCAACGACTTTTCATCTTCAGCGTCTGTATTCTCTCGATTCATTGTCATATTTGTTTTGATTTGACATGACACCTTCTGCCTTGATTACATTCAGGATCACTGGATCACTGTGACATGGAATGTTTTTTTCATCACTATATAGGAGATCGTGATCATTTTTCATTTTTGATGGGAATGTTCCTCCAACGACTTTTCATCTTCAGCGTCTGTATTCTCTCGATGCCATTGTCATATTTGTTTTGCCTTGACATGACACCTTCACTTTTTGATTACATTCAGGATCACTGTACATTTTTTTCATCACCATATGTATGCCATTGTCATATTTGTTTTCACCTCCTGCTTTGATTACATTCAGGATATCTTTATATAGGAGATCGTGATTTTTTTTTTGATGGAATGTTCCTCCAACGACTTTTCATCTTCAGCGTCTGTATTCTCTCGATGTCATTGTCATATTTGTTTTGATTTTGACATGACACCTTCGCCTTGATTACATTCAGGATCACTGTACATTTTTCATCATATAGGAGATCGTCATCTTTTCTTTTTATGGGAATGAGATCGTGTATTCTCTCGATGTTTTCATATTTGTTTTTTGATGGAATGTTCATTCAGGAACGACATTTTTTTCATCTTCATCTTTTTCTTTTTGATGGAATATTCTGTCTTCAGCGTCTCTCGATGCCATTGTCATATTTGTTTTGCCTTGACATGACACCTTCGCCTTGATTACATTCAGGATCACTGTACATTTTTTCATCACTATATAGGAGATCGCATCTTTTTCTTTTTGATGGGAATGTTCCTCCAACGACTTTTCATCTTCAGCGTCTGTATTCTCTCGATGTCATTGTCATATTTGTTTTGCCTTGACATGACACCTTCGCCTTGATTACATTCAGGATCACTGTACATTTTTTTCATCACTATATAGGAGATCGTGATCTTTTCTTTTTGATGGGAATGTTCCTCCAACGACTTTTCATCTTCAGCGTCTGTATTCTCTCGATGCCATTGTCATATTTGTTTTTGCCTTGACATGACACCTTCGCCTTGATTACATTCAGGATCACTGTACATTTTTTCATCACTATATAGGAGATCGTGATCTTTTCTTTTTTTGATGGAATGTTCCTCCAACGACTTTTCATCTTCAGCGTCTGTATTCTCTCGATGTCATTGTCATATTTGTTTTTGCCTTGACATGACACCTTCGCCTTGATTACATTCAGGATCACTGTACATTTTTCATCACTATATAGGAGATCGTGATCTTCTTTTTTGATGGGAATGTTCTCCAACGACTTTTCATCTTCAGCGTCTGTATTCTCTCGATGCCATTGTCATATTTGTTTTGCCTTGACATGACAGCCTTGATTACATTCAGGATCACTGTACATTTTTTTTATCACTATATAGGAGATCGTGATCTTTTCTTTTTTGATGGGAATGTTCCTCCAACGACTTTTCATCTTCAGCGTCTGTATTCTCTCGATGTCATTGTCATATTTGTTTTGCCTTGACATGACACCTTCGCCTTGATTACATTCAGGATCACTGTACATTTTTTTCATCACTATATAGGAGATCGTGATCTTTTCTTTTTTGATGGGAATGTTCCTCCAACGACTTTTCATCTTCAGCGTCTGTATTCTCTCGATGCCATTGTCATATTTGTTTTGCCTTGACATGACACCTTCGCCCTAATTACATTCAGGATCACTGTACATTTTTTCATCACTATATAGGAGATCGTGATCTTTTCTTTTTTGATGGGAATGTTCCTCCAACGACTTTTCATCTTCAGCGTCTGTATTCTCTCGATGTCATTGTCATATTTGTTTTGCCTTGACATGACACCTTCGCCTTGATTACATTCAGGATCACTGTACATTTTTTCATCACTATATAGGAGATCGTGATCTTTTCTTTTTTGATGGGAATGTTCCTCCAACGACTTTTCATCTTCAGCGTCTGTATTCTCTCGATGCCATTGTCATATTTGTTTTGCCTTTGACACCTTGCCTTGATTACATTCAGGATCACTGTACATTTTTCATCACTATATAGGAGATCGTGATCTTTTCTTTTTTTGATGAATGTTCCTCCAACGACTTTTCATCTTCAGCGTCTGTATTCTCTCGATGTCATTGTCATTTTGTTTTGCCTTGACACGACACCTTCGCCTTGATTACATTCAGGATCACTGTACATTTTTTTTATCACTATATAGGAGATCGTGATCTTTTCTTTTTTGATGGGAATGTTCTTCCAAAGACTTTTCATATTCAGCGTCTGTATTCTCTCGATGTCATTGTCATATTTGTTTTTTGCCTTGACATGACACCTTCGATCCTTGATTACATTCAGGATCAATCTTTTCTTTTTTGATGGGAATGTTCCTCATTTTTTCATTTTTTCATCACTATATAGGAGATCGTGATCTTTTCTTTTTGATGGGAATGTTCCTCCAACGACTTTTCATCTTCAGCGTGCCATTGTCATATTTGTTTGCCTTGACATCTCGACGATCATTACATTTTTTTCATCACTATATTTGATCTTTTTCTTTTTTTTGTTCCTCCAACCTTTGATCTTCATGACATTCATTGTCTTCATGACACCTTTTGATTGATTACATTCAGGATCACTGTACATTTTTTCTTCACTATATAGGAGATCGTGATCTTTTCTTTTTTGATGGGAATGTTCCTCCAACGACTTTTCATCTTCAGCGTCTGTATTCTCTCGACGCCATTGTCATATTTGTTTTGCCTTGACATGACACCTTCGCCTTGATTACATTCAGGATCACTGTACATTTTTTCATCACTATATAGGAGATCGTGATCTTTTCTTTTTTGATGGGAATGTTCCTCCAACGACTTTTCATCTTCAGCGTCTGTATTCTCTCGATGCCATTGTCATATTTGTTTTGCCTTGACATGACACCTTCGCCCTAATTACATTCAGGATCACTACATTTTTTTTTTGTCCAACGACATCTTCAGCGTTTTTCACTACATTAGGAGATCTATATAGGATCTTTTTTTTCTTTTTGATGGGAATGTTCCTCCAACGACTTTTTTCATCTTCAGCGTCTGTATTCTCTCGATTCATTGTCATATTTGTTTTTGCCTTGACATGACACCTTCGCCTTGATTACATTCAGGATCACTGTACATTTTTCATCACTATATAGGAGATCGTGATTTTTTTCTTTTTGATGGAATATTTCCTCCAACGACTTTTCATCTTCAGCGTCTGTATTCTCTCGATGTCATTGTCATATTTGTCATATTTTTTGCCTTGACATGACACCTTCGCCTTGATTACATTCAGGATCACTCTTCAGCGTCAGTTTTTCATCACTATATAGGAGATCGTGATAAATTTTCTTTTTGATGGAATGTTCCTCCAACGACTTTTCATCTTCAGCGTCTGTATTCTCTCGATGTCATTGTCATATTTGTTTTGCCTTGACATGACACCTTCGCCTTGATTACATTCAGGATCACTGTACATTTTTTCATCACTTCATCACTATATAGGAGATCGTGATCTTTTCATTTTTTTTTGATGGGAATGTTCCTCCAACGACTTTTCATCTTCAGCGTCTGTATTCTCTCGATGTCATTGTCATATTTGTTTTGCCTTGACATGACACCTTCGCCTTGATTACATTCAGGATCACTGTACATTTTTTTCATCACTATATAGGAGATCGTGATCTTTTTTTTTGATGGGAATGTTCCTCCAACGACTTTTCATCTTCAGCGTCTGTATTCTCTCGATGTCATTGTCATATTTGTTTTGACACCTTGACATGACACCTTCAGGATCACTTGTACATTTTTTTTCATCACTATATAGGAGATCGTGATCTTTTCTTTTGATGGGAATGTTCCTCCAACGACTTTTATCTTCAGCGTCTTTTTCGATCATTGTCATATTTGTTTTGCCTTGAGACCTTCGTGATTCATTCAGGATTTACATTTTTTTATATGGGAATGTGATCTTTTCTTTTTTTGATGGGAATGTTCCAACGACTTTTCATCTTCAGCGTCTGTATTCTCTCGATGCCATTGTCATATTTGTTTTGCCTTGACATGACACCTTCGCCTTTGATTACATTCAGGATCTGTACATTTTTATCATTTTTTCATCTTTTGATGGGAATACTATATAGGAGATCTTTTTCTTTTTTTTTTGATGGGAATGTTCCTCCAACGACTTTTCATCTTCAGCGTCTGTATTCTCTCGATGTCATTGTCATATTTGTTTTGCCTTGACATGACACCTTCGCCTTGATTACATTCAGGATCACTGTACATTTTTTCATCACTATATAGGAGATCATGATCTTTTCTTTTTTGATGGGAATGTTCCTCCAACGACTTTTTATCTTCAGCGTCTGTATTCTCTCGATTCATTGTCATATTTGTTTTGCCTTGACATGACACCTTCGCCTTGATTACATTCAGGATCACTGTACATTTTTTCATCACTATATAGGAGATCGTGATCTTTTCTTTTTTGATGGGAATGTTCCTCCAACGACTTTTCATCTTCAGCGTCTGTATTCTCTCGATGTCATTGTCATATTTGTTTTGCCTTGACATGACACCACCTTCAGGATCCTTGATTATCACTATCAGGATCACTTTTCATTTTTTCATCACTTTTATATAGGAGATCGTGATCTTTTGTTTTTTTGATGGGAATGTTCCTCCAACGACTTTTTCATCTTCAGCGTCTGTATTCTCTCGATGTCATTGTCATATTTGTTTTGCCTTGACATGACACCTTCGCCTTGATTACATTCAGGATCACTGTACATTTTTTTCTTTTTGATCACTATATAGCGTCTGAGATCGTGATGTTTTTTTTTTTGATGGAATGCACATTTTCCTCCAACGACTTTTCATCTTCAGCGTCTGTATTCTCTTGATGTCATTGTCATATTTGTTTTGCCTTGACATAACACCTTCGCCTTGATTACATTCAGGATCACTGTACATTTTTTTCATCACTATATAGGAGATCGTGATCTTTTCTTTTTTGATGGGAATGTTCCTCCAACGACTTTTTCATCTTCAGCGTCTGTATTCTCTCGATGTCATTGTCATATTTGTTTTTTGCCTTGACATGACACCTTCGCCTTGATTACATTCAGGATCACTGTACATTTTTTCATCACTATATAGGAGATCGTGATCTTTTCTTTTTGATGGGAATGTTTCTCCAACGACTTTTCATCTTCAGCGTCTGTATTCTCTCGATGTCATTGTCATATTTGTTTTGCCTTGACATGACACCTTCGCCTTGATTACATTCAGGATCACTGTACATTTTTTCATCACTTTATATAGGAGATCAACGACTTTTTCTTTTCTGTTTTTGATGTCATTGAATGTTCTTCTACATTCAGGATCACTGGCCATTTTTTCATCACAATCTTTTTTTTTGATGGGGAATGTTTCCTCCAACGACTTTTCATCTTCAGCGTCTGTATTCTCTCGATGTCATTGTCATATTTGTTTTGCCTTGACATGACACCTTCGCCTTGATTACATTCAGGATCACTGTACATTTTTCATCACTATATAGGAGATCGTGATCTTTTCTTTTTTGATGGGAATGTTCCTCCAACGACTTTTTTCATCTTTCATTCTCTCGACGCCATTGTCATATTTGTTTTCTTGTATTCTCTCGATACATTTTTCATCATTGTCATATTTCCAACGACTTTTCATCTTTTGTATTCTCTTGACATTTGTTTTGCCACCTTCGCTTCCTTGATTACATTCAGGATCACTGTACATTTTTTTCATCACTATATAGGAGATCGTGATCTTTTCTTTTTGATGGGAATGTTCCTCCAACGACTTTTCATCTTCAGCGTCTGTATTCTCTCGATGTCATTGTCATATTTGTTTTGCCTTGACATGACACCTTCGCCTTGATTATATTCAGGATCACTGTACATTTTTTCATCACTATATAGGAGATCGTGATCTTTCTTTTTTGATGGGAATGTTCCTCCAACGACTTTTCATCTTCAGCGTCTGTATTCTATTGATGTCATTGTCATATTTGTTTTGCTTGACATGACACCATCGATTTGATTACATTCAGGATCACTGTACATTTTTTCTTCACTATATAGGAGATCGTGATCTTTTCTTTTTTTGATGGGAATGTTCCTCCAACGACTTTTCATCTTCAGCGTCTGTATTCTCTCGATGTCATTGTCATATTTGTTTTTGCCTTGACATTTGCCATTCAGGATCACTGTACATTTTTCATCTAGGAGATCATGATCTTTTCTTTTTGATGGGATTACATTGTATTCTCTCGATCATTGTCATATTTGTTTTGCCTTGACATGACACCTTCGCCTTGATTACATTTTTCATTTTTTTCATCACTATATAGGAGATCGTGATCTTTTCTTTTTTGATGGGAATGTTCCTCCAACGACTTTTCATCTTCAGCGTCTGTATTCTCTCGATGTCATTGTCATATTTGTTTTGCCTTGACATGACACCTTCGCCTTGATTACATTCAGGATCACTGTACATTTTTTTCATCACTATATAGGAGATCGTGATCTTTTCTTTTTTGATGGAATGTTCCTCCAACGACTTTTCATCTTCAGCGTCTGTATTCTCTCGATGTCATTGTCATATTTGTTTTTGCCTTGACATGACACCTTCGCCTTGATTGATTACATTCAGGATCACTGTACATTTTTTTCATCACTATATAGGAGATCGTGATCTTTTCTTTTTTTGATGGGAATGTTCCTCCAACGACTTTTCATCTTCAGCGTCTGTATTCTCTCGATGTCATTGTCATATTTGTTTTGCCTTGACATGACACCTTCGCCTTGATTACATTCAGGATCACTGTACATTTTTTTTTCATCACTATATAGGAGATCGTGATCTTTTCTTTTTTGATGGGAATGTTCCTCCAACGACTTTTCATCTTCAGCGTCTGTATTCTCTCGATGTCATTGTCATATTTGTTTTGCCTTGACATGACACCTTCGCCTTGATTACATTCAGGATCACTGTACATTTTTTTTATCACTATATAGGAGATCGTGATCTTTTCTTTTTTGATGGGAATGTTCCTCCAACGACTTTTTCATCTTCAGCGTCTGTATTCTCTCGATGTCATTGTCATATTTGTTTTGCCTTGACACTGACATCCTTCGTGATCCTTTTTTGATGATTACATTCAGGATCACTGTACATTTTTTCATCACTATATAGGAGATCGTGATCTTTTTTTTTTTGATGGGAATGTTCCTCCAACGACTTTTCATCTTCAGCGTCTGTATTCTCTCGATGTCATTGTCATATTTGTTTTGCCTTGACATGACACCTTCTGCCTTGATTACATTCAGGATCACTGTATTTTTTTTCATCACTATATAGGAGATCGTGATCTTTTCTTTTTGATGGGAATGTTCCTCCAACGACTTTTCATCTTCAGCGTCTGTATTCTCTCGATGTCATTGTCATATTTGTTTTGCCTTGACATGACACCTTCGCCTTGATTACATTCAGGATCACTGTATTTTTTCATCACTATATAGGAGATCGTGATCTTTTTTTTTTTGATGGGAATGTTCCTCCAACGACTTTTCATCTTCAGCGTCTGTATTCTCTCGATGTCATTGTCATATTTGTTTTTGCCTTGACATGACACCTTCGCCTTGATTGATTACATTTTTTTCAGGATCACTGTACATTTTTCATCACTATCATTGTCATATTTGTTTTGGAGATCGTGATTCATTTTCTTTTTTGATGGAATGTTCCTCCAACGACTTTTCATCTTCAGCGTCTGTATTCTCTCGATGTCATTGTCATATTTGTTTTGCCTTGACATGATTCACCTTCATTTTTTTCATCACTATTGATTACATTCAGGATCACTTGTATCAGCGTTTTTTTCATCACTATATAGGAGATCGTGATCTTTTCTTTTTTGATGGGAATGTTCCTCCAACGACTTTTCATCTTCAGCGTCTGTATTCTCTCGATGCCATTGTCATATTTGTTTTTGCCTTGACATGACACCTTCGCCTTGATTACATTCAGGATCACTGTACATTTTTTCATCACTATATAGGAGATCGTGATCTTTTCTTTTTTGATGGGAATGTTCCTCCAACGACTTTTCATCTTCAGCGTCTGTATTCTCTCGATGTCATTGTCATATTTGTTTTGCCTTGACATGACACCTTCGCCTTGATTACATTCAGGATCACTGTACAGTTTTTCATCACTATATAGGAGATCATGATCTTTTTTTTTTTGATGGAATGTTCCTCCAACGACTTTTTATCTTCAGCGTCTGTATTCTCTCGATTCATTGTCATATTTGTTTTGCCTTGACATGACACCTTCGCCTTGATTACATTCAGGATCACTGTACATTTTTTCATCACTATATAGGAGATCGTGATCTTTTCTTTTTTTGATGGGGAATGTTCCTCCAACGACTTTTTCATCTTCAGCGTCTGTATTCTCTCGATGTCATTGTCATATTTGTTTTGCCTTGACATGACACCTTCGCCTTGATTACATTCAGGATCACTGTACATTTTTTCATCACTATATAGGAGATCGTGATCTTTTCTTTTTTGATGGGTATGTTCCTCCAACGACTTTTCATCTTCAGCGTCTGTATTCTCTCGATGTCATTGTCATATTTGTTTTGCCTTGACATGACACCTTCGCCTTGATTACATTCAGGATCACTGTACATTTTTTCATCACTATATAGGAGATCGTGATCTTTTCTTTTTTGATGGGAATGTTCCTCCAACGACTTTTTCATCTTCAGCGTCTGTATTCTCTCGATGTCATTGTCATATTTGTTTTGCCTTGACATGACACCTTCTGCCTTGATTACATTCAGGATCACTATATATAGGAGATCGTATCATTTTTCATCTTCAGCGTCACTATATAGGAGTACATTTTTTCATCGTGATCTTTTCTTTTTTTGATGGGAATGTTCCTCCAACGACTTTTCATCTTCAGCGTCTGTATTCTCTCGATGTCATTGTCATATTTGTTTTGCCTTGACATGACACCTTCGCCTTGATTACATTCAGGATCACTGTACATTTTTTCATCACTATATAGGAGATCGTGATCTTTTCTTTTTTTGATGGAATGTTCCTCCAACGACTTTTCATCTTCAGCGTCTGTATTCTCTCGATGTCATTGTCATATTTGTTTTGCCTTGACATGACACCTTCGCCTTGATTACATTCAGGATCACTGTACATTTTTCATCACTATATAGGAGATCGTGATCTTTTCTTTTTGATGGGAATGTTCCTCCAACGATTTTTTTCATCTTCAGCGTCTGTATTCTCTCGATGTCATTGTCATATTTGTTTTTGCCTTGACATGACACCTTCGCCTTTGATTACATTCAGGATCACTGTACATTTTTCATCACTATATAGGAGATCGTGATCTTTTCTTTTTTTGATGGGAATGTTCCTCCAACGACTTTTCATCTTCAGCGTCTGTATTCTCTCGATGTCATTGTCATATTTGTTTTTGCCTTGTATTGACACCTTCGCCTTGATTACATTCAGGATCACTGTACATTTTTTTTCATCACTATATAGGAGATCGTGATCTTTTCTTTTTGATGGAATGTTCCTCCAACGACTTTTCATCTTCAGCGTCTGTATTCTCTCGATGTCATTGTCATATTTGTTTTGCCTTGACGACACCTTCGCCTTGATTACATTCAGGATCACTGTACATTTTTTTCATCACTATATAGGAGATCGTGATCTTTTCTTTTTTTGATGGGAATGTTCCTCCAACGACTTTTCATCTTCAGCGTCTGTATTCTCTCGATGTCATTGTCATATTTGTTTTGCCTTGACATGACACCTTCTTTCGCCTTGATTACATTCAGGATCACTGTACATTTTTTCATCACTATATAGGAGATCGTGATCTTTTTCTTTTTTGATGGGAATGTTTCCTCCAACCTCTCGATTTTCATCTTCAGCGTCTGTATTCTCTCGATGTCATTGTCATATTTGTTTTGCTTTTTTTGACTTGACATGACACCTTCACCATTTGATTACATTCATGGATCACTGTACATTTTTTTCATCATTTTTTATATAGGAGATCGTGATCTTTTCTTTTTGATGGGAATGTTCCTCCAACGACTTTTCATCTTCAGCGTCTGTATTCTCTCGATGTCATTGTCATATTTGTTTTTTGCCTTGATTACATTCAGGACATGTACACACATCTTCGTGCTTTCTTTTTTGATTACATTCAGGATCACTGTACATTTTTTTTTCACTATATAGGAGATCAGGATGATCTTTTCTTTTTGATGGGATTGTTCCTCCAACGACTTTTCATCTTCAGCGTCTGTATTCTCTCGATGTCATTGTCATATTTGTTTTGCCTTGACATGACACCTTCGCCTTGATTACATTCAGGATCACTGTACATTTTTCATCACTATATAGGAGATCGTGATCTTTTCTTTTTTGATGGGAATGTTCCTCCAACGACTTTTCATCTTCAGCGTCTGTATTCTCTCGATGTCATTGTCATATTTGTTTTGCCTTGACATGACACCTTCGCCTTGATTACATTCAGGATCACTACATTTTTTCATCACTATCGTGTTGCAATCTAACTTGGTCTTCATGCAGTAACATCCATTATCTATTTTTTTATTACCCTAATGTTCTACTCATTTTGCATTATGAATCTTCCCTCTTGTAGATTAGATTCGCTATCGTATTTACGTCAGTTTTTCGTTGGTGGCATAAGACACGGTCAATGGGTTTGTATTTTGTTTACCCATGAAAGCGGATGGGCTTTTCAATCTTTCAACATATGTTATTACCCTATAGCTTAACAACCATCTAGGAAGAAATGTTTCTATCTTTTCCTTCCGTTGTAGACATAACATTTTTTATAGTTTGCACCATCTTTGAATTTTTCCTCCTGTTTCTCACGTTTAGAAATAATGAAGCTAAATCTCGACAAAGCGTCTACATACGGAATGGTATTGTTTCACGCATTCAGTATCAAACTCAAAGGCCATCTGAGAATCCTTGATCGTATTAAATATAAATTCTAAAGGTCTATTGTCTGGCCTTAAGAGGAACATCTAATCAGAAACTAACGAGGTCTATTTGTTGTCTATAGTACGGTCAATGCTTTTTTTCTCAATATTTGGGAAAGTCACTTCGGCTTTTGACAATTTTCCCGAAAGATTCATAACAGGATGACCTTCCTCAGCTATTTGGTTGGTGCAAAAATAATGACGTAATAATGTTGTTTGCGGACGTGCTTTTCTACGTCAAAAAACGACATTCTTACGTCATTATTTTTGCACCAATCTAATAATATTCCCGATATTGAGTGTACAGTTGCGTCAGTTCTTATTAGTATTTCTTTTCTAGTGTCGAACATTTTTACTACTCCTTTCGTTGCCAGAACAGCTTCAAAATTTTAAGCGACTTGTTCTTTTGTCTAAATAATTCCACGTTCTTAAAAGCAGTAAAAGGTTCTGTCATTTTTGAGTATCGCTCTACATATCGTCTGCATAAATTTACAAGTCCTAAAAAAATAGATTTCAATACGTTTTTGTTCTTAGGTAATTCAACTTTTAATATTTTTGTTATGGGATCTTACCCATAATAATAATAATGGGCTATTCCATACTTAATAAATACTGGAATAGACAAGGGGTCTGTCAGTAATTCAAGTCGTGTCAAGAGTCAGTCAGTAGTTCAAGTCGAGTCAGAGGCAGTCCGAAACAGAGTCGCGTTCAGACAATTACTACAAGACATTGGAATAGTGATACTGGTCGAGACTACATTGTTCTCTCTACTAAACCTGATTGTTCATACTAACACTTCTACTTCTCTGTATATATTCCTGTTTGTAATACAGTGTAACCCGGATATAAGAGAGTTGTCGGGACCGGAGAAGAAGTCTCTTATATCCGGGTTTCTCTTTTATACGGGTTTGGTCTGTTTTATATACATTAACACAGGCTCTAATTTGGGACCAGTGAAAATCTCTCTTATATCTGGGTTTCTCTTATATCCGGGTCTCTTATATCCGGGTTACACTGTATATCTGTGTTATTCCATACCCGTGGTCGAGTTCTTCTTAATTGGTTCTACCTTGGACTATCACCGTGGTACAAGGAACCGGACCATAACAATTTTGTTAACTAACGATTGGTCTGGTGATATTCCTTCGTTGGATATGGAATATCCCAAGAATTATATTTTATTATTGGTACTCACACATATTTTTTCGTTAATTGTTAATTTTATAACTTATTCAAAACCATACTGGTTTTCCATTTTAGTTCTTCGTCTTTAATAGCACCAACAAAAATGTCATCCTGGTAGCATATTGTATTTTTTTTTATATCGTTACCAGTAACTTGCTCTATAATTCTTTTAAAAAATCGCATTTGCGGTTTTAATTCCATACAGCCTGTGTTTCCATCTTAATAATCCTATTGGTGTGTTTATTGTTATGAAGTCTTCGCCAATAGATAATTTATGGTAAGCCTAATTTAGATCAGTTTTAGAGAATGGTTTCATAGGAAGCTCAAAGCTCATTCTACACTCATGAAATAATATGAGAAAAATAAAACATTATGAAGTAAAAATCTTTTAAACAAAAGTGAACAATAAAAGAACAAGAATTAAGAAGGCAGAGGATAGCGACTGACATTGCATTTAAGTTTCTGAAGATCAAAATTGACTGGAAGAGAAGCCGGAAGAGAGTTCCACAAACGAGAAGTACAGGAGAAGAAAGTTCTAGCATATAACTTAGAGTTACACCTAGCTATTTCTGCAGTGGAATCATTTTCAATGAATTTATATCTATTTTTCGGTATATTTCTGTCAAAATATATTATCATCATCAGAAGGAATGTTTAGATGTATTTGTTTAATATTTGTTTAATATTTCATTTAATTTTTTGTTTAATATTCTGTCTGTATTTCTGAGA
Organism: Acanthosepion pharaonis; assembly: GCA_903632075.3. Classification (NCBI taxonomy): domain Eukaryota; kingdom Metazoa; phylum Mollusca; class Cephalopoda; order Sepiida; family Sepiidae; genus Acanthosepion; species Acanthosepion pharaonis. Next base: position 1,839,195 of record CAHIKZ030004282.1, read on the forward strand.
TGAGGTATTATGTACATTATTTACATTATTCGGACTATTCTCCTCATCTTTATCACCATATTTATTACAACGTTTCGGCCTTTCAGTATCTGTCTATATTTCTGAGATGAGGTATTATGTACATTATTTACATTATTCGGACTATTGTCCTCATCTTTGTCGCCATATTTATTACAACGTTTCGGCCTTTCAGTATCTGTCTATATTTCTGAGATGATGTACACTATTTACATTATTCGGACTATTGTCCTCATCTTTGTCGCCATATTTATTACAACGTTTCGGCCTTTCAGTATCTGTCTATATTTCTGAGTTGAGGTATTATGTACACTATTTACATTATTCGGACTATTGTCCTCATCTTTGTCGCCATATTTATTACAACGTTTCGGCCGTTGTAAGCTCCGGACTTCTTTTGGTAAAAATGGTTTCTGAAGACATTAGGTTTATAATAGCCAGAAATTCATACCCAGATGTCCTCAATGAAAACATGGTACAGTGGATAAAGGCGTTGGTTAGATCCAGTGACAGGACACAAACAGTGTGAGTTCAATACTAGAGAACTTAGGAAATTAACAGGAGATAATTGACTAGAACAGTCTACTCCAGTGAACGAAATAAAGGGTTCAATTCGACATTCCAACCACCTGAAGAAGGCCTGAGCGTACAACGACCGAAACGTTGTAATAAATATGGCGACAAAGATGAGGACAATAGTCCAAATAATGTTGTTTAATACTTTCTTGCATTTCTTTCAGATAAATACTTCCAATAAATCTATAAAAACATTCGTATATTTCTATGCCGCGACATATGTCAGCGTCAGAGTGAATAAACATCTAACTTATTTCTTTAATATATTCTATCTGTGACATAGCATAAAAAGCTACTTATTAATGGCATTTCATCTTTTTCCGGGAAACTTGACTTTTCGCTATTCCGACCAGAAGTTTTGCCTTAGTTGTTATACTTGCAACGTTTCTGGATGTTTACCCTCTGGTTTTCTTTAGGTGACTGACGCCATACGTGCCAAGCGTTAAAGAATATTTAGTCAAACACTTTATTCAATCTACAGGGGTAATCTTTTCATATTCCATTTTCCTTGCTGAAGGGCTTATTTTATGTGAGTTAATACCCAGCAAGCTTTTCTTTTTCACGTTTGCGTCGATTTTTCGTTTCTTCAGACACAGGTATAGAACTAACAGCTGACAGAAGAACAGATATTGAATAGACAGTCCTGGAATTTTGAAAAAACCTCTCCCAATTTCTGTATTAACACATATATATATATATATATATATATATATATATATATATATATATATATATATATATATATATATATATATATATATATATATATATATATGTGTGTGTGTGTGTATATATGTGTGTGTGTGTGTGTATATATATATATATATATATATATATATATATATATATAGATCCAGCAGCCCACAACACTATCAATACTTGGAATTACAAATGTAGCCTTGTGAAAAGGCAAATCGAAATATCCAAAGAAAAATTAAACAACTTTAACATCAAAAAACAGGACATTTACGATGAACTACAGAATATAACTACCCCGGACCAACTGGAGGAAATTACACATAGACTCACGGAAATTACCAATAAATCTGAAGCTCAACACCGAATTAAAATTATAAAAAAACTGAATACATTATACAAAGGTAATATCACTCTTCCTAACAAAACTGATAAATACATTAACCTTTAATCTCTACAAATATTCTTAAATGTCTATAATTTCAATAATTGGTAACAGAAGCCATTGGTTATACCAACGGCTTTCCTTATTTCATTCTCCAATTCACTCTCGTGTAGTCATGTGTGACGTCATGAGATGCGGTGCGATTTTCGCTTCTAGCGTCTTATATGCGCGTGTTCATCGTTGCTTAGTGATCCACTATGTAAACATAACAATGACAGACTATATCATCACTGTCGTGTCCATATATTGTTTGATATGTTTGTATTTACATCTTTGATAATGGCTTGAGTAAGCCGAAAGCTTAGATTTTATTAAAAAATAATGGATAAATATTGTGAATTTCTTTTTTCGGTAAATGATAATGTTACCAAACTTATCAGAAGATACGAAAAAATTTTACATAAAATAAATAGACAACACTTGTCTATATTATTTAATGAAACGTGTATAAATATATATATATATATATATATATATATATGCAAGTATAGGATTGATGTATACGGAATAAATTACAATAACCAAAACATACTATTCTTAAAAGAGTGCTCAATACAGAGTAGAGCAAATATAATTATAACTGATACCATCATTGAAATGTTGAAACAAAATGGATATTTATGTTATAACTTTCGAATAAATAATTATATATATATATATATATATATATATATATATATATATATATATATATGTATATGTATAATGAGACAGAACAGACAGATTAAGAATCCACAGCTCTTAACATTTATATATATATATATATATATATATATATATATATATATATATGTGTGTGTGTGTGTGTGTGTGTGTATTCTGGCTTCGATGGATAAATTGACGTCTAAATGTCGCAAAAATGAAAATAACACTGATATCTCATTTTAGTAGATATATTTACCAAAATTACAGAAAAATATCTTGAAATACGAAAAGATACTACTATTAAATAAAATCGACATTGATTTGACCACGGTCTACAGACGACTTCGGAATCTCCTAGAACACTTGTCGACGGTCTTCTTGTTTATATTGGTGAATCCTGCAATAATCCTTGCCTTCAGTTCATCTTTGTTGGTTTCTCGCTCCACTACCCCCCTGCCACCCACAAAATGATCAAGAGAGTTGCATTCTGGGGAGATAGAGGGGCAGATATAAGGGCTGATATGATCGCAGAAATTGTCTGAGAGCAATGCTTGTGTGGCAAGGTGCAGTGTCCTATTGCCAGACTTAGGGTCTTCCAGAGCAGCTGTACCTCCCGAAAGCACTTGATACACGCCTTCGTGTTGTCTGAGGCCCTCACTAATAAATTCGGGGGGATTTTCTTATCAGAACGATCAGAGTAATCTTTTCCGAACTACCGTTCCTTCGTAATCCCTATTAGACTCATCCAACTCTTTCCGAATCTTCTACAATGTACTCAGATTGACACCCAAACATTCTGAAATGTTCGTATTGGAGCAAACTGTGTCATATTGCTCTTTTTCTCGTATTCACTGCCCAACTGACCCTACTATACTGTGCTGACGCCAACACCAAAAACAAACAACGCGCATGCGCGAAATTAAAAATATAAAATGGCGATAATAAAAGAGTACTAAATTCCTACGTGACATCTGTCCTTCTATACGGCAGCGAATGTTGGACGGTATCCTCAAGGAGGGTGCTGAGGATATCATGGACCGAGCATCTGAGCAACGATGATGCCTTGGAGAGGGTGCACACAAGGAGGAAGCTTACGCTTAAAATAAGGAAGAGGCATATGAAATTTCTGGGACACGTGACGAGAAAGGAGGGCCTGGAGAATCTGATACTCACAGGGAGACAAGGGAAAGCAGCGCATGACATACGTGGCTAGCTTGGATAGGTTCATGGCAGAGCGTGTTCTGAGGGAGTTGGCAGAAACACAAAACCTGTTGAGCTCCACAAGGCTTAGGGGGAAGTGGCGGGCCATGATTGCCAACGTCCTGAAAGGACACGACACATAAAAAGAAAAGAAAAAGAATACTCTGTATATTAGCTAAATATTGAACTAAAAATTACTACTTTTGGTTGAAATATATATATATATATATATATATATATATATATATATATATATATATATATATATATATCTCAAAACAATTTTTGGGGACAGGTCTCCCAAATCTAGTAGCTGTAAGTCATTACATCCAAGCTTAAAGCACTTGTTATTTCCAAGCGGTTACCCATCTAGGTACTAGCCAGTTTCCACGTTGCTTCACTTCGGTGATTGTACGAGAACTGTGTATTTCAACTTGATATAGCCGTCAGCTGTCATGTGCAGCAGCTGTTATCAATATCTCCAGTACTGATGAGGGTTTACTTTCTAAACTTTTATTTGAAGTAGTGTGGAATATCAAAATTTTGTCTATGTAATCATTTTCTCTTTGCGTTATATGCTATCCATTTTAGTTGTTGCTGCTATTGATACTCCATAGGTGACGTCGTTTCTGTTATGTAATAATTTTCTGTTTGCGATCCTAAAGTTGAAAATAAAAGGAGATTATGTTGAAAAATAAATAATCATTAGCAGCTTGAGAATGAAGTGACAATAATGGACAAGGAAGTACATTTGAAAGAATCAGCGTATAGGCTAGGCTATTAGGATCTCCTTAGCTGACCTAGCATAGAAATAAATGCAACATTTGGGCCACTATTAAAAAACGAAAGAGACATGACAGCAAGCATCCAATTGCAGCAACAGTAATCAAAACATGTCTGCTAGCAGCAGCGATGGCAACCTAATCCGTAGCCAGGTTAATTTTAAGGCTAGAGTTGGTTGGTGAAATTGGTAACATAATGATTTTGAGTTCAGTCCCTGGGACGGGCTGTGTGAACAGTAAAGATTTAGGCGATAACCCTAGATTTGTGAGATTGAACGAGAACAGTCTAACCCCGTAGATTAAATAAAGAGTTCATTTCAGATTTCTCTCTAAGTTGATATACACCTGAGGAAAAACTGGAGGGTAGAACGGTCGAAACTTTATGATAATAGTAACAAGGATGAGGACAATAGCCCGAATATAAATAATATAATACTGATTAACTACGTATTTATTCACTTAATTAAATAAATCTGAACACCTACTAATGAGTGGGAATATATATATATATATATATATATATATATATATATATATATATATATATATATATATGTGTGTGTGTGTGTGTGTGTGTGTGTGTGTGTGTGTGTATGTATCGGAGAATAGAAATCGGAAAATATCTCACTAATTTAAACCCTTATTTAGCCACTCACTTTAATACTTCTCTCTGTTAAATGTTAATCCCCACCTTCACCTTTAGGCCTTTCCTGATCTTCTTTCTTCTGCTACACCCTCTCTCTAGAGCTTTCATACATTTCCCTCTCACTTGTTTCCCACTCTCACACATACACTCTCACTAAAATTTTGTTTTTTTATACTCGGAGTTATATTTTCCGATTTCTTTTTGAATTTGTAGGTCGGATGAAATTGGATTGTGATTACGATTCCGATGTAATAAATTTTAAAAATGGAATATTAGTGTTTGTGCCTTTTTATTATATCCTTACTCTGTCCTGAACATTGAGTTCTACCTGGATTCTATCCTCTTGGGTATATATATATATATATATATATATATATATATATATATATACTAGCAGCGTGGCCCGGCGTTGCCCGTGTTTGATTAAAAAATCATACGACTCATACAGCAATCACTATCACTTGACTTAAATTAGTTTTGCCCTTCCTTGCCTTTAAAGGAGTGCCCTTTACAATGGTGATTTTACTACATGCCTTACTTCTTGCCTATCTCACACATGCGAATTTTTCTAAGCTCTATACAAAACATTAAATCTGTTACGAAAAAAACTAAACAAAATGAACACAAAACGATCAGCTTTCAAAAAGAACTTGTAACTGGAAAAACCGAACGAAAAAAGAATGTTAACAACAAATACGTTTCACACCCAACCTAGTTCTGCGGAATCAGAATCAACGTTCAGTTTAAGCAAGCGAATGATCCAATTGGAGTAAAGTGCCATGCAGATTAAAAATTTTCCCACTTGTGACAAATACAGCTATCGATATTTTTTGCATGGTAGCATGCTAGTTAGCATTCATGTCAGTCAGCTGTTGGCTCTCACGTTGGCCAATAGAATCTTCCTGCCTATTCGTGGCAGCCGGCTATAGGCTCTCACTCTGGCCAGTAAAAAATGGCTGCAAACTACATGAAAACTGCCGTAGAAGCATGAAAAAATCACCCATTTCCACTATAGATGGGAGTTGGGAAATGCAAGTTTGTTCTTGGCATTCTCGCTAACTTGGAGCATATGCATGTAAATTTTGGTGCAAATCTGTCGAAAATTGCGGCCGTGCATTCGTTATACACATACATCCTGCCTTTTATATATATATATATATATATATATATATATAATATATATATATATATATATATATATATATATATATATATATATATATATATATATATATATATATATATATATTATTATTATTATTATTAATATTAACAATGTAAAAAAAAAAAACTTCGGTCTGACGAGATTAATATTTAAATATATTTATGAAAACAAATTATAACCGATATGGATTTTTAAGCATTATTTTGACTAATAATTATTATTATATTGCTCTTACTTACATTGAACTCTCTTTGGACTAACGCCCACCTTAGAATTATCCCTACCAAATACCAATTTTGTATTACATATATATATATATATATATATATATATATATATATGTGTGTGTGTGTGTGTGAATAAAATGTTTCTATTTTTGAAATATCAATGTTACATAAAACGTAACAGCAGACGATGCGAATTTATTTTAAGTTTCACGCTGGGATTTTCTTAATTCGTCTAGGTCTGTTCGAATTTAATTAACTAAGACTGCTTGAATCTTGCTCTGAATATTGGAAAATATGTTTATTTTTTTTCTTGCTTTTTTTTTGGAAAAAAAGGTCAATTATTTTTCCATCGTACAGATACTTACTCACAGACGAAACGTCAGAAGCCGATATCGGTATTTCCTTGTCAAATGTTCACATGAACTCCACTTTTTAGTTCCTTCATTTCAGACCTTTACAAACATGCTATATCCGCACTCATTTCCTTAGTATTCCATTTGTAAAGAGGAAGTATTATTTAGAAAGAGTGTCTTTTTTTTCCTGAGTAGTCCTGAACACTGCAATGTTAACCTATTCAAATCAGAGATCAATCGCTCGCTCTCCTTGATATTCTCACAATCTTCATTTGCTTCTACCTCCTCTAATGTTTATATTATACAAAACATTGTGTAACCAAATACCATAAGTGGCTCTTGAGCTCTTTATTAGGTGAACTTTAAGGTAAATTTCCCGTTGTGAGTTCAATACTCATTCTTTGCTCCATACATACAACATTGTACCATATCGCCAATAGCTTCATATCTCGCACCTCTCGCCTGTGGAACTCCCTTCCCTTTTCCTGTTTCTCTGATAGCTATAATCTCCAATTTTTCAAATGCAATGTCAATCGACATCTCCAGTTGCCTTGATCTATCCCCTATCCTTCTCCTCATCCTTTCCTCTATCACTCCTATATACTCTCGCTCCAAATCCTCTGTAACCCCTTGCGTGCCAGTGGCTTCCCGCCTTTCTTGGGGTGAAATACTTAAAAAAAATCAAGTGGCTCTTGAACTCTTTATTAGGTGAACTTTAAGGCAAATTGCCCGTTGTGAGTTCAATACTCATTCTTTGCTCCATATTTACAACATTGTGCCGTATTAATTTAAATCGTAGTAAAATACCGGGCTATCTTGCCAAATATTGACGCGTAATCTAGTCTTGTAGGTATTTCTAATGTACTGATATCGATCAACTCTTGATTACTGGGATATTGGATTACTTGAGAGCGATTGTTGAAAAGAAAATTTTTTTTGAAAACCGATTGCCCTATTTCATGTATGGTAAGATGCTAATCCTATCTATAGGCACCATATAATTAGGTAAAGTTTTGGAAAAAAATATTTGGGGATTTAATAGCTTATCATACCAGCAAGTCCAAATCGCTTACTCTACGATATCATTTTTCTTTCTGCCACGACAATGTATCACATTTTGAATCGATTATTAAATATCCGTGTTTATTATTAACTAAATTTTCAATAGTTTAGCACAATGTATTACTTGTTCACATCAGAAACTCTCACTTGCCTTCACAAGCCACAAGACTTCTCACTACACGGTGCGTTTACAAACAAGTGCTAACTAATTATTCAGAGAGGCGTTCAAGAGCTCCAAAGCTTTTGCATCATCACTAACATAGTCCTTTATTAATGTTTTATTATACTATTGACTATCCATTTGTAACATTACAACGATTAACATTACTTAATTTAGTAAAACAGTGAAACATAACTTTAGGCCTTATTTACATTATTCGGATTATTGTCCTCATCTTTGTCGCCATATTTATTACAACGTTTAGAACTTTGTACGCTCCGGCCTTCTTAAGGTGGTTGTAATGTTGAACTAAACCCTTTATTTAACTCACTGGGGTAGACTGTTCTAGTTCCACCTGCCATGTCTAATGGATGTCAGTTATCAGTTATCTCCTGTTAATTCCCCTCTCCAAGTTCTCCACTGCCTTAACCGGGTATTGAACTCACACACTTTGGGTCCTGTCACTGGATCTCACCAACGTCTTTTTTGAGTTCAATTCCCGTTTAAGGCAGTGGAGAACTTGGGGAGGGGAATTAACAGGAGATAACTGACATCCATTAAACATGGCACGTGGAACTAGAACAGTCTACCCCAGTGAGCGAAATAAAGGGTTCAGTTCGATATTACAACCTCTTGAAGAAAGCCGGAGCGTACAACAACCGAAACGTTGTAATAAATATGGCGACAAAGATAAGGACAATAGTCCGAATAATATAAATAGTGTACATAATACCTCATGTCAGAAATATAGACAGATACTGAAAGGCCGAAACGTTGTAAAAAATATGGCGACAAAGATAAGGACAATAGTCCGAATAATATAAATAGTGTACATAATACCTCATCTCAGAAATATAGACAGAATTTACACGTGCTACTAAGTTGGCATCTCAGTCCCAAACTTTCACTGTCGAAATAGTTAAATGTAGCCGTCTCTTCTACTCCAATAGCTTCATGTTTCGCACTTCGCGTCTGTGGAACTCCTTTCCTCTTACTTGCTTCCCTAATAGCTATAATCTCCAAATATTCAAATATAGTGCCAATCGAAATCTTCAGATGCCTACATTTGTTCCCAGTCCTTCTCTTCTTCCTTTCCTCTATCACGCCTCACTACTCTTGCTCCCTGCCACTTTCTGTAACCCCTTGCGTGCTAGTGACACTCTCGCCTTGTTTAGGGTGAAATGGTTAAAAAAAAATAGCTTTGAATAGCTTTTGGAAAGTGATGTTTTGTTTATTTTTCAGAGCTGCCCTGAAGGCTGATAATGGTAGTTCAAATGCTGCTTGTTCTAGCAACTGTACTTTAAAAAAAAAAAAAAAAAAAAAAGACAGGTTCATTTAAGTGGAGAAATTCTGAGATTGGAATCGTGCCAGGAATGAGAGTTGTTCGCCGAGAAATCCTCACAGTATTGAGCTTCACGAAATTATTTGCATCACAGTGGCGGTTTTGGTGTTTTGTAATTAACTACTTTCTTTGTCGAAGTGACAACGACAATTATGAAATAATAATAATAATAAAAAAAATCTTCAGGTATTCTTTTTGACTTTTGATATTTTTTTTCTTCATTTATTCGAGCAAAATTTAACTTTTAACAAAATTATCCCAAGACACAAAAGGCGGAACATGGGTTTGATTCTTGACATTCAGATTATATACTCACAGAGCTGTTAAAATATTTCTGAATTTATATATATATATATATATATATATATATATATATATATATATATATATATATATATATGAGAGCGTGTGATCATAGGTTCTCGAGTTAAACATCAGAAAATATCACCACCCCAAATTGCTTTGTTTACGTTAGGTCAAAAGATAAAAAAACATTAATTGCTTCAAACGTTTCTCTATTTACAGAGATCGATGGATAGATATTATATTGCACTTAAACAACATAAAATTTTACATGATGTATACAATAAGCAGTTTTGTCTCTTGCATGTAGAATTAAAAAAAAAAGGAGACAGCTTGCTAGACAGATAATGATGATAGATAGATAAATAGATAGATAAATAGATAGATAGATAGATAAATAGTGATATGTCCCGGAAAGGGATATTTTTGTTCGAATTAGCAAAGTGGTTTTGGACTACTGTAACCGAGTAAGACAATCTAGAAGGTAACCATAATGGACTGGTCCCCGTCGTTGTGGTAGGCAATAAGCGTAGGCAATAGGCGAAGACAATAGGCGTCCCCCTGTACCTCCACATCAGTCTGTATTTATGGCTGACACCAGCCAATCATATTACTGAGGGGGAACCGAGGTGTATGCATATTCATTACATCAGATAGATAGATAGATATGAATAGAATGAGATAGATTATAATAGATATACAAATAGATAATAACAGACTGAGGTAAGCAGATAAAAATATTAAATGAATAAGATAATGAACAAAATGAGATAGAAATGAAGACAACGAGATAGATAGATAGATAGATAGATAGATAGATAGATAGATAGATAGATAGATATGAATAGAATAAGATAGCTGAGGATAGAGTGTGTTAAGATATCTAGATAGATAATAACAGACTGAGATAGATAGATAGATAGATAGATAGATAGGAATAGAATTAGATTGTTGAGGACAGAATGTGTTAAGATATATAGATAGATAGATAATAACAGACTGATATAGATAGAAAGATAGATAGATAGATAGATAGATAGATAGATAGATAGATAGATAGATAGGAATAGAATGAGATTGTTGAAGACAGAATGTGTTAAGATATATAGATAGATAGATAATAACAGACTGATAGATAGATAGATAGATAGATAGATAGATAGATAGATAGATAGATAGATAGATAGATAGATAGATATGAATAGAATAAGATAGCTGAGGATAGAATGTGTTAAGATATCTAGATAGATAATAACAGACTGAGATAGATAGATAGATAGATAGATAGATAGATAGATAATGAACAGAATGTGATAGATATGAATAAAATGATATAGATAGATATATAGATAGATAATGGACACAATGAGATAGATATGAATATAGATAGATAGATAGATAGATAGATAGATAGATAGATAGATAGATATGAACACAATTAGATAGGTAAATAGATAATGAATACGCCATCCCTATCTATTACTATGAAATCGGGCAAATGAAAAAAAACAGTCTCAATTTTATATTGATTATGATACAAAACAAACAGATATATATCTTCCGTCAAAATATTATTGAACATTTACGACATGAGCTCCGTCTGTCTTCCTGCAAATTTCAAATCTGTCCTTATCGATGTGAAGCACATTTGGGAACATTTCTCCTGCACTGCATACTGAATGTGTTCATTAAACTCAGCCAAATTATTGATCTTTTGGCAATAACTCTTTGTTTTTATGAAAGCCAATGCATAGGAATCAAGGTGCTTCAACAAAGATGCGTTTTTCTGTATTAAATATTAACAAAGTTTTCAAAGGGAATGAAAATGTAATTAGAAAAATTGTAAAGTTATAAACAAAATTAGAAATGTATACATGATGAGCAGAAATAAAACTGAATCTAAAATATATATATATATATATATATATATATATATATATATATAAGTATAGGATTGGTGCATGCTGAATAAATTCTTAAAAGAGTGCTCAATACAGAGTAAAGCAAATATAATTATTTATTCGAAAATCATAACCTAAATATGTTTTTAAAATCACTACCAAAATAGCCATTTTGTTTCAACATTTCTGGTGTCTTATCAAGTGATGGCGTTGAATGTACAAAAAATATTTTAAAAGGTTCAAATCAATCAAACACCCCTCATTAGGGAGATACTGTTACATAACCTGGAATGACCAATCAAAATAGAAGTATATGAGAATTTAAAAAACTTGACAACGGACTAATGTTATAATAATTATTGAATGCTTTAATGTTAGGGTAAGACTAAAATAGAATTCATTCTAACTAATTAATATTAAATTATACTATAAAATTGAAAATTAAAAATTACCAATTTTAAATTTAATCTATATTAAGTTTAAAATTCTAAAATTATTTAAAGAAGAAACTGATGAAAAAATACATGTTTTTCTATTTATTTTGTTTTTATTGAAATTAACTTGGAATAAAAGTTAAGATCAAATGCTTCTCTGAACTTCATGACAGCATAGATACATTTGAATCAAAAATCATGGGCAATGGAGGATGAAATCTTGCAAAAGACAATACATACACAATCAGATTATAATACATAAACACGCTGACGTATTTAGATATATACACACACAAAAAAGCGGCGAGACAGGAAATATCTCCACGACCCTTAAAAATAAACAAACAAAAATCGACAACATACACAATGAAAGGTACACACAAGTGACCATACACACAGACGACGTCAAAGACACGTACACATACACATACATTGACAAAGACAGGCCGATACACCCACTAAGAAATATTCAAGTTTGAAAGTGTTATTAAACGAATTCTAAACTCTTATTAAAATATAACTTATACGGTCAAATATACATAGATAAAAATGGTTGAATAGATAAAATTCAACATGGGCAGAACAGAAAAACAAATATTAGGGAAAGAAAGGACATTAAAACAGATAAGATATGGAAAAGAAAAATAGATAAATACGCATAAAAATAACACCCTCTAATATATAAAGAAGAAAACTCCAAACACACAAATATATATAAATAAATTTTATAATATAATTTAATATTTATTAGGTAGAATGAATTCTATTTTAGTCTAAAACTAACATTAAAGCATTAAATAATTATTATAACCTTAGTTCGGTGTCAAGTTTTTTGAATTCTCATATACTTGTATTTTGATTGGTCATTCCAGCTTATGTAACAGCATTTCCCCTAGCGAGGGGTGTTTGATTGATTTGAACCTTTTAAAATCCTTTATTCTACATTCAAAATCATCACTTGATAAGACACCAGATGTGTTGAAACAAAATGGCTATTTTTGTCGTGATTTTATAACATATTTATGTTATAATTTTCGAATAAATAATTACACACACACACACACACACACACACACACACACACACATATATATATATATATATATATATATATATATATATATATATATATATATATTATATGTATATATTTTTTGTAAGCATGGGTTTCACGCTTTTGCGATCGTCTGACGATCGCAAAAGCGTGAAACCCAGGCTCACAAACTGACATCAATCCAACCAAATATGTTAGCTCTATCTCTGATATTGAACTCTATCTCTGTATTGCATATATATATAAATAAATATATATATATATATATATATATATATATATATATATATATATATATATATATATTTATATACACACACATTTTTTACACACACACACACACACACACACACACACACACACACACATATATATATATATATATATATATATATTTACCGAGTGTAACAGCAATATTGTCCAAAGTGTGTAACAGCATAATTATCCATCCCACAATATGTTTAATATCTAAAAAACTAATTGACTTTATTTTTTCAGATAAGACGTTTACTCACCTTGACATCATTTGTTGTAAGAATCACTGAAAACTCTTAAGTGATTCAACTACAAAGGGGACGGGTTAAAATCGTTTAGTATCAGCCCTTTTGTCTCGCCAAATGAGCAATGGTGAGGGGAAAAAGATCATTCAGGCCTTTATTAATGGTACCAACAGTCATACTCTGGCTTCCATCTTCAAAGTCCATTCAAGAACCAACAAAAGAACGGGGAATAAGTTTAAGAAAAAAGGGACAATTCATAAAATGGTTGACACGTGAGAGAGATGTTTCAGCTATAACAGTCGTAAGAGTAGAGATTAAAAAAAGACTTCAAAATGAAATCGTACGTGAAACATGTTAGGCACCTTGTTACTATAGGATAGAAAGGTATATTGTTAGAAAGGGCGAATAAGTTGAATAAGATGGAAAATGCTCCTGGATATATATATATATATATATATATATATATATATATATATATATATATATATATATATATGAATATTATTTCAATCCTTCATGAACTTCCGATCCTTAGCTATGATTAATTAATGAAGAACATGTCATTTTCCATTAAAATTTCATGATGATTCTTCAGTTAAACTTAAAGACAAATTATAGATTATCTTATTGCCCAAAGTAAAGTTTAATCGTGTTATAAAACATTGGAGAATTCCATTAAGATATCTTTAATCATTTCTAAGAAACAACGGTTAAGAGCTTAATCTAACAATTGGAGAATTTTGCTGTTACACGATTTGGACAATTATGTTGTTAGACCCGGTATATATATATATATATATATATATATATATATATATAGAGAGAGAGAGAGAGAGAGAGAGAGAGAGATAGATGGTGAGAGATAGATAGAGAGCGATAGATATATATAGAGAAATATTGACATGGACACATTGATATAGTTATTCTTCTCCTTTGCACTGTTCTCAGTATTTTATTTTTCCTACCCAGTCTTATATATGTACTATTACTGAACACTGGCGCACATTCAGTATTTTCTTCTGAAGTTATTCTGGTTCGACGTCATTATTATGAATTAAAAATTATATTTTTCCCCTAATCTGCAGTTAATCAAATTTTACTTTAGGTTTTTTTTTAACCCATTTCCCCAACGAGGGCCCGTCTTAAGCTTCAAATCTTTTTTGACATGTTTTTTTCTTCTTGGCTCTAAAAGCTTTTCTATTGAAGTGGGTCTTAGAATATTTCAGCCAGAAATTCTATATTCTTCTTTTTTCTTAACCCAAACTACTGAACTTGTCATGCTAGATAATCTCATTCAATAAATAATCTCATTCCTTCAACCAAGAGATCTTCGACATTTCTGTTTTCATATTGAGATCTTCTGAATCAATGGAAACATTTAATATCTACTCTATGAGAAACGGTGGCATAAATCACGGGAATTCTTTTTCTATTTAGAAATATATTAATGCACCGATATATTTCCCAATAACTCTTGATAAATCACTGTAAATAATCCGTATTAATGCGTCGCTACGGATTAACGCTGGCGTTTCTATGTCTGAAAGATAACTGACAAATGCAGATAAATCCGTGTGAGGCAGCAGTATGTTAGATGTCGAAAAAATTTCCCAAATTTAACCTAATGTTATTTATACCAACAATGCAACAATCTTATTTTGTTTTTAAATTGCAAGTTCATTTCCGGACCTGCCCTCAAAAAAAAAAAAAAGAAACAACCTGAAAACACCCTTTTTCGTTTGTTCATCGAGGTGAAGAGGGGTCTGCAATTACTTAGATGGGGGACTGATTCCAAACACTGGGCACTGTAAGAAACTACAACCAATCCGAAATATTTCGGCTTTTAAAAATACCAGTAAAGGATTGATAAGCTATAAAAAGCTATAAATTAAACGTTCAAGACGTTGGCGATTATGGATTTCTACACTTTTTTTAAAACTATCATTTATTCTTTGGTAAGCTTTCTTTTTCTAAATGGTCACAGATTACAAGGTCCTAAAGCCACTCAAAGTAGATGGCTAATGAAAAGATTGTTGTATGGATATAGCAGGACAAAGTAAATGCAGATTATGTACGATAGGTAACAGAGGCCTCTAAACTTGAAGACGGCAAGTTTTAGCGGTCGGAAAGCATTCTCTTGGGAGTCTACTACAAAGCACAGCAGTTCTTGAGATGAAGCTATTACAGTGGAAGTTTCTTGTTACCAAAAAGCGGTTCGTCTAAGCCAGGTTTGTGCACGCGATACGACGGGTCCAATTTGCGATCGATTAACGAGATGCTAACAACGTTTCTTCAGTGAAAAACGGGTTCTAGAGTGGAAAGTAATTCATCACCCACAAGGCTGCGTAAACGCCTTTAAACTCTGTCGAGGGTAGAAAAGTGATGATCGATAGTGGAGTGGTTTCTCGTTGCTTTCTCCACGTTCAGAGCTTTTATTCCCCAGATTGAGAAAGAGGACACAGTCGGCTTTGCTTATTGAGGGAAAAAGAGGTGGTTTCATTCTTTTCTTAAGGGTGAGGAAATTGAATTCGGCTCACGGATTTTCATTTTTCCAAACTGATGTCGTTTATCCATTACAACAATATAGAAGACTAGCTGGTCGCTCGCAAGCTTGCGAGTGCAGCAACTTTGCTTCTGCAAAAATGATTAAAAATCGGGATTTTTCAAATTTGTTCCCAAATACCTCTTTAACCATTGGATGTATTGAAAAGTACTAAGGAGCGAATATAAATAATTCTAATGCTGAATCGATTGCTCGAACCACATTTTTCCGAAGTAACTATACTCAGGAGTGCCAGATGCTTTATCTTCTATATGAATAAATGCGAAATTGTAGCTTAATTCTCCCATTAATTCTGGGGGTTAAAAGGACTCCAACTCTACTTTATAGTAATTTAAGTAATATATTATCTACTTCGAGGCAATACCACTTTTAAACTTAGTTTAACTAATTTGCATATCAATTTTAAAAAAGTATATTTTATTAATTAACTGTTCTTCATTACTGTTCCTTTATTTGAAGATTGTTTTGATTTTCATATAAAAAATAGTTTTGTTTATGAATATTGTCTTATATAGTATAGAAAATGTTATAATAAAACGTGCAATGCAGTTTTGGATACAAAGGGTAAAAAGAGTTACTCTTCTTGAAACATGAGAGCAACGATAATGAATAGTATAATATATTAATATATTCTTTTAACCTCTCACAATCTGGCAACCCTGAAGATGAGCTCAACTAATATCGTTCCCTGATCCTAACTTTTCTAAGGCTTTTGAATCAGCTATGAATCATTGAAATCGGACCAATAGGAACGGAGGGGTTGCTTGGACGCACACACGTACAAACACATATATTTATTTTATATATAAGATTAAAGATTCGTTTATCTGGTTGTATGTCTGTACACTATAAATGCACACCCGCTTTTTAATATAGTGTAACCCGGATATAAGAGAGTTGTCGGGACCGGAGAAGAAGTCTCTTATATCCGGTTTTCTCTTATATCCGGGTTTGGTCTATTTTATATACATACACACAGGCTCTAATTTGGGACCAGAGAAAATCTCTCTTATATCCGGGTTTCTCTTATATCCGGTTTACACTGTACATTGTTTAGTCTCAACTAAATGAAGTTAGCTTCTTTGTTTTTTGCTTTGTTTACAAGCGATCTAGTGTCTATTTTCTAAACCTTCCGTTTACTGAACATAAAATTAAGAAATTAATGATTTGTGTATTTTTGGCGGGATGGAAGAATATTTTCTTTTTTTTTTATAATAATGTGCATAATGGCAGTTTTCAAATAAACTGTCACCGCTAGCGATAATAATCTTATATTTATATTATAAAGTATCAAAAATATCAGAAATGGTATTTTGACGAAACTTCTTGATATTCAATACCCCGTATCTATGAACATAAGAGAGACTTGCGTTGAGAAAATCCTTTAAATTCGTTAGTTTCACGCAGAGATTAGACAGGCCATGACTTCGATTTTACAAATGACTCATTTATAAGAAAAAAAACGCAATTTATTACGTAGAAAATAATTAGAAGGAATCCTAACAAATAATTTACCATCAATAAACGCACTCCAAACACACTTTATTCGATCAACTTTTATAAAATCCAGACTTAAAGAATCTAAGCTTATTTAGCCTACAGCGATAACCGGTGTAACTTGATTTTTTTCACCACCGCATAAAACATCCCCCAATTAGCAACATAGCCTTTTATCTGACAGAAATAAAAAAAAGAAAAGCCGACTAGACCTACACCTACGCATATATACAGACATCACCCGATTTCCTGCACTAAATTATGATACACAGACACATAAATTATACAAGCAAACGCTACCGAACAAGACAAATACACGTGAGATCTACTTAATCGATGAATAGCGAAGAACACAAAAATAAAAATACACGATTTTTTTTTCTTTCTACGCCATGTTTCATTTTCTGATGAACAAAATCGAAATATATTAAATTCATTTTTCCTACTTGTTCTTAGTTGTTTTTTTTATCCTTTCATCCATTTGGATTTTAATTCATATTTTATCTATATTTTATCCTGTTATATATATATATATATATATATATATATATATATATATATATATATATATATATATAGATAGATAGATAGATAGATAGATAGATAGATAGATCGTCTGATGACTGCGTTTAGTATGAAACAGTACATAAATAAATATATATATATGTTAAAGGCGATTGACAATGCAGTACGATTAAACTTGATACAACACATGCCAGTTTTATAAGACAGTAATTGATTCCTAAATAGATAATTTATATATATATATATATATATATATATATATATATAAATCGGCACTTAGTTAATTTATATCTTCAATATAAATCAACCAAGTGCCTATATTTTATATATATATATATATATATATATATATATATATATATATATATATGTGTGTGTGTGTGTGTGTGTGTGTGTATGTGAAGAAAAATATATGGAAAACAAAAAATCCGAATATGCAAATATGCTGTTTTAATGTTGTTTCAATGTCGACCTAAGACGTTTCGGTCTAAAAGACCTTCTTCAGGACATTGAAACAACATTAAAACAGCATATTTGCATATTCGGATTTTTGTTTTTCCATATATATTTTTCTTCATACTGTCGGATCTATATCCATATATTTGCTTACATATATGTATGTATATATAAATAAAAAGAATGAATAGTAAGATATATAATCCGGTGTTCTTATAAATATTTTTATTTTTATAAAATAGTGCTCAATGTAATTTTTTTGAAACATGATTAGAACTGTGTAGCGAAAAACATACTTTAAAACAATTAATTTGTTATATATATATATATATATATATATATATATATATCTATTTTGAAAAGTAAAAAGTAAAACGCTAAACCTTTTTTCATTCAAATTTCCTGTGAAGGAACGTGGGATTTTATTCATTTTAATAAATCCATTTGCATTGGTAAGTCCAGGGGAAACTATGATCATCTGTATGGAGTATACCATTTGGATACCATTAATTGCAATACACATATGCACTATAATAAAAATTATATTGATCTCTCTTTTGGGGATAGGTTCTTATATTTTATATTAATAAGACCTACTCGGATTACTTACCTGATATATATATATATATATATATATATATATATATATATATGGACTCTCCCGTCGAGTTCGAGGTATAAGGTTCCGATGACTACGAACTAATTATCTGCATGCATAATACGGGCATGATTTTTAGACGGGGTCGAGAATTTCCCAAAAGTCCCCTATCAGTACAGGAAAATGTATTGTATCCAAGTGCAGCAGGAACACTGTTAGATGTCTTATTTTGCTTTCTCGTTTCATGTAGTCGACTGATGCGTACTTCTTGCAGCTATATCAATGTTGTACTTCTTTAGCTGCAATGAAACCAGAGCTGTTTTTCATTCTGGTGGTGAGTTGTTGTCCTGGAGAGTTCGTATATTCCAAGTGCCAAAATGAAGTTGATGTTGTTTTTCGCAGTAGCCGGATTCGTGTAGAACTAATTAGATGTACGTGGCAGAAAAACAATACAATGATTTGTTTCAAGTGGTGAAGGCTTGTGTCGTACCATCCACACTTTTTGGATCTGTCGAAAAAAAGTAACGATGCAAAAGACTTACCACGGAAACTCCGAAAGACAGTCCTCATATGTTATTATCGCGGACTTTAACCTCTCCGGATCACAGTCAATATCAGCCAGTACACGCCTCTCGGCAGACACATGCAATATCATGACCAGTTAAAACTGTCATGAGTTTTCCCGAAGTCTTTTTATCGTGAAACCAACACTAAAAGGGTTGCTAACCAAAGCTCAAAGACTCCTTTCACCCTCATCAAGGGCAGTTAGCCTGCGCCAGTTTTCAACCTGGTACTTTACATATATATATATATATATATATATATATATATATATATATTATAAATTAATTGATTTAAAATATGTTTTTTTCGCTACACAGTTCTAACCATGTTTCAAAAATGGAAGCTAAAAGCCCCGAATTTAATTTTGTAATTAAATTAAAGACATTAGTTCCATATCATCCTCAAGCGAATTTTGAAGTCTTTTGAATATCTTACTGTTCTTTCCTTTTTATATATATATATATATATATATATATATATATATATATATATATATATATATATATATTGAGCACTGTGGTCAATAACGGGCAGTGGCTGTGTGCTTTATGCTTGAAGGCAATCGTCATGCCATGTGTCTAAAGATTGCGTTCAAGCATAAAACAGATGTGTTGATCTCAGTATACACTTTTGCATACACTCTATAATAATGCACAAAGGAATTGTAGATTTCTAAATTTTCAAGAGAGATTCTGATGAGATAAACGGCAGTCGACCTAGCAATTAATTCAATATAATCACTCAATATTACATCAGTGGAAAGCGTGACTCTGCGATGTCGCAACTGTTTCTCTCCTGGAGTTTAGCTTCAACCATGATGCTGGCAGCCAGAAACGGTTCCCCGTGGTGATTAAATGAAAGCAGTTTTGTTTACCGCTGGCGGCTCTCGGTCGGGACGCTGGTGTGTTCGCCTCGGCAATGTTACCACTGGCTGTGAGTAGAGGATCGCTGGCGTTACCATCGACGCGGTCCACTATTGGCTTGCGTGAAAGGCAGTTGCCAGTTCTGCTTTGTTTCTACAGGAGTAAACAGTTGTGTCATTTCTATAGATAACTAGTTGGGAACTGATGACATTGGAAATTTCGTTGATGAAAATCAGAAACAGTGTAGATCCAGCGATCAAGACTTGCGGAACCCCTTTGTTAATAGAAAACTATCCAGAAGATGTCGTTTTAAATTTTTTTCTATATATCAGGTCATCCCATAAGTTCTGTCCGAATTTTGAATAAAGAAAACAAGTGACCAAATGTTACAATTAATTACAAATTCAATCAACAATGTATTTTCCCTGATTATCTATGACTTGCTTCCATCTGTTAACAAGCTTACTAATTCCATTACTGTAAAATTCTTTTGGCTTTGATTCGAAGAACTCACAAATGTCAGTTTTAACCTCTTCCTGTGTTACAAAAGCTGTTTCTTCCAAATGAGTCTGTAAGCTACGAAAGGAGCAAGATCGGGAGAATAAGGTGGATGAGGAATTTTCTCCCAAGTTCTTCGATCTTTTTTGACGTGATTCTTGCTGTGTGGGGTCGCGCATTGTCCTGATGAAACATCACCTCTTTTCGATTCACTAGAGCAGGTCTTTTTTTTCCTCAAAGCTTAGTTCAAAGGCTCTAATTGCTGACAGTATATTTGAGCATTAATTGTTTCATTAGGTAGTAAGAATTCAAAGTGGATTATTCCTTGGCGATCCCACCAGATTGAAAGAAGAACCTTTTGCCCATGAAATTCCGTTCTCGGCTGTGACTTGGGTCCTTCCTCTTTACCAAGCCACTGTCTATGACGCTTAACATTTCGATAAAAGATCCATTTTTTGTCGCCAGTCACAAGTCTATCCAAAAAAGGTGAAACAAGTTGGCGAGAATGGAGAGAAGAGCAGATATCAACTCGGGATCTGAGGTTGTTTTCAGACAATTCCTGAGGCACCCATTTTCCAAGTTTAGGAACTTTTCAAAGTTGCTGAAGATGACGATGAACAGTTGTATAGTTTGAACTGAGAACCACTGCCAATTTCTCAGCTGATAAAATCAGGATTTTCTTCAAGGGCTGCTTCAAGAAGCTTTTCATAAAACTCAACTGGATGTCCGGTTCGATCATCATCTTCAAGGGTGAAATCTCCACCTCTGAATTTTGCAAACCATCTTCTGCAAGTTCTTTCATTCACACATTTCTCTCCATAAACTGAGTGAATGTTTCTAGCCGCTTCGGCTGCTGAGTTTCCTTTCTTGAACTCATAAAGCATTATGTGCCTCAAATGATTCTTGGGTACTTCCATGTTAGCAGGGTTTTAATCAAACAAAATTTAATTTTATTGTTCTCTGAAATAAAATTTGATCAGTTTAAATGTATCTAAACATAAAAATAATGTTCAGCTCTATTAGACATTATAAAATACTCTTTAAATTTCGCTCATTTTAAAAAAAAGGTAAAATTCGGACAGAACTTATGGGATGACCTGATAATTAAAAACAAATATGAAAAACTACCCTTAAACACATGAATTTTCTCCCCTTTTACCATTTTGAAGTTAATCCCCATGCAATTCTATCCCGTCATTTAGCGGTTAACTGCACTGCGCCAGGCAATTCCTTACTTTTCACTGAAAATAAATGCCACGATCAAATCTAGAACACCTTTTTTTTAAGTAATTCTCCTCAAGGAAAGCGATAATGCTAGCAAGACACAATTGGTTACTAGGTGAGAAACAGAAGGAAAAGAACACATGGCACAGTGGATAAAGGCGTTAGTAAGATCCAGTGAAAGAACCCAAAGAGTGTGAGTTCAATACCCGGTTGGGGTAGTGGAGGACTTTCAGAGGGGAATTAACGGGAGATAACTGATAACTGACATCCATTAAACATGGCACGTGGAACTAGAACAGTGAGTGAAATAAAGAGTTCACTTCGACATTCCAACTACCTGAAGAAGGCTGGAGCGTACAACGGCCGAAATGTTGTAATAAATATGGCGACAAAGATAAGGACAATAGACCGAATAATGTAAATAGTGTACATAATACCTCATCTCAGAAATATAGACAGAAGTTTTGTGATGTTAACGAACACTCGTTACCACTTTTTTGATGCTAACGATTACTCGTTGTCACTTTTGTAATGCTAGTACTTTCTATAGTTGTAATCACATATACAGCTATAGTACCCCGTTGAACAATGCTGGTGTCAGATGCCTTCGTATATCACTCGCGCTAATAGTACTTTCTCGATAACACTCGCTCGAATAGTAATCCATATAGTGAACCGAATAGAGGAAATAGTGAATAGAGTAGAGAATAGCGGTTCGTATAGTCAAAGAGGATAGAGTAGAAATTGTGATCCGAATAGTAATAGAGGATAGAATAGAAATGGCGATCAATTAGACACACGCTACCTCTGTTATATGCGTTTCCTCTATGTTCACGTGGTCTACTTAATTCAATAATAGGGTAGCCTGTTGGCGATCTATGTTCAAACTCAAGTGTCGGCAGCGACACTTTATTCCTATATAACAAAAAGACTTTAGAAGGGATCGGAAGCCCAATCCTAAACAGGGATAAAACTCTGTTCCCGTTTAAAAGACAGGGGAGGTTGTGGGAACCAAGTTTAGGCGAACCTACCTACTCTTATGAAGGAGAAACAAACATTAGTAAATAAAATTTCAGAGTTCAGCCGAGGAAAGTTAGAAGTATTGAACTGAAGTAAACTGGAAACCCATTACTAAAAAGGAAACAAGAAATAAACCTCTATTCCTGTTCAAAAGACCAAGAGGAGTGTGAACCGGACGATAGGCGAACCTATCTACTCCTATTGAGGCGACACAACAAATAAATAAAAAAAGATAGTAGAATAATTTCAAACTGCAGTGGGAGTCATCAGAAATACACAATTGAAGTAGACTTTCCCAAAAAACACCAATCCTAAACAGGTAACTATGGATAAACCTAGTATCGTAATTTGTTAGTATTTTACTATTCGTGTAACAAATATAACAGATATGTCAATCCACTGAAATTCACAGGAATTAGCATGGAAATGATGCACTTGTTCCAAGCAGAGAATGGAGAAGCTAGCCTTAGTAAAAGGTCTCTAGGGACAATGTTAGCTGCTATAATTAATGTTGACAGAAGAATTTCCGTGCCGTGTTCCGTCAGGACCTTGGCGATTATTGCTGTCCATAAATATGTACCCTTTGTTAAGTTTATCTTTTCACGATCGCTTCCTCCCCGTGTTCTGCCATCTTTTAATACCAGTTTGTTCAATAGGTTACCCGCTGTTTTCCCCTGTTCCCTTTGCCTTCACTATGTCTTGTGAGTGTCAGAGTCTTCAAACCCTCTTTCCTCATAATGCGTCATAGAAATCCAACTGTCTCATTCTTGTTCTAAGTATTCATTCATCATTTATTTAGTGCATTTTGCGCCAGCGCTGTGGTCACCATTCCCCTCCATCTCACAATTGGGATTCATGGTGTCATTCAAGGCAGAATAGTTCAGTGGCTTGCCGGTTCTTTTAGCACTGGGCATATTGAGGATATCTCTTCGCTCCTCGCAGAGGTGGGTTTCTTTGTGAAGTTACCTTCTTCTAGCCTTTACCTAAAGAGGCAGGACCAGCAAGGTAGCAGATAGTTTGAATTCAGAGTTTCTTTCTCTTAGATTGGTTGCCATCCGAGGGTATAAGACACAGTCTGTCCTGCTTATTTTACCAATAAGCTGGGGGAGGCGAGAAGCAGATTCTTATCCTTCCAAAGGGTATTAGCAAAAAGAACTCAACTGGAATTCGAACTCAATTTCTCCGATTCCTCAACCGCTTATCATCACTCTACTGTGACTCCATTTTAAATATGAATCCTTTCTGTTACCATTTTCCTAAAGATTTCCTCACTACTCACATATTCCATGGAATTCTTAGCATCCTTCTGTAGAAGCAGATTTCTGTGGTCTCATCTCTCCTCTTCCATTATGAGTAGATTATCCAGCATTCATCGCCATATACGAGGACTGAGATTACATAATAATTCAGTAATCATTGTTACTAACGAAATTTTCCTGTTTCTTAATATTTTGCTTAGTATTTGGAACGCCTCGGATGTCATTTATTAAAGACTCCCCAGATATTTAAACTATCGTATTTTATTTACATCCTCAGTTAACATGTCTCACCTAGGACTGTTCCTCTTGCTGGAGACAATATATTCTGTCTTCTTACGATTGATGTTTAGTTCATGAAGATACTGGAGTTTTCCACAAGTATCCCTGATCTTCTGTATTTCTCATCAAGTATCCTTGATCTTCTAGAGTCCTCTGCACGTATTCTCAGTCTTCATCTGTTTGGTCCAATGAAGGTTGTGTAAGCATACAACGAGTCTCCCTCTCTCAGTTTTCCACCGAACGGTTACTGACTACTCCACTTTGAGTCTATATTATCATGCATGTCAATGTCCACCAAAAACTAGGAAAGGCCTGTACGTTCACAAGAAAACGATAATGTAAACAAACGCCAAGTTAACATACGAGGACTTGAACACTTTTAAGGGTATATTTAGGTGTTTATTCAGGGCTTCACTTGCTCGGATTGTTAGATATGTGACACTTGGGACACCTTCTGCCATGTCGACCTAACAGATCAACGCTTCCTTTCCATCTGTCTGCCGATTTAGCATCAGAAGGCAAAACAACCGGCTGTCATCGACAGTCAAACGCCGGAAGTGTCTACTTCAGTCCTATCTCTTAATATAGACGAGCAAACGGAAATCATTATTGTTCGGTTTGCCTATATTTCTGAGCTGAGGTATTATGTACATTATTTAGATTATTAGGACTATTGTCCTCATCTTTGTCGCCATATTTATTACAACGTACGCCTTCTTCAGGTGGTTGGAATGTCGAACTGAACCCTTTATTTCGCACACTGAGGTAGACTGTTCTATTTCTACGCATTATGTTTAATGGATGTCAGTTAATTCCTCTCTGAAAGTTCTCCACTGCCCCAACCGGGTATTGAGCTCACACTCTTCGGGTCCTGTCAATGCATCTAACCAACGCCTTTATCCACTGTGTCATGTGTCCTTGATGACATCTGTGTAATGCATTTTCTCTGATAACCCCTTCACATAAGGCAGTCAGACTGTTTTCTGAGTGTTGTTGTCCTCCTCTTGTACCCTCCTATCTAAGTTTTTGGGGCTGCAGCCATGTACCCAACATAGATGTTACGTTCTAGGATACTACTTATAATGATCAATTTTTATCTAATGTCTCTGGGTCGTCACTTATGACTCTTGCTCGGTGTTGTAAGCAGCAGACGATCCCTTTCTTTACGCTGTATGGATTGTTGGAGTTGAAATTGAGGTACTGTTAGGTTAATGTCGGTTTACGGTATACAAATTTCTTGGATCCATGCTCTGTTCCAGATATTAGGACATCCAGGAATGGGAGTATGTTGTTACTCTCTTTCGCCATTGGAAATTGTATCGAAGGTCTTATTGAATTCACATGGTTCAGTAGAACCTGAACATTTTCCTGGTGTGGCAAGAGTATGAAGGTGAACATGACTAAATACTGTGTATGCTATCCGGTGCTGCTGCGGAAAGAAATATAAAGGGGAGACAGGCCGACCCCTTAAAGTAAGGCTTCAAGAACGTTGTAACACGGGGAGAAGTGGAAAAATCAGGTGTGGCTGACCACATATGGAGAGAGAAGGGAGATCACCGCCCTCTGCGAGATCAGGTTGAGATCACAGACAAGGAACACCATAAACCCACACACGTAAACTTAAGGAATCAGCACATATGCTAGGCTACAAAAATCTCCTGGGCCGACCAAGCATAGAAATGAATACAATATGGGAACCAGTAATAAGGAGTACCAGAGAAAAATGTTAATAACAACAAAAGTTGCAATATGAACTCTGGTAAAAACATGAATTGATAACAGCAAAACATTGCAATATGAGCACTGGTAAAAATGGTTACTGAAGACATTAGGCTTATAATACTCTAACCCTAACCCATGGCACAGTGGATAAAGGCGTTGGTTAGTGACAGGACCCAAAGAGTGTGAGTTCAATGTTAAGGCAGTGGAGAACTTTCAGAGGGAAATTAACAGGAGAAAATTGATAACTGACATCTATTAGACATGACAAGTGGAACTAGAACAGTCTACGAAATAAGAGGTTAAGTTTGACATTCCAACCGCCGGAGCGTACAACAGCTGATGACAATAGTCTGGATAATGTAAATACTGTTCAGTTTGTTGTTACTTTATCCACAACATTTTTATTTAATTATTTATATGTTCTTATATTCTCTTTCGGTCAAATGGCTGCTGCTAAAATGACACATCCGCAATGAACCTATCTACCGACCATGAAACACAAAACTATTGGGATCGAGATAAAATCACACACTGTCTTCTTTTAAGTGGATGTCACAAGAGATTGTCACGGGGGGGGGGGCACTTAGAGGACAGTGACCCTCTAATCATGAAGAGATCAAAGAGGCAACTCGCACATGGCTAGGAAAGGTGGGAAGCATCTTTTGCAAGGCAAACAAGATGCCAAACACAGTGTTATATCTGCGTGAACGGAGAGAGAGAGAGTAGTGAAAATTAACAAGAAAACCCAACGTCAATGAAACTATCCACCGACCATAAAACACGAGAAAGTTGAGGTCGAGATAAAATATCTCTTGACGTCGATGTCCCAATCTGATTGTTAAAGGAGGCAATCATAGAATAGCGGCTCTCCAATGATGATGAGAGCAAAGAGGTAACTCGCACGTACCTAAGAGAATAATATGTCGAGACCTGTATAAACCTTGTATTTTTCTCTTCACGATGATAAGCTTTGTGCAGTTAGGCGACTCAGGTCAAGTAAAAAGTTCGGTTAAAAAAGTAGAGGAGGTACTCATATTTTGATCGGCTCTTGTATATCTACGCGTCGTATATTGAATACTGAAAGCAGCATCCGTAAACTTGAGCATAGCAAAAGTAAGTTTAATCAATACACATCAGCATCCACGCATATGCAACACATTCACACATACATGTACACATGTATATATATATATATATATATATATATATATATATATATATATATATATATATATGTGTGTGTGTGTGTGTGTGTGTATGTATGTGTGCGTGCATGTGTGTGGTTTAGAATTAATGAGAATCGAGCGAATCATAAATATGTGAAAATTTGAAAATATTTTTATGTCGTTGATCAAAAGCGTCATCAGAAAAAATAGATTTCGTTTCTTCTGATGACAACAAATACATACATACATACACACACACACACACACACACACACACATATATATATATATATATATATATATATATATTATATTCATCATTTAAAGATTTGAAAACCTTAACAAAATGAAAAAAAAAGTAATGACCGGCCGTTTCGTCCAATTTTCGGGATATTTTCAGTGCGCATCCACTACCGAGATTCGAACGCAGACCGCTACGGTAGAACTCAAGTAACATAATATTGGGCCAGCGGGCCTCGGTGACGAAGATTGTGTTTGTGTTTGTGTGGGCAAATATTTTAGATTTAAAATAGGAAAGAAATAATTTAGATTGAGGATCCGAATATATATATATATATATTTATATTTATATTTAAAACAGTGTTTGATACAACAAGTAGAGGCTAAATTTTAATTATTTTATTTAAAATATGTTTCCTTTCGAACACAGGAATTACAAAATGTTTGAAAAAAACAAACTAAAAACTTTAATTCAATTTATAATCTTATTAAATTAAGTTTTTAGTTTATTTTTTGAAACATGGTTTTTTCAAGCGATGGAATCATATTTTTAAATAAAATCCAAAATTTCGCTCTACTTGTTGTATCAAACACTGTTTTTAAAATAAATCAATTACTAAGAACTCGATCCTCAATCTAAGGTTGTCGCCTCTTTTATCTATATATTTGTCACACACACACACACACACACACACACACACATATATATATATATATATATAAGATGAGAACGAATCGAATATAAATTCCAACGTAGTATTAATTTAAAGAGGACTCAATCAATCCAATAGTAGAACATTATAATTTATTATAGGATATTACATTCAAACATGTAGATAAACGCTACACAAATGGATTCAAGGGTATCTACATGTTTGAATGTAATATCCTATAATAAAGTAATATATATATATATATATATATATATATATATATATATATATATATATATATACACATATATAAACAAATATAGTCTTAAGATGTGCTATATTTATGGGATAAAGTGCTCAATATCAGAGATATAACGTGTGTGAATATAAAAGTGAACATCCGAGACGCAATGCCTGACGATTGCGTCTAACAAGAAATAGACTGTCGCCTCTAAGTGTTGACTTCTATGTTCACTTTTTTTATTTATATATATATATATATATATATATATATATATATATATATATATATATATTTCTCTAATTGTTTGTGTTGTAGATGTCGTAGGTACTTATTCAAAAGAGAAAACCATCGTATTGCCCTCTAAGGCATCCGAAATTTTAGGTTTTGCCCCGGTTCACACATCGATCACTAGATTGACTGATTTGTTTGGTTTTTACAGCTTATCAACCCAGAAAATTTTTTGAGATTATAAGAAAGTTTGAGTGAGATAAAAATGATTTATTGATTCAACTCCTACTAATTAACTCGTAACTAGAAGGGAGGGTGAAAGTGACTTCAAAGCTTTACCCATAAGGGATTATCCCATAAGGGATTATAAGGTACCCGACTTGAATTGGAACTCGCCTGTCCAGCGCTTGAATCAGTGTCGACATATGATTATCTAAGTTAAGAAGATACTTCTGTAGGTACAGAGAAATCCAAAGTTACTCACAACGTCTCACACCGACACAAATAATGTATAATTTAAATCTGTGACGCACTAGTTATCTCTTCTCTGCTGTTTCGAAAGGTTCCTATCTTATCTCTTGCTTTTACTGATCGTGTAATGAGACATCAGTCACTGATCAGAGGAAACGGTTCAAAGAAATTACTTATAAGACGAGAAACGATCAGATTTGAAAGAGAGCCATTTCGTCTAAGCCCGTATCCATTTCTCTTTTTCGCAAGGGTCGCCGGGACTTGCTTGCTAATTAAGCAACCGACGGAAATATTGACTAAATTTAGCTAACCTTGGCACGGAGTTACATATGTGGGGCATCAAGTGGGACTTCAGTCACAAACAATGATTAGACAGCGCAGATGCTCTAGCATATATTGGTTGCTTGCTTCCTTGGTTGATTTTGCTTGGCGGCATATCAACACCTGTATGGGTTATTTAAAGTCGAAATCTAAAAATTCTTTTCAGTAATTTATTTGTATTTAGTGCGCATTAAAAAGATTTCGAGTCCCTGTTTGTTGCAGTATAAGTCTAATATGTACGTATGACTGGTTAGTGAGTTTAATCTTTTTAGCAGCATATCTACACCTGTATGGGTTATTTAATGCCGAAATATAAATATTTTGTACTTAATTTTATGCATTCAGAGTAAAAAGTGTTTTTTCTAGATATATTTTTTACAGCAAAAAAACAAGACAAAAATTATCTCAACGTCCGAATAGACTGTTTCAAACCGTTCTTTAACGGCTTTCATCAGCCACTGAGTACTTGTCTTCAGAGCGCTTATTTATGTGCGTCGGGCACATAATAATGTTTTAAGTTTCTTCCCATATCTCTCTTTCCACCTCTATCTCCTTTCCCGCCTCTTATTCCACCTTTCTCTTTCCACCCCTATCTCCTTTCCCGCCTCTCTTTCCACCCCTATCTCCTTTCCCGCCTCTTTTTCCACCTTTCTCTTTCCACCCCAATCTCCTTTCCCGCCTCTTTTTCCACCTTTCTCTTTCCACCCCTATCTCCTTTCCCGCCTCTTTTTCCACCTTTCTCTTTCCACCCCTATCTCCTTTCCCGCCTCTTTTTCCACCTTTCTCTTTCCACCCCATCTCCCCGCCTCTTTCCACCTTTTCTTTCCACCCCAATCTCTTTTCTTTTTTTCCACCTTTCTCTTTCACCCCTATCTCCTTTCCGCCTCTTTTTCCACCTTTCTCTTTCCACCCCTATCTCCTTTCCCGCCTCTTTTTCCACCTTTCTCTTTCCACCCCTATCTCCTTTCCTGCCTATTTTTCCACCTTTCTCTTTCCACCCCTATCTCCTTTCCCGCCTCTCTTTCCACCTTTCTCTTTCCACCCCTATCTCCTTTCCGCCTCTTTTCTTTTCTTTCACCCCCACCTTTTTCTTTTCCACCTTTTCCACCCCTATCTCCTTTTCCTGCCTATTTTTCCACTTTTCTCTTTCTATCCCCTTTCCCTTCTCTTTCCACCTTTCTCTTTCCACCTTTTCCCGCCTCTTTTTCCACCTTTCTCTTTCCACCCCTATCTCCTTTCCTGCCTATTTTTCTTTTCTTTTTCCACCTATCTCTTTCCCCTTCCCTATCTCTTTTTCCCCCCTATCTCCTTTCCCGCCTCCACCTTTCTCTTTCCACCCCTATCTCTTTCCTGCCTATTTTTCCACCTTTTCTTTCCACCCCTATCTCCTTTTCCCCTATTTTCCCTTTTCTCTTTCCACCCCTTCTCCTTTCCCGCTTCTCTTTCCACCTTTCTCTTTCCACCTCTATCTCCTTTCCCGCCTCTTTTTCCATCCCTATCTCCTTCCATGCCTCTCTTTCCACCTCTATCGACTTCCACGACTCTCTTTCCGCCTCTCTCTTTCTACCTCTACCTCCTTCCACGCCTCTCATTCCACCTCTCTCTTTCCACCGCTATCTACTTCCACGCCTTTTTCCCCCTTTCTCTTTCCACCCCTATCTTCTTTCCACCCCTATCTTCTTTCCACCTCTATCTTCTTTCCACCTCTCTCTTTCCACTACTAACTCCTTCTTCTTTCCATCTCTCTCTTCTCACCTTTCTGTGATTGCGTGCATTACTTATTTATATTTCAGCTTTCTCTTGAACAATGTTTTAAATATTTCAAAATATTTTGTCTTATTTTTTAAAAAAATATTTTTATGTAAATATAATTGATTTAACGGAATATGCATACACCTGTGTTCCCCCTCACTGGAATATGATTGGCTGGTGTCCATCATAAATACAGACGGACGTGTAGGTTCGACAGAGTGTATGTCTATGACGACGCCCATTGTACTACACCATTGGCTATTCTATTGGTCTTCACTTATTACCTGCGACTATGACGAGTACCAGTCGATTACTGCTACCATGTACTATTTGGTTACAGTAGCCAAAACACTTAGCTACTTCGATCAAATATATCACTTTCCGGGACATATCAATAATTTAAAAATATTTTTTGACATATCAAAAAATATTTATAGGTTAATATGATTTAAACAATATTTTAGTGAATAAGATTTTAAAACATATGAGTTGTTTATACAGTATGAATTTTTCTTTCAGCTTTCTTCAGACAGACAGTTTTTTAATGTTGAAATCAACTTCATAGATTTATAACCAGAACCGTCAATGACCCTACAGATCGCGGATAGTCTAGCCGTTAATCAAAAGCAGAAAGAGTGTAGATATGAAGAGAGAACCTTGGTGGATACCTGAATTGTATTCATGTGCTTCAGTGTGCTAAATGTTCACAACGCCCTTCATGAACCTACCCGATAGTACTTGCTCGATAATACTCGCTGGAACCGTAATCCGTATTGTGGGACACCAGAAACCTCTTCTAGGCACTGTCAAACGGAGAAAAATACGCTGTTTTGGACACAGAGCAAGACACAACAGCTTGTGCAAGACCATTATGCAAGGTACCATTGAAGATGGATGTAGGAGAGGACGCCAACTTAAAAAAAATGGTTGGACAATATCAAACAATATGACAAGTATGACTGTACCAGAATTGCTGATGGCTGCCGTTGATAAACCGTTGTGGAAAAGAGTTAGTGTGGCTTCCATAGGATTCCAAAATTCAATGGGATGATGATCAGGATGATTATGATAATGATGATGATGAAAAATCACGAACATTGATAGTGACTGCGTCAAATCTTCCAGAGATACCATCATTGTAAAGTCTGTGTCACACCACCCCCTGCGAAAGCTTTTCATATCCTTTGAGATAACCAAGACAGTCACTCTCTAGTAACGAAGCTACCATCAATTCCTGGGCAAAGTATTGTGAGACAGGATGATTTATTTCGTAACAAAGAAAAATATACTGAGCTGTTACGTGATATCTGTCCTTCTTGACGGTAGCAAATGCTGAAATATTTCCTCACTGATGAAAATCATACTTCGAGGCAACGGAGATATGGGTCTACAGAGGGATGCTGAGGATTTCGTGAACTGAGCCTGTGAGCAATGATGAGGTCTTGCAGACAAGAAGGTGGCTCATGCTTAACATCAGGAAGAAGCAGCTAACGTTTCTGGAACACAAAATGAGGAAAGAGGGCGTTGAGAATCTGATACTCACAGGTCGAATAGAGGTAAAGAGAGACAAAGAAAAGCAACGCGAGACATTTTTGGTGGGTTTGAGCAGGTGGGTGACAGAATGTGATCTGGGGGAGGAAGCAGATGGAAGGAACTTGTTGAGATCTGCAAGTAATAGAAGAAGGTGGAGAGCTATGATTGCCTACGTCCTGAAATGACATGGCACATTAAAAGAAAGAGAGGGTAATGACAATTAAAACATCAGCAGTCGTCCTAGAGGAGCGAAAACCATACTATTTGTCACGGAGGAGGTTTTTGCTGCTGAATTGTCAACTACCTTTTTTGTGGATAAGAGACACAAATTGTTTGCTAAGGAGGCTAAAGGGGTGGATATACGGACCGTAATGAACGCGAACCAGCATTCTTGGAAACGGGACAAACAGCAGAGAACATCAACAAACTTGGAAAATATTTCCCTTTAGGTGGTGGCTAAAGAATTTTGCTAAAATTGGAGGTCTGTCTGGCTGGGTAACGATGCTTAATTTCTACCACAGTGATTTCATCCTGCCAAACATCCTTTGTAAAAACAACGTTTTTATTCGTCTGGAAATTTCCCGTTCTGACATAATGTAGTCTTTTGGAAGGAAAGAATTCGTTTAAAGGATTGCCTTGGCCTTGTACGGATTTCGAGTTAAGCCACGTTTAGAGCCGCGTCTCATGAGAATGATTTACTCATTAATTTTATTATATTAATAGATTATTACTCTGTTTTTCTCTGAGCGGTATGATCGATCATAATTTTTATGTTATATTTAATATCCAGACACAAAGGTTTTTTGTGTACTTTGCAAAATTATATTTCCCTAAAAATACTTTTCTAATTTTGATAGCTGGAAATTTTCCAAAAAAACAAATAGCATGTATTTGTTTTCACCCCCTAAAAATACCTTCCTCAAGGACATATGTCGCAGTGGATAAAGGTGTTGGTTAGATCCAGTGAAGGGACCCAAAGAGTGTGAATTCAATGCCCGCTTAAGGCAGTGGAGAACTTGGAGAGGGGAATTAACAGGAGATAACTGATAACTGACATCTATTAAACATGGCACGTGAAACTAGAACAGTCTACCCCAGTGAGCGAAATAAAGGGTTGAGTTCGACATTCCAACCACCTGAAGAAGGCCGGAGCGTACAACGGCCAAAATGTAATAAATATGGTGACAAAGATGAGGACAATAGTCCGAATAATGTAAATAATCTAAAAATATCTTGCTAAATTCACCCGCCGAGTGTGTCTATTTAATTTACATTTTACTCCAGTTTACGAATAAGCTGTATGTCTGGATGAAGATTAAGAAGAAAATATCCAAAGTTCATCTGCTTTTTTCTGTTTTCTTCAACTTATCTCATTTCATTCACTGCACATTGCCAGTGTCGTTAAAACTGTTTTTAGATTACTGAAATTGCAATTTGAATTGGTTTGAAGTAATGTCTTATGAGGAGTTAAACAGAGAAACATGCATAAAATATTTATCCCGCTTCTTATTTTATATTCGCATCAAATATATCGTATGTATATTAAATATATTTTATGGTGGTCGGTCGGAGGTTACCGTATGATTATGTCCCTTCCTACCATCTATTGGTATATTTGAGACGCCAGCCTGTTGCGAATGTCTCGTGTTTCGATTTTGGGTATGTCACAATGACCGCAGCATCGAAGAATGGACACAATTAATTCATCGATTCTGATTTAGGTTGATTTTCAGTCTCGTTATATCCAAAGATCCGTTTCGAAAGTTCTTATCATTGGCTCCCGGCCCTATATCCTGATTGTGAAAGCATTCTAATTGGTTGGTAGAAATATGGATTTTTGGTCTGGTGATTCTGAATATACCTCTATTTTAAAGCAGCTGAAATGTTGGTCTCCTTATTATTAATTACTTGTATTTGTATATTTGTATATCATTACAGATATTTAATGTTGCTTGTTTATTTTGTTGGTTGTTTATTTTCTTTTATAAATCTTTCTTTGCATTGAACCATGTATAATAATTTGGAATTATTGACTAAATTTTTTTTTATGTTGTTGCAGGGAAATAACTTAGTGGTGTCCTTATTTTGGTTTATATCAAGATGATTGTGTCATTTTTGCTAGATATCTTGAAACCCAATTTTATTTCCTCATCGCAACATGCCTTTTTTACAAGTATTTTCATGGTAACTGCCCCGAGGACCTGCTTTCACTGGTTCCCAGACTACATGAATTTAAACGTTCAACTAGGATGGCATCTCGCTCTCAACCTTTCACTGTCGAAACTGTTAAATGTAGCCGTCTCTTCTACTCCAATAGCGTCATGTCTCGCACCTCTCGCCTGTGGAACTCCCTCCCCTCTTCCTGTTTCCCTGATAGCTATAATTTCCAACTATTCAAATGTAATTTCAATCGACGTCTCCAGATGCCTTGATCTACCCCCTATCCTTCTCTTCATCCTTTCCCCTATCACTCCTATTTGCTCTTGCTCCAACTCACTGTAACTCCTTGCGTGCTAGTGGCTTCCCGCCTTGCTTGGAGTGATATGCTTTAAAATTTTTCGAATTATTTGTAACCAGCTAATTATTAAAACGTTCAACTCGTTCGCTTCGCCTGAGAGTAAAAATCAGCAAACACGCCTCGCAGACAAATAACTCTATTCGCCCATATTTATAAGAGGTGCTCTCGTGGAGTTGAGCGTCAGACATTTCACGAGAGCACCTCTTTGCGACTGCTAGATCTCACATTGTCTACTGACCTGAGATGGAACAAATACATATATTTCATTAAAATAGAAATAACGACAACATGTTCTATCAGGTGATGGTTCAAAAAGCGATATTTAAAAAATGATGATGTATTGGTTAGAAAAAAACCTGGATCAGTGCCGAGCTCATTTCAAAATCAATCTATCCCCTATCCATCCTTTCCTCTATCACTGATCTTTGCTCTCGTTCCAACTCTCTGTAACCCCTTGCGTGCTAGTGACTTCCCGCCTTGCTTGGGGTGAAACGCTTATAAAAAAAATAAAAAAAGAATTACTCTTCATACCGTACATGCAGCATACAAGTCGAGGTTTTCAAGTTTTCAAAATATTTCCCAAACTAGGGGTCCCCTATAAAATGCACGCCTTTACCACCGAGTTGTAAACAAATGGGACAGTCCTCCTAACAATTATGTGTACACCACTTAACGTACCTCCAGCAGGCTGCGACATATATATCCGACCAAAACGTGTGTTTGGTGAACATATTTTGCATATTGATATAAAATAATAAAATAGTAACACAAATTCTGTATTTTATTATGGTTATATCACACATGGTACCCAACAGTTGATACACTAAGAGTAAGCACTGATTAAAATGCTCCTTAACTCAGGTCGCAATTAAGACAACTAGGTATGGTATGCATGCCATATAAGCAATTTCATGATAGTAATGACAATTTAATAACACGGGATCGCAGTTATATATACATCCTGTAAAAGCATACTTACTGTGCAATTATATATATATATATATATATATATATATATATATATATATAATATTTTTTTGTTTAAAAATATGATTCCTTCGCTACATAAGGTTTCTCATGCTTCAAAAACAAGAGCCGAAACCATCCAAATAATTATTAAAATTAAGTTGAATTGTGGTGTTTAGTCCCGTTTTATCTTTCAAGCGAAATTTTAGGAATAAGCTATCTCTCAGTTTACGTGTGTTTTTAGGCATGGTCCGTTACAACATTCGTTATTGTGTCTTCCTAAAATAAAAACAAAAATACTAACGAACTCCGGATTATACACCCAACGTGTTCTTTTCTATTTTCTGCATACCTGCGCACTTATACTTATATATATATATATATATATATATATATATATATATATATATATATATATATATATATATATATATAGACTCTAGTTTTCGAAAAACCCTCGAATTTTTGATTGCTAATCAAATCAATCTCGAGGGAACAAAATGGTTTTAAAAAAAGAAAGAGCTACAAACATGAACTTCTGCCGACAAAAAAATCGCACAGATGCAGGTCTGAAGCCCAAAGGAAAACCCCGATACGAGTAACAACTAACTAACAAAAGAGCTCAATACAACCGTAGAGCAGACCTAGATACACCTAGTGAGCCAGACAAACCTACCTAGGTTTCACCTAAACGGATCGTCAGGGAAAGTTTGGCTAACGAGGCAAAGAGAAACACATATTTATAGGTGATAGCTAAAATCATACCACGTGACAAAAAAAAAAAAAAATCTTGGCTACTAAATTAGACGTTTTCCCGTTATTGACTTTCCACTGAGGATTTTTTTTTTTTGTTAAATAAATATTTACAACAACATAGGTTTTGTTTTGTTTTGTTTTGGTTTGTTTTATTTTGGTTTGTTTTTTTTTTTTTTGTTGAATAAATATTTACCCCCACCCCCACCACTTAGGTTTTTTTTTGTCACGTGTATATATATATATATATATATATATATATATATATATATATAAATACTTATATATAAATACTTATATATAAAATATATATATATATATATATATAATTGAGAAAAAAAAAAGATAGTGAGCTGTTACGTAATATCTGTCCTTCTTAACGGTAGCGGATTCTGGACGATTTCCTCCATGATGACTCGAGGCAACGGAAATATGGGTCTACATAGGGATGCTGAGGATTTCGTGAGCCGAACCTGTGAGGGCTTGGAGAGGATGCAGACAAGGTGGCTCATGCTTAACATCAGGAAGAAGCAGCTAAGTTTTCTGGAACACAAAATGAGGAAAGAGGGCCTTGAGAATCTAATACTCACAGGTCGAATAGAAGGAAAGAGAGATAAGGGAAAGCAACATGAAACATATATATATATATATATATATATATATATATATATATATATATATATATATATATATAGCATTCCACCCCAAGCAAGGCGGTAAGCCACGAGCACGCAAGGGGTTACAGAGAGTTGAAGCCAAAACAAAGAGGAATGATAGAGAAAAGAATGAAGAGAAGGTTAGAGGATAGATCAGGACATCTGGAGACGTCGATTGACATTACATTTGAATATTAGGAGATTATATATATCAGGAAAACAAAAAATGTGAAGGGAGTTCCACAGGCGAGAACTGCGAGGCATGAAGCTATTGGAGTAGAAGAGACGGTTACATTTAACTGTTTCGACAATGAAAAGGTGAGAGCGAGATGTCAGCCTAGTGGAAAGCTTAAATTCATGAAGAACCATGGGAACCAGCAAAAGCAGGTCATCGGAGCAGTATTAGATTCTCAACGCCTTCTTTCCTCATTTTGTGTTCCAGAAACCTTAGCTGCTTCTTCCTGATGTTAAGCATGAGCCACCTTCTTGTCTGCATCAGTTACCGTCAAAGACAGAGGGAGGCGACGGCACATCTGTGAGAGAGCGACTGCAGATGAGATGCCAGATCAGAGCCAATTACATTGCATATCCGTCTTTGGATTATATCAAGGACGTTGAGACAAACAGAAGAGGCTCCAATCCATATATTACAATATTTTGAAATTTACCATACTGTCTTGATGATTAACTGTAAGATATAAGATATCACGTAATGTAAAGAAATACATTACAGTAAATCATACTTAGGGAATTTAAAGATTGTCACGTTATCGTAAACTGTCGCCTGACTTCATTTACCGATAGACCTAAGTTTTGACCCCCTGATAGCCTACCGTAAGTCTGTAAATCAACCTCTACGGTAGGTATAGATCTAACTCGGAATTTTGAACTAAAAATCTTCATGTCAACTAGTACGCCAGGTCGACTTGTACGCCAGGTCGACTTGTACAACGTAATTTACAGTAGGTGTTTTTGTTGCTTCATTCTTCATAAAACAATAAGAAGAAATCATTTTATTAAGGTTAGACAGAAGAAGTATCACCCACCGAGCAGAAACCTTCGTCGTGCGAAGTTCATTGTAGGGGTTATTCTCACATTTCTTCACGGTATATTCTAATACTATTGGCTATTTGATTTATACGCAATCGCCTGTCATCCATCACCATGTGATGAACACGATCTGTATTTTCCTCGGTGGTAGAAGTTTACGGAGTTGCAGACGTCGGGTCAATACAAGACTCTCCCTTCCTCTCTCGCTACACGCTTTTACACTTGATAAAACCGAAGCGTCATTCCCTAATGTAGTAAATATGTCAGAATTAATGGAGAGAAAAGGCAGAACACTGCTTTCTGTGGGATCAGGTTGAGATCATAGACAAAGAACACCATTAGAAAATTCGTAAACTTAAGGAATCAGCACATATGCTAAACCACAAAAATCTCCTGAGTCGACCAAGCATAGAAATGAATACGTTATGAGAACCAGTAATAAGGAGTGCCAGAGAAAAGCGATAATAACAACAAAAATAGCATAAAAAAGATGAGCTCTGGTAAAAACATACAAGGATAACAGCAAAAATTGCAATATGAACTCTAGTAAAAAATGGTTTGCTGACGACATTAGGTTGATAAATCCCATAAATTCATGCACAGATGTCCAAATGACATAGCGGATAAAAACTTTAGTTAGATCCAGTGACAGGACCCAAAGAGTGTGAGTTCAATACCTGGTTAAGGCGGTGGAGAACTTGGAGAGGGTAATTAACAGGAGATAACTGATGACCATTAGACATGGTACGTGGGACTAGAACAGTCTACCCCAGTGAGCAAAATAAAGGGTTCATTCCAACCACCTGAAGAAAGCCGGAGCGTACAACAGTCAAAACGTTGCAATAAATATGAAGACAAAGACGAATAATGTAAATAGTGTAATATAGGCAGATAATGGATTCTCTTGTGGGCTAAACCTTTTTTCTGTAGATAACACAACAATGTCAAATTTTGCTTATTTTCAATAGATGTCGTTACTTGTTATTTTGAGGTATTCTTTCTACAGCCAGATATCACTTTATCTGGAAAGAAACAATGCATTTATTAATATGAAGAGTTGAAATTAATGCAGGCAAGTTTTTATACCTCTAGCATGTCCTTCATAGTTAGCCTATGAACTTTCCTGTGCAACACTGGTTATATGAAGAGCTTGTCGAAATTATTAAAGCTCCTGTTTTCGCCATGAGTAATGACAA
Organism: Acanthosepion pharaonis; assembly: GCA_903632075.3. Lineage (NCBI taxonomy): Eukaryota > Metazoa > Mollusca > Cephalopoda > Sepiida > Sepiidae > Acanthosepion > Acanthosepion pharaonis. The sequence goes on from CAHIKZ030004282.1 coordinate 1,879,519, forward strand.
GTATGACTAAGAGGTGATCTCATAGCTATACCGTCAGTCTGTGCGTAGCTGTCATAATGGTTGTTGCCTAAAAGAAAGATGGTCACATAGAATTGTTAATCTGGTGTCAAGAGAGTGGAGAATTGGCTATTAGTATAGGTTTTTATTAGTATTACTAACTAGGGTTACGGTTTTTTTGAATAAGACATTGGAAAACAAACTTTTAACGTCTTTCGAAGCTAAGATGCCAGTGTTAAATATATTACAATGCTATATCAAGGAAATCATATGACTTTATTTCATTAGAATGATTGGCAGAACACGGTTTAGGAGAAAGGAAAAAAGACAAAATTTACGAAGAGTTATCAAAGGAAACTGCGGAGGGCATCGATTGTCAACGTCCGCGAGAAGAATGTCAAGGATTCAATGGCCGGATCAGTTTGCTTAGAGTTTTAAATAAGACAAACGCAGAAATAGAAATTAGATATATATGAATTGCACATAACATAGTGGTGTTGATAAAAGAATAGTCGATGTTAGACAACAGAGCTATTAAGCATAGATTAATAAATATACATATTATCCCTCACCAGTAGCACTACATGGAATTTCATGCAAAACTCCGAGTCGTGCGAACGGTGAAGGTTAATATGCATATTTATTTAATTTCTTAGTGTTGTTATTAAAATTATTTAGCTATATATATATATATATATATATATATATATTATTTTAGGAAGATTTTCCAACTTATTAAGATTATCTTAGCCCTCTCTAACCTTCTAACTTTCTGTCCTGGAGTAACAAGGTGTCTCACAGGTTTCACATACTATTTCATTTTCATGTCTTTTTTTCAATGCTCTTTGGACTGTCATAGCAAAAAACCCTCTCTCACGTGTCAAACCTCTTATGGATTGAGTTGGATCTTTTCTAATTGATCTCTTTAACTAAGTTCAAACGGTGATCCCTCTTGCTGTTGTGACTTCCTGATGCAGTTTTTCTCTCTACTGTTCCCTCTTTTTTAAACATATTCGCTGTTCCCTTGATGGTTCTTGAACATATTGTGGACACTCGGTATATATATATATATATATATATATATATATATATATATATATATATATATATATCCAGAACGTATACATCTTTTTTTTTTCTTGAACCAGTTGCGCCAACATGGGCTATTTTGTAAGTAATCGTGAAGTTTACTGCGTATATACTGTAGATTTTCTTATATTTTACTAGGTACTTTGAATATAAGAAAATCTTGCCTCCTTAGACAAGGGAGGGAGGATTTCTGTCAGGGATAAGATCACATACGATGAGTAAATTAATTCATCACTCAACGATACCAACACATGAAAAAATAAAATATGAAAACAATTACTGAGACACAAAAAATTAAAATGGCTTTTAGGAAACTAATTAAAACTTGAAACAAATCATGGTTTACACAAGTTGAATACCGCCGTAGAATACCCAAACTTTACGGTCTCCCTAAAACCCCACAAAACAGGCATATCGATGTTTACTATTACTTCAGCGATAGACAGCGCTTTACAAAATTTTTAACGCTTTTCCTAGCATTAATCAGGCCATTACATAAATATTCAGTTAACCTAATTGAAAAACTAAGCAAAACAAATATGACTAAAAACTCATGACCAGTCTATATATAAAATCCACAGTACACCACTGTCTCGGTTGAAAAATTCTTAAATCTCTTAATAAAGCATCTGGTACAATCAAAAATAAACATCTCCCTATCAATCATAAAAAAATGTCGACTCATCACCAATCAATACTATTTTACAATTAATAATTAGTTTTATAAACAAAAATTTAGATTAGCAATGAGATCACCTCTTAGTGAAGTTAGGGCCTGTATCTTAGAATTTCTCGAATCTGGTCCTTTGTAAAATATTCTAACTAAAGTATCAACATACTTCCGATAAACTAATGCTGCTCTACTAATTTATTCACGCGATACTGTTTTACCTGTCTTTGAAGATAGACTAAACAAAGTTGAACATAAAATAGAATTTACATACGAAATGGAAGAAAACGATACTTTAACTTTGTTAGTCATCACGCTACACCGCGTTAACAGTAGCTTAAAGCTTAGTGTCCGCCGAAAATCAACTAATAAAAATGGTCTAATAAATTTCTATTCTTCTCATAACACCATAATCAAATCCGGAATAATCATCGGATTCTACTTGAGAACACTAAGAATTTGCAGCCCTCAGTATTTACACGAAGAGAAAAAATACATTGAAAATACTTTCAAGCACCTCCAATGCCGTAATTATTTCATATTCAATGTGAAACAAAAAGCTCATAAATTATACCAAAATAGAAAAGCGGCCTACTCCTGACAAACATAACGAATAAAAAATATATTATTCTACCCATTAACTCTGTCACAACTAAAACTGAAAAGAATTCTAAACTCAACATAACAGTTCGTACAACTACGTTTACAACAATGACGGACTCAATAAAAAAAATAAGCTGAAACTAGAAGTAGAAATTGACTCTATTAAATGTAATGATTGTCACAAAGAATACATAGGAAAAACATCAAGAAATTTAAATAGAAGATTACGTGAACACAAAAGGGGTATTTTACAAAACAACACAATAAACACATTAGGTACTCACCGTAATGAGACTGGCCCCAATTCCGATGTAAAACGAGTACTCTAATTAAAAAAGAAAACAATTCACTAAGATGAAAAGGATTAGAATAAATAAGTGCTTTAATCGCAAGATTATCCACGATAAATTTGCGTCCATGTTCTTCCAACATTTTACATTACTTGGCAGATCTTATGGTATCTTAATTTGGGAAATATAACAAAAGAGATGGAAACAAAAAGTAAGAGAAAAAAAAATCTAAATAAATACGCCCAGATAATAAACCCATATAAAAAAAAAATATATTTTTTTAAATTTAAAATACCCAGCGTCTATCGTCCCTGTGCAATCTGTGGTCGAATCAGCATAAACAAACTTTGTCCGATGAAGTCCTAAAGGAAGAAATGCATAAATACGAAAACTTTTTTCCATTTTGTCATACAACTTTCCATCCAAATTGTTCTTGATATGATGGGAGAAAATGGAAAAAAAAATTTCTCTGGCAAAATGTGTCTTTGATAAAAGTTTTCCCCTGTGTTTCATCATTTTCAAAAAATATATATCGGTATCCTATATATATATATATATATATATATATATATGAAGGACTGGATGCGTATGGATGTATGTGTGTATATGCATGTATGTGTGTGTGTGTATTTTTGTATATATATATATATATATATGTATGTATATGTGCGTGTATATATATATATATATGTGTATATGTATGTATGTATATGTATGTGTATGGATGTGTATGTGTGCATATATGAATATATGTATGTGTGCATGTGTGTGTATGTATATGTATGTGAAAAGTGTGTGTATATGGATATAGGTGGATATGGGCATATATGTGTATATGTATGTGTGTGTGTGTGTATATATATGTGTATATGTGTATGCGTATATGTATATGTATATATATGTATATATATAAAATGTGTGTGTATGTGTGTATATATATATAATGTGTGTGTATGTGTGTATGTGTATATATATATATGTATATATATATATATATATATATATATATATATGTATGTATGTGAATGTGTGTGTATATGTATATATGTAGGTGTAATTGTTTGTATGTTATAGGCGCGGTACTTATTAGAAAGCGCTCAGTATCAGAGATAGAGCTAACATGTTGAATCAGATGTATGTATATGTGTATATGTATATATATGTATGTGTGTATGTATATATTTGTGTGGATATATTTACATATGTGTGTACACGGGTATATGTATGTGTGTATGTGGGTACACGCCTATGTGTATGTATATACGTGTACATGTTATTGTGTACGTGTGTATTCGCATGTGTTTTTGAACATAAAAATATAGGTCCTTGCTAGATTAGATAATCTTTATATTTATTTTTTTATGTTTATATTTCATTTGTAACCTGTAGTCGATATTAAATTTGTCAAATTTTCTTAATTACACAGCGGCCCTTTTAGTAAATGTCATTCAATTTTACTTTCCTTCGCCCCATCTCTCTCCCCCACCTCTTCTTTCCTTTCCCTCCCTCTTATTCTGATCTTCAACATTAGATCGTCTATGGTGTGTGTATGTCACCACGAAATGTATCTTTATGCATATACATCCGACAACATTCATATTTCTCTTACTTAAACCCCTTCCACTCACCTCTCCTAAAATTATTTCTGTTAAGTTTTAATCTCCCCCCCTTCTCTAGTCTGTTACCCCTCTCTTTAGCTCTAACATTCGTCCCACACTCTCATACTTACACTCTCTCTAAATTCTGTTTTTATTTCCGGAGTTTTTTTTTTCTGTTTTCTTTTTGAATTTGTAGGTCTGATGAATTGGTTCTTATTTACGATTCGAATGGAATAAATTATGACCATGGAATATTAGTGTTTAAGCCTTTTTTTATATATATATATATATATATATATATATATATATATATATATATATATATATATATATATATATTATTTTAGAAAGATATATATCCCACATATACACTTATCTGAATTTTACATATACATACGTTCATTTACATGTGCAATTACACACATAGGCACATACACATGTATTGAAATACACAGGTACCTATACATATTCCTATATAAATACTTACACATACATTTACAAATAATTACACATATTTATATTTATATCTATTTAAATTTTTCTTTAATTTCACAGTTAATGTTTAACGTTAGATGATGACTTAAGTGTTTAAATATCAAAACAAATATTTCTAATTTTAATATTTTACTATCAATAGTTAAAGAGTGATAAATTTAAATTTAAATTAAATTATCAATTTAAAATTAAATTACATTTAGATGATAAAAAATTTCAATCTCACAATTCTAATTAGTGAATATTAAAAGGGAAAGTAAGATTTAACATTAATAAAAGAACTTTATGTCCTTCCATTGGAATACTTTCTACATATATATATAAAAATATATAAAAACTGATCTATACCCATAAACACCTATACATGCATATGTATCTATATTACTATATTTTACATATATTCACACACATTAAAATATGAACTCACAAATACTTACATTTATATATATATAATATATATGCACATATACATATACAGACCACATGCAATCTTATATACATGACACCATATATATATATATATATATATATATATATATATACAAACATACCTACTTGATCTTACGAATACACACATATATATGTCCTATATATATATATATATATATATATATATATATATATATATATATATATATATATGAAACATTTCTCAGAATTAACCTGTAGAAATAGACAATGTGTATAAATGTAAAAGATAATAGGGTACTTGTATTATTAGCCGACGCGTTTCGTCCAATGCGGCCATATTCAAGGCAAAAACCAATTCCAAATGAATTTATTGAAAACACATAACTATTAACAACAAAGAAAATGTCCTTAGCAACTAGAAGAATTTAGAAAACGCTATTGTATGAAAACAATATTTCGAGATGTAAAAGTACTTGAGGTGATTTTCAGTTGACAATATGGATACCTTAAAGGCCTTAATGTAGAAAATAAATAGCGAAAAGGAGCTTCGATGATGTTAAAAGCCGAAAAAAGACCCATGAAAATAAAGTGGGCGTGGACAATGGCCGAGATAATGTCCGCGTACTTTCTTCTGAAAATAGTTTCCTGAGAGAGAGAGAGAGAGAGAGAGAGAGAAAGAGAGAGAGAAAGAGAGAGTAAAGAGAGAATGAGAGAGTGGTATGAGCGATCAGCAGGAAAGTAGGGAGCGGTGCAGGGGTGTGAAGGAAAGATCAAGTTGGAGAGTTATATAGAGGGTGTGTGAATGAGTGGGAGATAGTGGGAGGTAGAAGTGTCGGGGGAAAAGACGCAGAATGGGTGGAAGAAGGAGAGAGGAAGAAAGTGCGAGTGAGATATGGGGTAGAAGAGAGAGAGAGTAATAGAAAGATGGAGTGAGAAGTCGGAGGAGTAAGAGAAAGAAAATATTGGGAGAGATATAGAGAAAGTGAAAGTGATTAGCAAAGAGAAGAGGTAGAGACGACAAAGAGATAGAATGTGAGAAAAAAGGAAGGAAAAAGAGTGAGTGAGAGAAAAGTTGGGAGGAGCGGATATGATAGATGAGAGGCAAGAGAGGGAAAAGTAGATAGAGAGAGAGAGAGAGGAAGAAAGGTGGAAACATAGAGAAATGGATAGGAGAGAGAGTCAGAGATGAAAGAACGAAAAAGAGAGTGTACTAGAAAGAGAGAGTGTACTAGAAAGAAAGAGTGAGAGGGTAAAGGAGTAAGAATGAGTGGGGAGGGGGAGAAAGCAATGTAAACCGCGAGAAAGAAAGACGGATAGGAGAGAGATAAAAAAACAAAGGGAGAAGGATATCTCTTTTAATGATTATAAAATTTGCATCTGAAACGAGATTACAAGATTGTCAGTTTAGATTTTCGAAGGCATAAGGCAGCTTCAGAAGTTTTGGGAAGTGACGACAGGGATTAAGAAAATGGTGAAGTTTTAATCCGACTACAAAGAACCAATCAACGGATAGATTCGTGGAGCTTAAGGTTAAGTGAGATAAGTGGTCTTTCGTCGAGAGGGATTAATAAATACTGCAAGCTGAACAAAAGATGGAAAAGCGTACGCAAATATTTAGGAATGTTCTGAATTCCTCATCAAAATTCCGTATCTTCTTTAGTCCCAAAGAACACACACGCTAGAATATAGCAGTTTACGATTCACTCGGACATAGCGAGAACGATAAGCCGGGTTCACATAACAAACTTGACCTGTATAACAATTTGAAAAAAAAATGATATCTGTTTGATAAATTTGTCAAGTGGCAAATTATTTTACACACACGCACACGCACACATCACACACGCGCACACACACGCACACACACACACACATATATATATCTGTGTGTGTGTATGTGAAAAGTGTGTGTATATAAATATAAATAAATATATATAACTATTTATATATTATATGCGCGGTACTTATTAGAAAGCGCTCAATATCAGAGATTATTAACATAAACTACCCTCTCGCTCAGCATATTAAATATTAAATATCACCATATAAAATAACCAATAAGGATTACAAACCAAAATTTCTACCAGTTACATATACACAGTCATCAAAAACGAACAAATAACCAGCTTTAAATATAACAAATAAACCCCCGTTTTTCAAAAATTAAAAATAGAAATAATAATAATTTTTACCTATCATAATTTTGCAAACACCCCACCGCACGTATATACACACATGCGAGGAAATATTATTCACTGGGAAAATAGAAAAATGACATGTATACATTCACGAGAAATTTTCGCTACACTTCCGATCTTTGAATTTCAACATACAAATGCGTATGTATAGACACAACATCACCCGTATACATACATATGTCAAATCCGAAACTGTCCACATATGTTTATATATGTATGAGTCCCGACGGACGACCAAGTGTGTATGTGTGTCTGCGTACCTCATCGGGTGTACGGACATGCATCTATATTTGCGTTAACACGATGACATCACGACGACGACCCCCCGACTCCCATAATAACACCAATACACGCAATCTACATAAACCCAAAATTTAAAAAAATTATTCAGTTTGTCTGACGATCGCAAAAGCATGAAACCCAGGGTCACAAACTCACATCAATCCAACCAAATAAATATATATATATATATATATATATATATATATATATATATATATATGTAAGCAAAATGTGGATATAGATCCGACAGTATGAAGAAAAATATATGGAAAAAAAAATCCGAATATGCAAGTATGCTGTTTTCATTTATTCTGTTTTGATTAGTCTCATGTCTATCGTCTTTTCATGTTGACTTGAATATCGTCTAATTTTAATTATGTTTTAATAACTATGTCCTGAAGAAGGTCTACTAGATCGAAACGTCTGACGTCGACATTGAAACAACATTAAAACAGCATAATTGCATATTCGGATTTTGTTTTTCCATATATTTTTCTTCATATATATATATATATATATATATATATATATATATATATATATATATATTTGAATAAAACAGGCCACTTTAAGGTTCCATGTAATAAATTATTTCACCACAGCCCTTTTAAAGGAATTTGGATCATCAGACTTTACTTCCAAAGGTTGAAATGAAAAGAAATTTACACATTTTTGACGGGCCGTATTAAGCATATGTAAAATTAACGAAGTGAGGAAGTGAGTGGGGAGAGAAGACATGAGTGAGTTAGATGTACCATTTCAATTCTTTATCCTTAAGCTCCCTTGGTGTGGGCCAGACATCGCTTAACTTAACGTATGTTATCTCTAGATATAGATGGGTAAGGGGTGAAGAAGAAACCCACATAAAAGGAAAAAGATACAATATAATAAATCAAGAGAGAATGTTTCACTCAGTTTCTTAGACGCTGTTAGTTACTTTAAAGGGTATATTTGGGGGGGGGTTAAAGTTTGATATAAATCTAAATGTCTAAACAAGAAGAATTTAATTTGATGTTTGTTGGAGTTTTGGGTATTTTCTATGAAATAGTCGATTGGAAAAAAAATTATTTGCTCTGAATTTATATTGAGATCTCTGGATATCATCCTCCTTGGGTCTAACCATACGGATTACCTAGTTTTGCATAAACAATATATATATATATATATATATATATATATATATATATATATATATATATAAACATTATACTAATGGTAATACTCGGTTGGTAAAAACCTCGGATAATATATCTTGCAAGTATATCCAAACAAATTGGTACCCGAGGAAAAAATTGGAAAAAAAGAAAGAATTAGAAACATCCGAACAGGGTGAAAAAATTCGTCCAGCACCTTAAGTCCAAAGAAAAAATAACCCAAGCGAATAGTAAGCTAAACCGTAGTATGCTCAATACGCTGAGATAAATAAAACACATCATAATAATCCAGTAACAACCTACCTAGGTTTCACCTAAACGAATCATCAGGGTAATCTTCAGGGTTATGTTATGTTTTATATATATATATATATATATATATATATATATATATATATATATATATGTGTGTGTATATATATATATATATATAACATTAGAAAAATTTTAGTAGACCATGTAGATAAATGGATAAATGCGGCTCATAACACTCCATCCAGACGGGCTTAATCTCAAATATAACAACATAGATAGAATATATAATATATAACCTCACAAATCAGGCCCTATCCATATTTCTCACCCACACAACACAGGCATACTTGCGGAGGTGTTGAGGCCTCACACTTATACACACACCCATACTAATATACACACTTACACACATCATATACACTCACTCCCTAAGAACCAAATAACACACACACTTAACAGAGACACATCCCCTTTCCAGGGACCAATAAAACTGTTAAAATGACTAAGGGAATTCAGAGCGGCATGAATCTATCCAGCTCTTATCTTAAATAACAAATTAAAGAGACTGTTTGACCAGCACAAAGGCTGACCAAAATTTACGATATAAAAAAATTAGAAACAAAAAACGAATGAAAACTACAGATAAATTTCATTTTCTTCAGTAAGTCATTCATTCCTGTAGTTCACTGTTACTAACAAACACAGTTTTTTTTCTCTCCTGATGATGACCATGCTGGCCGAAACTAGTCGAGGAATCTTATTGAAATAATAAAACGAAAAAATATTAATATACAGCTCAGTGTGTCTGAAAATTTTAATTTTTTAATATTTGTTATTGTTCAAAACACACACACACACACACACACACATATATATATATATATATATATATATATATTAGATAAAGTGTATAAATGAATGTCTTGATTGCGCGTTTCGCCATCGTTAGATAGGCTTCCACAGATCAGAACGAACGAAAAATGTGTCTGTGTTTGTGTTTATGTTCTTCAATATTAAATGGTTAATATTTTTCGCTAAGGTGGCGTCCCACATTCAGGAGGATGGAAGAAAATTGTGTGGCTTTTGTATCAAAGCCGTTTTCTTTATTTATGCTTTTTTTTTCTTTTCAATTTTCTTGTTTTGTTGAAATTTGTTCTAACATTCTACCTCTTCTTTTGGATTGAATTTAAGGTAAAAACGTGTTAAAAGTAAAAGATTCTTATATTTTAGATATGTATTTGTGTTTTCCGTGTCAACAATATGTGTTTAAATAGGGTATAGAGTCCAGACAATTTGACGAGAAGGAAATTGTTTCATTGACTTGATTACGCGTTAATATTTTTTCTAAAAATCCAAACATGGAGGTTGCATTCCTTCCATTACCATCCCATGTTTCCACAAGTTCTCTTCCTTTCTAAATTGCCACCATCTCTATCTATAAAAGGCAGGATGTGTGTGTGTGTGTGTGTGTTTGTGTGTGTGTGTGTGTGTGTGTAACGAATGTACGGCCGCAATTTTCGACGGATTTGCACCAATATTTACATGCGCATGCTCCAAATTAGAGGGAAGGCCAAGATCGACTTTGCATTTCCCAACTCCCATCGATAGTGGAAGTAATCGATTTTTCATGCTTCTACGGCAGTTTTCATGTAGTTTGTAGCCATTTTCTACTGGCCAGAGTGAAAGCCTATAGCTGGCTGCCACGAATAGGCAGGAAGATTCTATTGGCCAGCGTGAGAGCCAACAGCTGACTGACACGAATTTTAACTAGCATGCTAGCATGCAAAAAGAATCGATAGCTGCATTCGTCACAAGTGGGAAAATTTTAAATCTGCATGGCACTTTACTCCAATTGGCTCATTCGCTTGCTTAAATTCAACGTTGATTCTGATTCCGCAGAACTGGGTTCGGTGTGAAAAAGTATTTATTGTTAACATTCTTTTTTCATTCGGTTTTTCCAGTTACGAGTCCTTTTTTTTTAAAGCTGATCATTTTGTCTTCATTTTGTTTAGTTCTTTTTTCGTAACAGATTTAATGTTTAGTATAGAGCTTAGAAAAATTCGTAGTGTGAGATAGGCAAGAAGTAAGGCATGTAGCAACATCAGCACGGCAAAGGGCACTCCTTTAAAGGCAAGGAAGGGCAAAAATATTTTCAGTCAAGTGATAGCGATTGCTGTATGAGTCGTACGATTTTTGAATCAAGCACGGGCAATGCCGGGCCATGCTGCTAGTTACTTATATAGACTGAGATATTTGTAAAAATGGCGATTTCTTTTTGGTAAATATTTTTCATATATTAACATTTTTACAACTTGTTTAGACGACGACAACTGTCAAAATCGAAGACTACTGACTATCGATTTAGAAAATCATGCTCTTTATAATATCGATAGAATATTATATCGATACCTGACTTTTACATAATTATTCGACTTAATTAATATATATAAGAACGTAGACACTTTTTGCATGTGTTATGAAAAGATTTCTTTTAATTAAAGATAAAAAATATATTAATTGATAAATAGAAATATATATCTGTTCATTCCTTATTTGATATAAATGATTATATACCTCAAATACGTGAGCACGTATTTCTGAAAATATCCTATTAAATTTTTTTAAGTTTTTAAAAAAAGTAAAACATTTCAAAAAATTAAAAAAAATACTTAAAGATAACAATATTACCAAACATTCATACTTGGTATTTGTATCTAACAACTAGGTCGAAAAACTCTGTAAACGTCGGAGATCGATTTTACACAATATCGATTATATGAATACTTCTAAAATCATTGAAAATCAATGGGTTTTTTTTTTTCATTCTGATAAGTGTCGCGGTCTAATAGTATTATGTAACAGAGAATCGGGTCAGCCCGAGAAAAGACTACGAGTTGATTGTATGTGCTGCTGTAAGCATCAAGAGTTGCGTCCCCTTCCACAGCGGGCTTTTTATAGGAAACCTTCAACGGGAGTAGGTGGCGCTGACTATTTGCATATGAACGATACTCGGCAAGTATTAGCCAATAGTCAGCGTGGATCTGGGTCTGAGACAGCTATATAATATCAGTGTTTTCCTCAGTCGAGAGGAGGCGCTCTCAAAGTGTGAAAAACAGACAAGATGAACTCATAATATTAGTTTTTTCCTTAAGATAAATCTAGAGAATGCTATGTGTTAAACATATTTCAAAAACGTTCTTCGCTATTATTTACAAGTCTATTTAATTAGTGCTGCATTGTCATCACATAATTCTTTCGTCCTTCCTGTCATGTAAGAACTTCACTAGATCGGCGAATTATAGTAACTCAACGTGGAATCGATACCAAAGAACGCGGCAACCTCTGCATTGACAGGCGTCAACTGCTCCCAGATATTTCTAGTTAGGATAAATGCTGGATTGGGTGCATGTCAGGAGGATGTGGTAGCCGCACCATTTATTGGAAATCTCCAGAAGATTCCGGGCAACCTAGGCCCGATTAAATTATCCTGTTCGTGCAATACAAGTCTCAAGTGTCACATATGGTTGCTGAATGAGTACACGTGTAAAAGGAAGTAGAAGGAGGTTGGGTTTACGAGGATAAGGAGGATAGATAGCGATTGGCCCATTGACATGAAAAGGTTAAGATTGTACATTTCAAAAATGCAGACACATGGGTGTTTGTTCCAAAAAGTAGCTTTTGTCAATTCTGGACATGTTGGACTCGAAAAAAATCATTTTGGAATAATCAAGGATTACACACACACACACACACACACACACACACACACACACACACACATATATATATATATATATATATATATATATATATATATATATATATATATATATATATATATATATATAATATGTTTGAAATGTTTGAAACAGAAGCGTATTAAGGCATAAAAAGCAAGAAATTTTATATTGTAGGCCATGATAGATTTAAAACAAAATGGATGACATGAATGAGATTATTCCATCTTAAGGTGTTGGAGTCGCTTTACATCAGGTCCAGGCAATCTGCTCTTTGTAAACAAAGAGATTGTTTGCTTGGACTTGCTGTGCTGAACTTCTAACATCTTTGTTGGTATAATTTTTATAATATTTTTTCTCCCTGTCCACTCATTCATGTCATCCATGACAGACTTTTTCTTTTTCTTTTCCTCATAATTTTAGTTCCTCGTTAACAGTTCTGAAGAGAGGGAACGAAACCGGTCGACTGGTGTGTATTTTTGTTTTAAATCTATCATGGACTACAATATAAAATTTCTTGCTTTTTTATGCCTTATATATATATATATATATATATATATATATATATATATATATATATATATATATATATTTAGTAACTTTCTCCTAGTTCAAGGCTCAACGACGTGTATAAGTAAATCTCTATCATAAGGATATATAAATAGGGCTTCATCAGTATAACAAAAGTATTTTGATTGTCTGGATTAAATATATTGCAAAGAAAAGCATTCGAGAAATTCTAAGATACTGATTTACTTGACATAGTAGATCAACTAAACAAAGTCGAACACCCAATGGAATTTTTTTTTAAGCATTACGCCCCGAGCAAGGCGTGAAGCCACTAGGATGCAAGGGGTTGCAGACGATATGGAACAAGAACAGATAGGAGTGATAGAAGAAAGGATGAGGAGAGGGATAGTGGATAGATCAGGGTAACTGGAGATGTCGATTGACATTACATTTGAATAGTTGGAGATTATAGCTCTCAGGGAAACAGTAATTGGGAAGAGTGTTCCACAGGCGAGAGGTGCGAGGTATGAAGCTATTGGAGTAGAAGAGACGGCTACATTTAAAGTTTCTACAGTGTAAGGGTGGGAGCGCGATGCCAGCCTCGTAGGGCTCTTGAATTCATGGAGTCTGGGAACCAGTGAAAGCAGCTCATCGGAGCAATTACCATGAAAGTATTTGTAGAAAAGACAGAGAGAGGCGACGGCGCGTCTGTGAGAGAGTGACTGTAGACGAGATACCACATCGGGTCCATTTATATTACATATCCGTCTCTGGATGTTGTCAAGAACTCCGAGGTAAACATAAGGTGCCCCAGACCATATATGGCAGCTATACTCTATGCAAGGGCGAATGGTTAATTTATATACAAAATGGGAGAACACAATTCCTTATCCTTCCTAGATATCAAGCTACACTGCATTAGCCATAGATTAAAACTCTGTGTCCACCGGAAATCAACCAACGACATTATAAATTTCTATTCTCATCATAACAACAAAATGAAATCATCGGATTCTACCTAAGAACATTAAGAATATGCAGGCCGAGTTATATACACGAAGAGGAGAAATGCATTGAAAATAGTTTCAAACTTTTCCGGTACCCTAATTATTTTATATTCAAACCGAAACAAAACACCCATAAAATATTCAAAAACAATGACGGATATGAAATGTAATTAGCCCTGATCTGGCATTTCGTCTGCAGCTGCTCTCTCACAGACGTGCCGTCGCATCCATCTGACTTTTTTACAAATACTTTCATGGTAACTGCTCCGATGAGCTGCTTTCACTGGTTCCCAGACTTCATCAATTTAAGCGTTCAACCAGGCTGGCATCTCGCTCTCACACTTTGACTGTCGAAACTGTTAAATGTAGCAGTCTCTTCTACTCTAATAGCTACATGTCTCGCACTTCTCGCCTATGGACCTCCTTCCCCTTCTCCTGTTTCCCTGATAGCTATAATCTCCAACTATTCAAATGTAATGTCAATCGACGTCTCCAGATGCTTTGATCTATCCCCTATCCTGCTATTCATCCTTTCATCTATCACTCCTATTTGCTCTCGCTCCAATTCTCTGTAACCCCTTTGCGTGCTAATGGCTTCCCGCTTTGTTTGGGGTGAAACGCTTGAAAAAAATAGTTCCTAATGTTTAACAGTTTTTTTTAGAATGACTAAGGGAGTGTAGAAACACTTCATCATGAGTATTTTCTATGCGCTTTCGACAAATTTATTATCTCTTTTCAGAGTACATGTTGTTTAACGAATCTGTTCGCAGGTGTACAGTGTAGAGGTAGTATTAATCATAGGCCGTGACAGAGGTAGCTGCTGTGATTCCATTTAACGGTGTCTCCATAAACACCACCAATATATTGTCACAATTTTTAAAGTAAGGTTTATTGTTGGCTTTAATAATTTAATATAAAGGGCTTCGATAATACTTAGTCGCCACTTGTATTTATATCGTTCCAGAATTTTCCTAATGATGACAGACAGAAGTTTGTAGGTGTAGATATACTACTTGCCTGATCTGTCAGTGATGCTTGTAGTGATATGTCTAATGGATAACATCGGTTTATGATGAGAGACGCTGTCATGTAATGGGTAATTAATTTGATATACTACATTGGTTGTTTTTAGTTTAAATTTCAGAAGCGTGTTGTTATTTGTAATTACGAGGTTGAATGGTTTTAATTTCCTATAGTATATTGAAAGTTTTACACCTTTCCTTCGTTCAACACGTGAAATGTATTGTTTAATGATGCGTCGCATAGCAAATTTATCATGTTTATAATTTTTGTGCATCTGGTAGCAGTAAATGATATTAATACATTATTGCGCTATATTTGGTGTTAGCGTCGATTACTTAGTTTCGCTGATATATACCGGTTGTAACAGCAATACTGTCCAAATAGTGTAGCAGCATGAGATAATTATCTAGCCAACAAAAAAGATTAATATCTAAAATAATAAAAAAAAACACTAAACTAATTGAGTTTCTTTTTTTTTAAGGTTTTCAGATGAGACGTTTATCCATCTTGACACCGTTTGTCGAAAGAATCACTGAAAAATCCCTTGAATTATTCAGCTAGAAAGAGAACAGGTTAAGATCGTTTCATTTTAGCTCCATTATGTATTCCCAATCGAGTAATGGTTTTCAGATAAGACGTTTATCCATCTTGACACCGTTTGTCATAAGAATCACTGAAAAATCTCTTGAATTATTCGGCTAGAAAGAGAACAGGTTAAGATCGTTTCGTTTTAGCACCATTATGTATTCCCAATTGAGTAATGGTTTTCAGATAAGACGTTTAGCCATATTGACACCGTTTGTCGTAAGAAAAACTGAAAAAGCCCTTGAATTATTCAGCTAGAAAGAGAACAGATTAAGATCGTTTCGTTTTAGCACCATTATGTATTCCCAAATGAGTAATGGTTTTCAGATAAGACGTTTAGTCATATTGACACCGTTTGTCATAAGAATCACTGAAAAAGCCCTTGAATTATTCAGCTAGAAAGAGAACAGGTTAAGATCGTTTCGTTTTGGCACCATTATGTATTCCCAATTGAGTAATGGATTTTCAGATAAGACGTTTAGACATATTGACACCGTTTGTCGTAAGAATCACTGAAAAAGCCTTTGAATTATTCAGCTAGAAAGAGAACAGGTTAAGATCGTTTCGTTTTAGCACCATTATGTATTCCCAATTGAGTAATGGTTTTCAGATAAGACGTTTAGCCATATTGACACCGTTTGTCGTAAGAATCACTGAAAAAGCCCTTGAATTATTCAGCTAGAAAGAGAACAGGTTAAGATCGTTTCGTTTTAGCTCCATTATGTATTCCCAATTGAGTAATGGTTTTCAGATAAGACCTTTAGCCATATTGACACCGTTTGTCATAAGAATCACTGAAAAATCACTTGAATTATTCAGCGAGAAAGAGAACAGGTTAAGATCCTTTCGTTTTAGCTCCATTATGTATTCCCAATTGAGTAATGGTTTTCAGATAAGACGTTTAGCCATATTGACACCGTTTGTCGTAAGAATCACTGAAAAAGCCCTTGAATTATTCAGCTAGAAAGAGAACAGGTTAAGATCGTTTCGTTTTAGCACCATTATGTATTCCCAATTGAGTAATGGTTTTCAGATAAGACCTTTAGCCATATTGACACCGTTTGTCATAAGAATCACTGAAAAATCACTTGAATTATTCAGCGAGAAAGAGAACAGGTTAAGATCCTTTCGTTTTAGCTCCATTATGTATTCCAAATTGAGTAATGGTTTTCAGATAAGACGTTGATCCATCTTGACACCGTTTGCCGTAAGAATCACTGAAAA
The DNA here is from genome assembly GCA_903632075.3 of Acanthosepion pharaonis. Classification (NCBI taxonomy): domain Eukaryota; kingdom Metazoa; phylum Mollusca; class Cephalopoda; order Sepiida; family Sepiidae; genus Acanthosepion; species Acanthosepion pharaonis. Next base: position 1,896,647 of record CAHIKZ030004282.1, read on the forward strand.
AGTCCTTGAATTATTCAGCTAGAAAGAGAACAGGTTAAGATCGTTTCGTTTTAGCTCCATTATGTACCCCAATTGAGTAATGGTTTTCAGATAAGACGTTTAGCCATCTTGACACCGTTTGTCATAAGAATCACTGAAAACCCCTTGAATTATTCGGCTAGAAAGAGAACAGGTTAAGATCGTTTCATTTTAGCTCCATTATGTATTCCCAATTGAGTAATGGTTTTCAGATAAGACGTTTACCCATCTTCACACCGTTTGTCATAAGAATCACTGAAAAATCCCTTGAATTATTCAGCTAGAAAGAGAACAGGTTAAGATCGTTTAGTTTTAGCTCCATTATGTATCCCCAATTGAGTAATGGTTTTCAGATAAGTCGTTTAGCCATGTTGACACCGTTTGTCGAAAGAATCACAGAAAAGACCCTTGAATTATTCAGCTAGAAAGAGAACAGGTTAAGATCGTTTCGTTTTAGCTCCATTATGTATTCCCAATTGAGTAATGGTTTTCAGATAAGACCTTTAGGAATATTGACACCGTTTGTCATAAGAATCACTGAAAAATCCCTTGAATTATTCAGCTAGAAAGAGAACAGGTTAAGATCGTTTCGTTTTAGCACCATTATGTATTCCCAATTGAGTAATAGTTTTCAGATAAGACGTTTAGCCATATTGACACCGTTTGTCGTAAGAATCACTGAAAAAGCCCTTGAATTATTCAGCTAGAAAGAGAACAGGTTAAGATCGTTTCGTTTTTAGCACCATTATGTATTCCCAATTGAGTAATGGTTTTCAGATAAGACGTTTAGCCATATTGACACCGTTTGTCGTAAGAATCACTGAAAAAAGCCCTTGAATTATTCAGCTATAAAGAGAACAGGTTAAGATCGTTTCGTTTTAGCACCATTATGTATTCCCAATTGAGTAATGGTTTTCAGATAAGACGTTTAGCCATATTGACACCGTTTGTCGTAAGAATCACTGAAAAAGCCCTTGAATTATTCAGCTAGAAAGAGAACAGGTTAAGATCGTTTCGTTTTAGCACCATTATGTATTCCCAATTGAGTAATGGTTTTCAGATAAGACCTTTAGCCATATTGACACCGTTTGTCATAAGAATCACTGAAAAATCCCTTGAAATATTCAGCTAGAAAGAGAACAGGTTAAGATCGTTTCGGTTTAGCACCATTATGTATTCCCAAATGAGTAATGGTTTTCAGATAAGACGTTTAGCCATATTGACACCGTTTGTCGTAAGAATCACTGAAAAAGCCCTTGAATTATTCAGCTAGAAAGAGAATAGGTTAAGATCGTTTCGTTTTACCACCATTATGTATTCCCAATTGAGTAATGGTTTTCAGATAAGACGTTTAGCCATCTTGACACCGTTTGTCATAAGAATCACTGAAAAACCACTTGAATTATTCAGCTAGAAAGAGAACAGGTTAAGATCCTTTCGTTTTAGCTCCATTATGTATTCCAAATTGAGTAATGGTTTTCAGATAAGACGTTTATCCATCTTGACACCGTTTGCCGTAAGAATCACTGAAAAAGCCCTTGAATTATTCAGCTAGAAAGAGAACAGGTTAAGATCGTTTCATTTTAGCTCCATTATGTATTCCCAATTGAGTAATGGTTTTCAGATAAGACGTTTAGCCATCTTCACACCGTTTGTCATAAGAATCACTGAAAAATCACTTGAATTATTCAGCTAGAAAGAGAACAGGTTAAGATCGTTTCGTTTTAGCTCCATTATGTATCCCCAATTGAGTAATGGTTTTCAGATAAGACTTTTAGACATCTTGACACCGTTTGTCGAAAGAATCACAGAAAAGACCCTTGAATTATTCAGCTAGAAAGAGAACAGTTTTAGATCGTTTCGTTTTAGCACCATTATGTATTCCAGATAAGACGTTTAATTGACACCGTTTGTCGTAAGAAATGAAAAAGCCCTTGAATTTTCAGATAAGACGTTTAGCACCATCCCAATTGAGTAATGGTTTTCAGATGACACCGTTTGTCGTAAGAATCACTGAAAAAAGCCCTTGAATTATTCAGCTAGAAAGAGAACAGGTTAAGATCGTTTCGTTTTAGCACCATTATGTATTCCCAATTGAGTAATGGTTTTCAGATAAGACGTTTAGCCATATTGACACCGTTTGTCGTAAGAATCACTGAAAAAGCCCTTGAATTATTCAGCTAGAAAGAGAACAGGTTAAGATCGTTTCGTTTTAGCACCATTATGTATTCCCAATTGAGTAATGGTTTTCAGATAAGACGTTTAGCCATATTGACACCGTTTGTCGTAAGAATCACTGAAAAAGCCCTTGAATTATTCAGCTAGAAAGAGAACAGGTTAAGATCGTTTCGTTTTAGCACCATTATGTATTCCCAATTGAGTAATGGTTTTCAGATAAGACGTTTAGCCATCTTGACACCGTTTGTCGTAAGAATCACTGAAAAGCCCTTGAATTATTCAGCTAGAAAGAGAACAGGTTAAGATCGTTTCGTTTTAGCACCATTATGTATTCCCAATTGAGTAATGGTTTTCAGATAAGACGTTTAGCCATCTTGACACCGTTTGTCATAAGAATCACTGAAAACCACTTGAATTATTCAGCTAGAAAGAGAACAGGTTAAGATCCGTTTCGTTTTAGCTCCATTATGTATTCCAAATTGAGTAATGGTTTTCAGATAAGACGTTTATCCATCTTGACACCGTTTGCCGTAAGAATCACTGAAAAAGCCCTTGAATTATTCAGCTAGAAAGAGAACAGGTTAAGATCGTTTCGTTTTAGCTCCATTATGTATTCCCAATTGAGTAATGGTTTTCAGATAAGACGTTTAGCCATCTTGACACCGTTTGTCGAAAGAATCACTGAAAAAATCACTTGAATTATTCAGCTAGAAAGAGAACAGGTTAAGATCGTTTCGTTTTAGCTCCATTATGTATTATCCCCAATTGAGTAATGGTTTTCAGATAAGACGTTTAGACATCTTGACACCGTTTGTCGAAAGAATCACTGAAAAGACCCTTGAATTATTCAGCTAGAAAGAGAACAGTTTAAGATCGTTTTTCGTTTTAGCACCATTATGTATTCCCAATTGAGTAATGGTTTTTAAGACGTTTAGCCATATTGATAACCGTTTGTCGACGTTGAAAAAGCCCTTGAATTATTCAGCTAGAAAGAGAACAGGTTAAGACCGTTTGTTTTAGCACCATTATGTATTCTCAATTGAATAATGGTTTTCAGATAAACGTTTAGCCCCGTTTGTCGTAAGAATTGAAAATTGAATTTCAGCTAGAAAAGAGAACAGGTTAAGATCGTTTCGTTTTAGCACCATTATGTATTCCCAATTGAGTAATGGTTTTCAGATAAGACGTTTAGCCATATTGACACCGTTTGTCGTAAGAATCACTGAAAAAAGCCCTTGAATTATTCAGCTAGAAAGAGAACAGGTTAAGATCGTTTCGTTTTAGCACCATTATGTATTCCCAATTGAGTAATGGTTTTCAGATAAGACGTTTAGCCATATTGACACCGTTTGTCGTAAGAATCACTGAAAAAGCCCTTGAATTATTCAGCTAGAAAGATAACAGGTAAAGATCGTTTCGTTTTAGCTCCATTATGTATTCCCAATTGAGTAATGGTTTTCAGATAAGACGTTTATCCATCTTGACACCGTTTGTCGAAAGAATCACAGAAAAATCCCTTGAATTATTCAGCTAGAAAGAGGACAGGTAAGATCGTTTCGTTTTAGCTCCATTATGTATTCCCAATTGAGTAATGGTTTTCAGATGAGACGTTTATCCATCTTGACACCGTTTGCCGTAAGAATCACTGAAAAAGCCCTTGAATTATTCAGCTAGAAAGAGAACAGGTTAAGATCGTTTCGTTTTAGCACCATTATGTATTCCCAATTGAGTAATGGTTTTCAGATAAGACGTTTAGCCATATTGACACCGTTTGTCGTAAGAATCACTGAAAAACCCCTTGAATTATTCAGCTAGAAAGAGAACAGGTTAAGATCGTTTCGTTTTAGCTCCATTATGTATTCCCAATTGAGTAATGGTTTTCAGATAAGACGTTTATCCATCTTCACACCGTTTGTCATAAGAATCACTGAAAAATCACTTGAATTATTCAGCTAGAAAGAGAACAGGTTAAGATCCTTTCGTTTTAGCTCCATTATGTATTCCAAATTGAGTAATGGTATTCCAAATTTTTTCAGATAAGACGTTTATCCATCTTGACACCGTTTGCCGTAAGAATCACTGAAAAAGCCCTTGAATTATTCAGCTAGAAAGAGAACAGGTTAAGATCGTTTCGTTTTAGCACCATTATGTATTCCCAATTGAGTAATGGTTTTCAGATAAGACGTTTAGCCATCTTGACACCGTTTGTCATAAGAATCACTGAAAAACCCTTGAATTATTCAGCTAGAAAGAGAACAGGTTAAGATCGTTTCGTTTTAGCACCATTATGTATTCCCAATTGAGTAATGGTTTTCAGATAAGACGTTTAGCCATCTTGACACCGTTTGTCGAAAGAATCACTGAAAAATCCCCTTGAATTATTCAGCTAGAAAGAGAACAGTTTTAAGATCGTTTCGTTTTAGCACCATTATGTATTCCCAATTGAGTAATGGTTTTCAGATAAGACGTTTAGCCATATTGACACCGTTTGTCGTAAGAATCACTGAAAAAAGCCCTTGAATTATTCAGCTAGAAAGAGAACAGGTTAAGATCGTTTCGTTTTACCACCATTATGTATTCCCAATTGAGTAATGGTTTTCAGATAAGACCTTTAGCCATATTGACACCGTTTGTCATAAGAATCACTGAAAAATCCCTTGAATTATTCAGCTAGAAAGAGAACAGGTTAAGATCGTTTCGGTTTAGCACCATTATGTATTCCCAATTGAGTAATGGTTTTCAGATAAGACGTTTAGCCATATTGACACCGTTTGTCGTAAGAATCACTGAAAAAGCCCTTGAATTATTCAGCTAGAAAGAGAACAGGTTAAGATCGTTTCGTTTTACCACCATTATGTATTCCCAATTGAGTAATGGTTTTCAGATAAGACGTTTAGCCATCTTGACACCGTTTGTCATAAGAATCACTGAAAAACCACTTGAATTATTCAGCTAGAAAGAGAACAGGTTAAGATCCTTTCGTTTTAGCTCCATTATGTATTCCAAATTGAGTAATGGTTTTCAGATAAGACGTTTATCCATCTTGACACCGTTTGCCGTAAGAATCACTGAAAAAGCCCTTGAATTATTCAGCTAGAAAGAGAACAGGTTAAGATCGTTTCATTTTAGCTCCATTATGTATTCCCAATTGAGTAATGGTTTTCAGATAAGACGTTTAGCCATCTTCACACCGTTTGTCATAAGAATCACTGAAAAATCACTTGAATTATTCAGCTAGAAAGAGAACAGGTTAAGATCGTTTCGTTTTAGCTCCATTATGTATCCCCAATTGAGTAATGGTTTTCAGATAAGACTTTTAGACATCTTGACACCGTTTGTCGAAAGAATCACAGAAAAGACCCTTGAATTATTCAGCTAGAAAGAGAACAGTTTTAGATCGTTTCGTTTTAGCACCATTATGTATTCCCAATTGAGTAATAGTTTTCAGATAAGACGTTTAGCCATATTGACACCGTTTGTCGTAAGAATCACTGAAAAAGCCCTTGAATTATTCAGCTAGAAAGAGAACAGGTTAAGATCGTTTCGTTTTAGCACCATTATGTATTCCCAATTGAGTAATGGTTTTCAGATAAGACGTTTAGCCATATTGACACCGTTTGTCGTAAGAATCACTGAAAAAGCCCTTGAATTATTCAGCTAGAAAGAGAACAGGTTAAGATCGTTTCGTTTTAGCACCATTATGTATTCCCAATTGAGTAATGGTTTTCAGATAAGACGTTTAGCCATATTGACACCGTTTGTCGTAAGAATCACTGAAAAAGCCCTTGAATTATTCAGCTAGAAAGAGAACAGGTTAAGATCGTTTCGTTTTAGCACCATTATGTATTCCCAATTGAGTAATGGTTTTCAGATAAGACGTTTAGCCATATTGACACCGTTTGTCGTAAGAATCACTGAAAAAGCCCTTGAATTATTCAGCTAGAAAGAGAACAGGTTAAGATCGTTTCCGTTTTAGCACCATTATGTATTCCCAATTGAGTAATGGTTTTCAGATAAGACGTTTAGCCATCTTGACACCGTTTGTCATAAGAATCACTGAAAACCCCTTGAATTATTCAGCTAGAAAGAGAACAGGTTAAGATCGTTTCGTTTTAGCTCCATTATGTATTCCCAATTGAGTAATGGTTTTCAGATAAGACGTTTATCCATCTTGACACCGTTTGTCGTAAGAATCACTGAAAAATCCCTTGAATTATTCAGCTAGAAAAGAGAACAGGTTAAGATCGTTTCGTTTTAGCTCCATTATGTATTCCCAATTGAGTAATGGTTTTCAGATAAGACGTTTAGCCATCTTGACACCGTTTGTCGTAAGAATCACTGAAAAAATCCCTTGAATTATTCAGCTAGAAAAGAGAACAGGTTAAGATCGTTTCGTTTTAGCTCCATTATGTATTCCCAATTGAGTAATGGTTTTCAGATAAGACGTTTATCCATCTTGACACCGTTTGTCGAAAGAATCACTGAAAAAGCCCTTGAATTATTCAGCTAGAAAGAGAACAGTTTTAAGATCGTTTCGTTTTAGCACCATTATGTATTCCCAATTGAGTAATGGTTTTCAGATAAGACGTTTAGCCATATTGACACCGTTTGTCGTAAGAATCACTGAAAAAGCCCTTGAATTATTCAGCTAGAAAGAGAACAGGTTAAGATCGTTTCGTTTTAGCACCATTATGTATTCCCAATTGAGTAATGGTTTTCAGATAAGACGTTTAGCCATATTGACACCGTTTGTCGTAAGAATCACTGAAAAGCCCTTGAATTATTCAGCTAGAAAAGATAACAGGTAAAGATCGTTTCGTTTTTAGCTCCATTATGTATTCCCAATTGAGTAATGGTTTTCAGATAAGACGTTTATCCATCTTGACACCGTTTGTCATAAGAATCACTGAAAACCCTTGAATTATTCAGCTAGAAAAGAGACAGGTTAAAGATCGTTTCTGTTTTAGCACCATTATGTATTCCCAATTGAGTAATGGTTTTTCAGATAAGACGTTTATCCATCTTGACACCGTTTGTCGTAAGAATCACTGAAAAATCCTTGAATTATTCAGCTAGAAAGAGAACAGGTTAAGATCGTTTCGTTTTAGCTCCATTATGTATTCCCAATTGAGTAATGGTTTTCAGATAAGACCTTTAGCCATATTGACACCGTTTGTCATGAGAATCACTGAATAATCCCTTGAATTATTCAGCTAGAAAGAGAATAGGTTAAGATCGTTTCGTTTTAGCACCATTATGTATTCCCAATTGAGTAATGGTTTTCAGATAAGACGTTTAGCCATATTGACACCGTTTTCGTAAGAATCACTGAAAAACCCCTTGAATTATTCAGCTAGAAAGAGAACAGGTTAAGATCGTTTCGTTTTAGCTCCATTATGTATTCCCAATTGAGTAATGGTTTTCAGATAAGACGTTTATCCATCTTGACACCGTTTTAAGAATCACTGAAAAATCACTTGAATTATTCAGCTAGAAAGAGAACAGGTTAAGATCGTTTCGTTTTAGCTCCATTATGTATTCCAAATTGAGTAATGGTTTTTGAAAAATCCATCTTGACACCGTTTTATTCAGAATTAGAAAGAGAACAGGTTAAGATCGTTTCGTTTTAGCTCCATTATGTATTCCCAATTGAGTAATGGTTTTCAGATAAGACGTTTAGCCATCTTGACACCGTTTGTCATAAGAATCACTGAAAAAATCCCTTGAATTATTCAGCTAGAAAGAGAACAGGTTAAGATCGTTTCGTTTTAGCTCCATTATGTATTCCCAATTGAGTAATGGTTTTCAGATAAGACGTTTAGCCATCTTGACACCGTTTGTCGTAAGAATCACTGAAAAACCCTTGAATTATTCAGCTAGAAAGAGAACAGGTTAAGATCGTTTCGTTTTAGCTCCATTATGTATTCCCAATTGAGTAATGGTTTTCAGATAAGACGTTTAGCCATCTTGAAACCGTTTGTCATAAGAATCACTGAAAAATCCCTTGAATTATTCAGCTAGAAAGAGAACAGGTTAAGATCGTTTCGTTTTAGCTCCATTATGTATTCCCAATTGAGTAATGGTTTTCAGATAAGACGTTTAGCCATATTGACACCGTTTGTCGTAAGAATCACTGAAAAATCCCTTGAATTATTCAGCTAGAAAGAGAACAGGTTAAGATCGTTTCGTTTTAGCACCATTATGTATTCCCAATTGAGTAATGGTTTTCAGATAAGACGTTTTAGCCATATTGACACCGTTTGTCATAACCCTTGATCACTGAAAATTGAATTATTCAGCTAGAAAGAGAACAGGTTAAGATCGTTTCGTTTTGCACCATTATTCAATTGAGTAATGGTTTTCAGATAAGACGTTTAGCCAAACCGTTTGAGAAGAATCAGGTTGAATTATTCAGTTTCCTTTCGTTTTAGCTCCATTATGTATTCCCAATTGAGTAATGGTTTTCAGATAAGACGTTTATCCATCTTGACACCGTTTGCCGTAAGAATCACTGAAAAAACCCTTGAATTATTCAGCTAGAAAAGAGAACAGGTTAAGATCGTTTCGTTTTAGCTCCATTATGTATTCCCAATTGAGTAATGGTTTTCAGATAAGACGTTTAGCCATCTTGACACCGTTTGTCATAAGAATCACTGAAAAAATCCCTTGAATTATTCAGCTAGAAAGAGAACAGGTTAAGATCGTTTCATTTTAGCTCCATTATGTATTCCCAATTGAGTAATGGTTTTCAGATAAGACGTTTACACCCATCTTGACACCGTTTGTCATAAGAATCACTGAAAAAATCCTTGAATTATTCAGCTAGAAAGAGAACAGGTTAAGATCGTTTCGTTTTAGCACCATTATGTATTCCCAATTGAGTAATGGTTTTCAGATAAGACGTTTAGCCATCTTGACACCGTTTGTCGTAAGAATCACTGAAAAAGCCCTTGAATTATTCAGCTAAAGAGAACAGGTTAAGATCGTTTCGTTTTAGCACCATTATGTATTCCCAATTGAGTAATGGTTTTCAGATGAGACGTTTATCCATCTTGACACCGTTTGTCATGAGAATCACTGAAAAATCCCTTGAATTATTCAGCTAGAAAGAGAATAGGTTAAGATCGTTTCGTTTTAGCAACATTATGTATTCCCAATTGAGTAATGGTTTTCAGATAAGACGTTTAGCCATATTGACACCGTTTGTCGTAAGAATCACTGAAAAACCCTTGAATTATTCAGCTAGAAAGAGAACAGGTTAAGATCGTTTCGTTTTAGCACCATTATGTATTCCCAATTGAGTAATGGTTTTCAGATAAGACGTTTAGCCATATTGACACCGTTTGTCGAAAGAACGTTTATTCCAGAAAGAGAACAGGTTAAGATCCGTTTTGCACCATTATGTATTCCCAATTGAGTAATGGTTTTCAGATAAACGTTTAGCCATATTGACACCGTTTGTCGTAAGAATCACTGAAAAACCCCTTGAATTATTCAGCTAGAAAGAGAACAGGTTAAGAAGATCGTTTTAGCTCCATTTTATTCCAAATTGAGTAATGGTTTTCAGATAAGACGTTTATCCCAATTGAATCACTGAAAAAGCCCTTGAATTATTCAGCTAGAAAGAGATAAGTTAAGACGTTTTAGCCCATGTATTCCCAAAATTGAGTAACCGTTTATCCATCTTGGACAGAATCACTGAAAAATCCCTTGAATTATTCAGCTAGAAAGAGAACAGGTTAAGATCGTTTCGTTTTAGCTCCATTATGTATTCCCAATTGAGTAATGGTTTTCAGATAAGACGTTTAGCCATCTTGACACCGTTTGTCATAAGAATCACTGAAAAAACCCTTGAATTATTCAGCTAGAAAGAGAACAGGTTAAGATCGTTTCGTTTTAGCACCATTATGTATTCCCAATTGAGTAATGGTTTTCAGATAAGACGTTTAGCCATCTTGACACCGTTTGTCGTAAGAATCACTGAAAACCCTTGAATTATTCAGCTAGAAAGAGAACAGGTTAAGATCGTTTCGTTTTAGCACCATTATGTATTCCCAATTGAGTAATGGTTTTCAGATAAGACGTTTAGCCATCTTGACACCGTTTGTCGTAAGAATCACTGAAAAACCCTTGAATTATTCAGCTAGAAAGAGAACAGGTTAAGATCGTTTCGTTTTAGCTCCATTATGTATTCCCAATTGAGTAATGGTTTTCAGATAAGACGTTTAGCCATATTGACACCGTTTGTCGTAAGAATCACTGAAAAAGCCCTTGAATTATTCAGCTAGAAAAGAGAACAGGTTAAGATCGTTTCGTTTTAGCTCCACCATTATGTATTCCCAACCGTTTGAGTAATGGTTTTCAGATAAGACGTTTAGCCATATTGACACCGTTTGTAAGACGTAAGAATCACTGAAAAATCACTGAAAAAAATCCCTTGAATTATTCAGCTAGAAAGAGAACAGGTTAAGATCGTTTCGTTTTAGCTCCATTATGTATTCCCAATTGAGTAATGGTTTTCAGATAAGACGTTTATCCATATTGACACCGTTTGTCGTAAGAATCACTGAAAAAGCCCTTGAATTATTCAGCTAGAAAAGAACAGGTTAAGATCAGGTTAATGATCGTTTCGTTTTAGATAAGACGTTTAAGACCATTGACACCGTTTGTGTATTCCCCTTGAAATTGAGTAATGAACAGGTTAAAATCGTTTGTTTTAGCTCCATTATGTATCCCAAGAATGGTTTTTTAAGACGTTTAGCCATCTTGACACCGTTTGTCATAAGAATCACTGAAAAAGCCCTTGAATTATTCAGCTAGAAAGAGAACAGGTTAAGAACGTTTCGTTTTAGCTCCATTATGTATTCCCAATTGAGTAATGGTTTTCAGATAAGACGTTTATCCATCTTGACACCGTTTGTCATAAGAATCACTGAAAAATCCCTTGAATTATTCAGCTAGAAAGAGAACAGGTTAAGATCGTTTCGTTTTAGCTCCATTATGTATTCCCAATTGAGTAATGGTTTTCAGATAAGACGTTTAGCCATCTTGACACCGTTTGTCATAAGAATCACTGAAAAAGCCCTTGAATTATTCAGCTAGAAAGAGAACAGGTTAAGATCGTTTCGTTTTTTTAGCACCATTATGTATTCCCAATTGAGTAATGGTTTTCAGATAAGACATTTAGCCATATTGACACCGTTTGTCATAAGAATCACTGAAAAATCCCTTGAATTATTCAGCTAGAAAGAGAACAGGTTAAGATCGTTTCGTTTTAGCACCATTATGTATTCCCAATTGAGTAATGGTTTTCAGATAAGACGTTTAGCCATCTTGACACCGTTTTTGTCACTGAAAAAGAATCACTGAGAAAAAACCCGTTTTGAATTATTCAGTTTTCAGATAAGACGTTTATCCATATTGACACCGTTTGTCGTAAGAAAGAGAACAGCTAGAAAAGATCGTTTCGTTTTAGCACCATTATGTATTCCCAATTGAGTAATGGTTTTCAGATAAGACGTTTATCCATATTGACACCGTTTGTCATAAGAATCACTGAAAAATCCCTTGAATTATTCAGCTAGAAAGAGAACAGGTTAAGATCGTTTCGTTTTAGCTCCATTATGTATTCCCAATTGAGTAATGGTTTTCAGATAAGACGTTTATCCATCTTGACACCGTTTGTCGTAAGAATCACTGAAAAAGCCCTTGAATTATTCAGCTAGAAAGAGAACAGGTTAAGATCGTTTCGTTTTAGCTCCATTATGTATTCCTGAATTGAGTAATGGTTTTCAGATAAGACGTTTATCCATCTTGACACCGTTTGTCATAAGAATCACTGAAAAACCCTTGAATTATTCAGCTAGAAAGAGAACAGGTTAAGATCGTTTCGTTTTAGCTCCATTATGTATTCCCAATTGAGTAATGGTTTTCAGATAAGACGTTTATCAATCTTGACACCGTTTGTCGAAAGAATCACAGAAAAATCCCTTGAATTATTCAGCTAGAAAGAGAACAGGTTAAGATCGTTTCGTTTTAGCTCCATTATGTATTCCCAATTGAGTAATGGTTTTCAGATAAGACGTTTATCCATCTTGACACCGTTTGTCATAAGAATCACTGAAAAATCCCTTGAATTATTCAGCTAGAAAGAGAACAGGTTAAGATCGTTTCGTTTAGCACCATTATGTATTCCCAATTGAGTAATGGTTTTCAGATAAGACGTTTATCCATCTTGACACCGTTTGTCGTAAGAATCACTGAAAAAGCCCTTGAATTATTCAGCTAGAAAAGAGAACAGGTTAAGATCGTTTTTTTTTAGCTCCATTATGTATTCCCAATTGAGTAATGGTTTTCAGATAAGACGTTTATCCATCTTGACACCGTTTGTCCGTAAGAATCACTGAAAAAACCCTTGAATTATTCAGCTAGAAAGAGAACAGGTTAAGATCGTTTCATTTTTAGCTCCATTATGTATTCCCAATTGAGTAATGGTTTTCAGATAAGACGTTTAGCCATCTTGACACTAGAAGAACAGGTTAAGATCGTTTCGTTTTAGCTCCGTTTGTCATAAAATCACTGAAAAAATTGAATTATTCAGCTAGAAAGAGAACAGCTTAAGATCGTTTCGTTTTAGCTCCATTATGTATTCCCAATTGAGTAATGTTTTTTCAGATAAGACGTTTATCCATCTTGACACCGTTTGTCGAAAGAATCACAGAAAAACCCTTGAATTATTCAGCTAGAAAGAGAACAGGTTAAGATCGTTTCGTTTTAGCTCCATTATGTATTCCCAATTGAGTAATGGTTTTCAGATAAGACGTTTAGCCATATTGACACCGTTTGTCGTAAGAATCACTGAAAAAGAATCACTGAAAAATCGTTTCTTGAATTATTCAGCTAGAAAGAGAACAGTTTGTTAAGATCGTTTCGTTTAGCACCATTATGTATTCCCAATTGAGTAATGGTTTTCAGATAAGACGTTTAGCCATCTTGATTCACCGTTTGTCCATTTAAAGAATCACTGAAAATCCCGTTTTGAATTATTCAGCTAGAAAAGAGAACAGGTTAAGAGTTCGTTTCGTTTTAGCACCATTATGTATCCCCAATTGAGTAATGGTTTTCAGATAAGACGTTTAGCCATCTTGACACCGTTTGTCACTGAAAAAGAATCACTGAAAAATCGTTTCCTTGAATTATTCAATCAGAAAAGAGAACACTGAAAAAGCCCTTGTTTAAGATCGTTTCGTTTTAGCTCCATTATGTATTCCCAATTGAGTAATGGTTTTCAGATAAGACGTTTAGCCATATTGACACCGTTTGTCGTAAGAATCACTGAAAAAACCCTTGAATTATTCAGCTAGAAAGAGAACAGGTTAAGATCGTTTCGTTTTAGCTCCATTATGTATCCCCAATTGAGTAATGGTTTTCAGATAAGACGTTTAGCCATCTTGACACCGTTTGTCATAAGAATCACTGAAAAATCCCTTGAATTATTCAACTAGAAAGAGAACAGGTTAAGATCGTTTCGTTTTAGCTCCATTATGTATTCCCAATTGAGTAATCGTTTTCAGATGAGACGTTTATCCATCTTGACACCGTTTGTCGAAAGAATCACTGAAAAGTCCCTTGAATTATTCATCTAGAAAGAGAACAGGTTAAGATCGTTTCGTTTTAGCTCCATTATGTATCCCCAATTGAGTATTGGTTTTCAGATAAGACGTTTAGCCATCTTGACACCGTTTGTCGAAAGAATCACTGAAAAAAACCCTTGAATTATTCAGCTAGAAAGAGAACAGGTTAAGATCGTTTCGTTTTAGCTCCATTATGTATTCCCAATTGAGTAATGGTTTTCAGATAAGACGTTTAGCCATCTTGACACCGTTTGTCATAAGAATCACTGAAAATCCCTTGAATTATTCAGCTAGAAAGAGAACAGGTTAAGATCGTTTCGTTTTAGCACCATTATGTATTCCCAATTGAGTAATGGTTTTCAGATAAGACGTTTAGCCATCTTGACACCGTTTGTCATAAGAATCACTGAAAAAACCCTTGAATTATTCAGCTAGAAAAGAGAACAGGTTAAGATCGTTTCGTTTTAGCTCCATTATGTATTCCCAATTGAGTAATGGTTTTCAGATAAGACGTTTATCCATATTGACACCGTTTGTCGTAAAGAATCACAGAAAAATCCCTTGAATTATTCAGCTAGAAAGAGAACAGGTTAAGATCGTTTCATTTTAGCTCCATTATGTATTCCCAATTGAGTAATCGTTTTCAGATAAGACGTTTATCCATCTTGACACCGTTTGTCATAAGAATCACTGAAAAATCCCTTGAATTATTCAGCTAGAAAGAGAACAGGTTAAGATCGTTTTCGTTTTAGCACCATTATGTATTCCCAATTGAGTAATGGTTTTCAGATAAGACGTTTAGCCATCTTGACACCGTTTGTCGAAAGAATCACTGAAAAAACCCTTGAATTATTCAGCTAGAAAGAGAACAGGTTAAGATCGTTTCGTTTTAGCTCCATTATGTATTCCCAATTGAGTAATGGTTTTCAGATAAGACGTTTAGCCATCTTGACACCGTTTGTCGTAAGAATCACTGAAAAACCCCTTGAATTATTCAGCTAGAAAGAGAACAGGTTAAGATCGTTTCGTTTTTAGCTCCATTATGTATTCCCAATTGAGTAATGGTTTTCAGATAAGACGTTTATCCATATTGACACCGTTTATCGTAAGAATCACTGAAAAAGCCCTTGAATTATTCAGCTGAAAGAGAACAGGTTAAGATCGTTTCATTTTAGCTCCATTATGTATTCCCAATTGAGTAATGGTTTTCAGATAAGACGTTTAGCCATCTTCACACCGTTTGTCATAAGAATCACTGAAAAATCCCTTGAATTATTCAGCTAGAAAGAGAACAGGTTAAGATCGTTTCGTTTTAGCTCCATTATGTATCCCCAATTGAGTAATGGTTTTCAGATAAGACGTTTAGCCATCTTGACACCGTTTGTCGAAAGAATCACAGAAAAGACCCTTGAATTATTCAGCTAGAAAGAGAACAGGTTTAGATCGTTTCGTTTTAGCACCATTATGTATTCCCAATTGAGTAATGGTTTTCAGATAAGACGTTTAGCCATATTGACACCGTTTGTCGTAAGAATCACTGAAAAAAAAATCAGGTTAAGATCCTTGAATTATTCAGCTAGAAAGAGAACAGGTTAAGATCGTTTCGTTTTAGCTCCATTATGTATTCCCAATTGAGTAATGGTTTTTCAGATAAGACGTTTATCCATATTGACACCGTTTGTCGTAAGAATCACTGAAAAAGCCTTTGAACTATTCAGCTAGAAAGACAACAGGTTAAGATCGTTTCGTTTTAGCACCATTATGTATTCCCAATTGAGTAATGGTTTACAGATAAGACGTTTAGCCATATTGACACCGTTTGTCGTAAGAATCACTGAAAAAGCCCTTGAATTATTCAGCTAGAAAGATAACAGGTAAAGATCGTTTCGTTTTAGCTCCATTATGTATTCCCAATTGAGTAATGGTTTTCAGATAAGACGTTTATCCATCTTGACACCGTTTGTCGAAAGAATCACTGAAAAAAACCCTTGAATTATTCAGCTAGAAAGAGAACAGGTTAAGATCGTTTCGTTTTAGCTCCATTATGTATCCCCCAATTGAGTAATGGTTTTCAGATAAGACGTTTATCCATCTTGACACCGTTTGTCGTAAGAATCACTGAAAAAGCCCTTGAATTATTCAGCTAGAAAGAGAACAGGTTAAGATCGTTTCGTTTTAGCTCCATTATGTATTCCCAATTGAGTAATTGTTTTCCAGATAAGACGTTTAGCCATATTGACACCGTTTGTCATAAGAGAATCACTGAAAAATCCTGAAAATTATTCAGCTAGAAAGAGAACAGGTTAAGATCGTTTCGTTTTAGCACCATTATGTATTCCCAATTGAGTAATGGTTTTCAGATAAGACGTTTAGCCATATTGACACCGTTTGTCGTAAGAATCACTGAAAAATCCCTTGAATTATTCAGCTAGAAAGAGAACAGGTTAAGATCGTTTCGTTTAGCACCATTATGTATTCCCAATTGAGTAATGGTTTTCAGATAAGACGTTTATCCATATTGACACCGTTTGTCGTAAGAATCACTGAAAAAGCCCTTGAATTATTCAGCTAGAAAGAGAACAGGTTAAGATCGTTTCGTTTTAGCTCCATTATGTATTCCCAATTGAGTAATGGTTTTCAGATAAGACGTTTAGCCATCTTGACACCGTTTGTCAAAGAATCACTGAAAAGCCCTTGAATTATTCAGCTAGAAAAGAGAAAGGTAAAAGATCGTTTCGTTTTAGCTCCATTATGTATTCCCAATTGAGTAATGGTTTTCAGATAAGACGTTTATCCATCTTGACACCGTTTGTCAAAAGAATCACTGAAAAATCCCTTGAATTATTCAGCTAGAAAGAGAACAGGTTAAGATCGTTTTTCGTTTTAGCTCCATTATGTATCCCCAATTGAGTAATGGTTTTCAGATAAGACGTTTAGCCATCTTGACACCGTTTGTCGAAAGAATCACTGAAAAACCCTTGAATTATTCAGCTAGAAAAGAAAGTTAAGATCGTTTCGTTTTAGCTCCATTATGTATTCCCAATTTAATGGTTTCAGATAAGACATTTAGCCATCTTGACACCGTTTGTCGAAGAATCACTGAAAAATCCCTTGAATTATTCAGCTAGAAAGAGAACAGGTTAAGATCGTTTCGTTTGCACCATTATCTAATTGAGTAATGGTTTTCAGATAAGACGTTTATCCATCTTGACACCGTTTGTCGAATCAAGAATCACTGAAAAAACCCTTGAATTATTCAGCTAGAAAGAGAACAGGTTAAGATCGTTTCGTTTTAGCTCCATTATGTATTCCCAATTGAGTAATGGTTTTCAGATAAGACGTTTATCCATATTGACACCGTTTGTCATAAGAATCACTGAAAAATCCCTTGAATTATTCAGCTAGAAAGAGAACAGGTTAAGATCGTTTCGTTTTAGCTCCATTATGTATTCCCAATTGAGTAATGGTTTTCAGATAAGACGTTTATCCATCTTGACACCGTTTGTCGATAAGAATCACTGAAAAAGCCCTTGAATTATTCAGCTAGAAAGAGAACAGGTTAAGATCGTTTCGTTTTAGCACCATTATGTATTCCCAATTGAGTAATGGTTTTCAGATAAGACGTTTAGCCATCTTGACACCGTTTGTCGTAAGAATCACTGAAAAACCCTTGAATTATTCAGCTAGAAAGAGAACAGGTTAAGATCGTTTCGTTTAGCTCCATTATGTATTCCCAATTGAGTAATGGTTTTCAGATAAGAAGTTTATCCAACTTCACACCGTTTGTCATAAGAATCACTGAAAAATCACTTGAATTATTCAGCTAGAAAGAGAACAGGTTAAGATCCTTTCGTTTTAGCTCCATTATGTATTCCAAATTGAGTAATGGTTTTCAGATAAGACGTTTATCCATCTTGACACCGTTTGCCGTAAGAATCACTGAAAAAGCCCTTGAATTATTCAGCTAGAAAGAGAACAGGTTAAGATCGTTTCGTTTTAGCTCCATTATGTATCCCCAATTGAGTAATCGTTTTCAGATAAGACGTTAAGCCATCTTGACACCGTTTGTCATAAGAATCACTGAAAAACCCTTGAATTATTCGGCTAGAAAGAGAACAGGTTAAGATCGTTTCATTTTAGCTCCATTATGTATTCCCAATTGAGTAATGGTTTTCAGATAAGACGTTTAGCCATCTTCACACCGTTTGTCATAAGAATCACTGAAAAATCCCTTGAATTATTCAGCTAGAAAGAGAACAGGTTAAGATCGTTTCGTTTTAGCTCCATTATGTATCCACAATTGAGTAATGGTTTTCAGATATGACGTTTAGCCATCTTGACACCGTTTGTCGAAAGAATCACTGAAAAAGACCCTTGAATTATTCAGCTAGAAAGAGAACAGGTTAAGATCGTTTCGTTTTAGCTCCATTATGTATTCCCAATTGAGTAATGGTTTTCAGATAAGACGTTTAGCCATATTGACACCGTTTGTCATAAGAATCACTGAAAACCCTTGAATTATTCAGCTAGAAAGAGAACAGGTTAAGATCGTTTGTTTTAGCACCATTATGTATTCCCAATTGAGTAATGGTTTTCAGATAAGACGTTTAGCCATATTGACACCGTTTGTCGTAAGAATCACTGAAAAACCCTTGAATTATTCAGCTAGAAAGAGAACAGGTTAAGATCGTTTCGTTTTAGCACCATTATGTATTCCCAATTGAGTAATGGTTTTCAGATAAGACGTTTAGCCATATTGACACCGTTTGTCGAAAGAATCACTGAAAAACCCTTTGAATTATTCAGCTAGAAAAGAGAACAGGTTAAGATCGTTTCGTTTTAGCACCGTTTGTCATTATGTATTCCCAATTGAGTAATGGTTTAGCACCATTATTTTCCCAGATAAGACGATTTATCCATATTGACACCGTTTGTCATAAGAATCACTGAAAAACCTTGAATTATTCAGCTAGAAAGAGAACAGGTTAAGATCGTTTCGTTTTAGCACCATTATGTATTCCCAATTGAGTAATGGTTTTCAGATAAGACGTTTATCCATCTTGACACCGTTTGTCGAAAGAATCACTGAAAAACCCCTTGAATTATTCAGCTAGAAAGAGAACAGGTTAAGATCGTTTCGTTTTAGCTCCATTATGTATTCCCAATTGAGTAATCGTTTTCAGATAAGACGTTTATCCATCTTGACACCGTTTGTCATAAGAATCACTGAAAAATGGTTTTTGAATTATTCAGCTAGAAAGAGAACAGGTTAAGATCGTTTCGTTTTAGCTCCATTATGTATTCCCAATTGAGTAATGGTTTTCAGATAAGACGTTTATCCATCTTGACACCGTTTGCTAGAAAGAGAACGTTAAGAATCACTGAAAAAACCCTTGAATTATTCAGCTAGAAAGAGAACAGGTTAAGATCGTTTCGTTTTAGCACCATTATGTATTCCCAATTGAGTAATGGTTTTCAGATAAGACGTTTAGCCATATTGACACCGTTTGTCAGAAAAAGAATTACTGAAAAAACCCTTGAATTATTCAGCTAGAAAGAGAACAGGTTAAGATCGTTTCGTTTTAGCACCATTATGTATTCCCAATTGAGTAATGGTATTCAGATAAGACGTTTATCCATATTGACACCGTTTGTCATAAGAATCACTGAAAAAAGCCCTTGAATTTTTTCAGCTAGAAAGAGAACAGGTTAAGATCGTTTTCTGGTTTAGCACCATTATGTATTCCCAATTGAGTAATGGTTTTCAGATAAGACGTTTAGCCATATTGACACCGTTTGTCGTAAGAATCACTGAAAAAATCCCTTGAATTATTCAGCTAGAAAGAGAACAGGTTAAGATCGTTTCGTTTTAGCACCATTATGTATTCCCAATTGAGTAATGGTTTTCAGATAAGACGTTTAGCCATCTTGACACCGTTTGTCGTAAGAATCACTGAAAAATCCCTTGAATTATTCAGCTAGAAAGAGAACAGGTTAAGATCGTTTTCGTTTTACCTCCATTATGTATTCCAAATTGAGTAATGGTTTTCAGATAAGACGTTTATCCATCTTGACACCGTTTGTCGTAAGAATCACTGAAAAAGCCCTTGAACTATTCAGCTAGAAAAGAGAACAGGTTAAGATCGTTTCGTTTTGCTCCATTATGTATCCCCAATTGAGTAATGGTTTTCAGATAAGACGTTTAACCATCTTGACACCGTTTGTCAAAAGAATCACTAGAAAGAGAAAAAGATCCGTTTTGAATTATTCGGCTAGAAAGACGTTTAGAACAGGTTAAAGATCGTTTCATTTTATCTCCATTATGTATTCCCAATTGAGTAATGGTTTTCAGATAAGACGTTTAGCCATCTTGACACCGTTTGTCATATGAATCACTGAAAAAATCCCTTGAATTATTCAGCTAGAAAGAGAACAGGTTAAGATCGTTTCGTTTTAGCTCCATTATGTATTCCCAATTGAGTAATGGTTTTCAGATAAGACGTTTAGCCATCTTGACACCGTTTGTCATAAGAATCTGAAAAACTTGAATTATTCAGCTGAAAAAATCGTTTAGTTTTGAATTATTCAGTAATGGTTTTCAGATAAGACGTTTATCCAAACCGAGAACTGAAAAATCCTTGAATTATTTAAGATCGATCGTTTCGTTTTAGCACAATTATGTATTCCCAATTGAGTAATGGTTTTCAGATAAGACGTTTAGCCATATTGACACCGTTTGTCATAAGAATCACTGAAAAAACCCTTGAATTATTCAGCTAGAAAGAGAACAGGTTAAGATCGTTTCGTTTTAGCACCATTATGTATTCCCAATTGAGTAATGGTTTTCAGATAAGACGTTTAGCCATATTGACACCGTTTGTCGGAAGAATCACTGAAAAAGCCCTTGAATTTATTCAGCTAGAAAGAGAACAGGTTAAGATCGTTTCGTTTTTAGCACCATTATGTATTCCCAATTGAGTAATGGTTTTCAGATAAGACGTTTATCCATATTGAAACCGTTTGTCGTAAGAATCACTAATGGTTTTCAGAAAAAGCCCTTGAATTATTCAGCTAGAAAGAGAACAGGTTAAGATCGTTTCGTTTTAGCACCATTATGTATTCCCAATTGAGTAATGGTTTTCAGATAAGACGTTTATCCATATTGACACCGTTTGTCGTAAGAATCACTGAAAAGCCCTTGAATTATTCAGCTAGAAAGAGAACAGTTTAAGATCGTTTCGTTTTAGCACCATTATGTATCCCCAATTGAGTAATGGTTTTTTCAGATAAGACGTTTAGCCATATTGACACCGTTTGTCATAAGAATCACTGAAAAAAGCCCTTGAATTATTCAGCTAGAAAGAGAACAGGTTAAGATCGTTTCGTTTTAGCACCATTATGTATTCCCAATTGAGTAATGGTTTTCAGATAAGACGTTTAGCCATATTGACACCGTTTGTCATAATAATCACTGAAAAATCCCTTGAATTATTCAGCTAGAAAGAGAACAGGTTAAGATCGTTTCGTTTTAGCACCATTATGTATTCCCAATTGAGTAATGGTTTTCAGATAAGACGTTTAGCCATATTGACACCGTTTGTCGAAAGAATCACAGAAAACCCCTTGAATTATTCAGCTAGAAAGAGAACAGGTTAAGATCGTTTCGTTTTAGCACCATTATGTATTCCCAATTGAGTAATGGTTTTCAGATAAGACGTTTATCCATATTGACACCGTTTGTCGAAAGAATCACTGAAAAACCCTTGAATTATTCAGCTAGAAAGAGAACAGGTTAAGATCGTTTCGTTTTAGCTCCATTATGTATTCCAAATTGAGAATGGTTTTCAGATAAGACGTTTATCCATCTTGACACCGTTTGTCGTAAGAATCACTGAAAAATCCCTTGAATTATTCAGCTAGAAAGAGAACAGTTTAAGATCCTTTCGTTTTAGCTCCATTATGTATTAATTGAGTTATGGTTTTCCGATTATCCATCTTGATCGTTTGTCGTTTTATTCCATTATGTTTTTCCATTAATTCCCAATTGAGTAATCGTTTTCAGATAAGACGTTTATCCATCTTGACACCGTTTGTCGAAAGAATCACTGAAAAATCCCTTGAATTATTCAGCTAGAAAGCGAACAGGTTAAGATCGTTTTGTTTTAGCTCCATTATGTATTCCCAATTGAGTAATCGTTTTCAGATAAGACGTTTATCCATCTTGACACCGTTTGTCATAAGAATCACTGAAAAACCCTTGAATTATTCAGCTAGAAAGAGAACAGGTTAAGATCGTTTCGTTTTAGCACCATTATGTATTCCCAATTGAGTAATAGTTTTCAGATAAGACGTTTAGACATATTGACACCGTTTGTCGTAAGAATCACTGAAAAAACCCTTGAATTATTCAGCTAGAAAAAGAACAGGTTAAGATCGTTTCGTTTTAGCACCATTATGTATTCCCAATTGAGTAATGGTTTTCAGATAAGACGTTTAGCCATATTGACACCGTTTGTCGGAAGAATTACTGAAAAAGCCCTTGAATTATTCAGCTAGAAAGAGAACAGGTTAAGATCGTTTCGTTTTAGCACCATTATGTATTCCCAATTGAGTAATGGTATTCAGATAAGACGTTTATCCATATTGACACCGTTTGTCGTAAGAATCACTGAAAAAGCCCTTGAATTTTTCAGCTAGAAAGAGAACAGGTTAAGATCGTTTCGTTTTAGCACCATTATGTATTCCCAATTGAGTAATGGTTTTCAGATAAGACGTTTAGCCATATTGACACCGTTTGTCGTAAGAATCACTGAAAAATCCCTTGAATTATTCAGCTAGAAAGAGAACAGGTTAAGATCGTTTCGTTTTAGCACCATTATGTATTCCCAATTGAGTAATGGTTTTCAGATAAGACGTTTAGCCATCTTGACACCGTTTGTCATAAGAATCACTGAAAAATCACTTGAATTATTCAGCTAGAAAGAGAACAGGTTAAGATCCTTTCGTTTTACCTCCATTATGTATTCCAAATTGAGTAATGGTTTTCAGATAAGACGTTTATCCATCTTGACACCGTTTGCCGTAAGAATCACTGAAAAAGCCCTTGAACTATTCAGCTAGAAAGAGAACAGGTTAAGATCGTTTCGTTTTTGCTCCATTATGTATCCCCAATTGAGTAATGGTTTTCAGATAAGACGTTTAACCATCTTGACACCGTTTGTCATAAGAATCACTGAAAAAGCCCTTGAATTATTCGGCTAGAAAGAGAACAGGTTAAGATCGTTTCATTTTATCTCCATTATGTATTCCCAATTGAGTAATGGTTTTCAGATAAGACGTTTAGCCATCTTCACACCGTTTGTCATATGAATCACTGAAAAATCCCTTGAATTATTCAGCTAGAAAGAGAACAGGTTAAGATCGTTTCGTTTTAGCACCATTATGTATTCCCAATTGAGTAATGGTTTTCAGATAAGACCTTTAGCCATATTGACACCGTTTGTCATAAGAATCACTGAAAAATCCCTTGAATTATTCAGCTAGAAAGAGAACAGTTTAAGATCGTTTCGTTTTAGCACAATTATGTATTCCCAATTGAGTAATAGTTTTCAGATAAGACGTTTAGCCATATTGACACCGTTTGTCGTAAGAATCACTGAAAAAACCCTTGAATTATTCAGCTAGAAAGAGAACAGGTTAAGATCGTTTCGTTTTAGCACCATTATGTATTCCCAATTGAGTAATGGTTTTCAGATAAGACGTTTAGCCATATTCACACCGTTTGTCGGAAGAATCACTGAAAAAGCCCTTGAATTATTCTGCTAGAAAGAGAACAGGTTAAGATCGTTTCGTTTTAGCACCATTATGTATTCCCAATTGAGTAATGGTATTCAGATAAGACGTTTATCCATATTGAAACCGTTTGTCGTAAGAATCACTGAAAAAGCCCTTGAATTTTTCAGCTAGAAAGAGAACAGGTTAAGATCGTTTCGGTTTAGCACCATTATGTATTCCCAATTGAGTAATGGTTTTCAGATAAGACGTTTAGCCATATTGACACCGTTTGTCGTAAGAATCACTGAAAAATCCCTTGAATTATTCAGCTAGAAAGAGAACAGTTTAAGATCGTTTCGTTTTAGCACCATTATGTATCCCCAATTGAGTAATGGTTTTCAGATAAGACGTTTAGCCATATTGACACCGTTTGTCATAAGAATCACTGAAAAAGCCCTTGAATTATTCAGCTAGAAAGAGAACAGGTTAAGATCGTTTCGTTTTAGCACCATTATGTATTCCCAATTGAGTAATGGTTTTCAGATAAGACCTTTAGCCATATTGACACCGTTTGTCATAAGAATCACTGAAAAATCCCTTGAATTATTCAGCTAGAAAGAGAACAGGTTAAGATCGTTTCGTTTTAGCACCATTATGTATTCCCAATTGAGTAATGGTTTTCAGATAAGACGTTTAGCCATATTGACACCGTTTGTCGAAAGAATCACAGAAAAGACCCATGAATTATTCAGCTAGAAAGAGAACAGGTTAAGATCGTTTCGTTTTAGCTCCATTATGTATTCCCAATTGAGTAATCGTTTTCAGATAAGACGTTTATCCATCTTGACACCGTTTGTCATAAGAATCACTGAAAAATCCCTTGAATTATTCAGCTAGAAAGAGAACAGGATAAGATCCTTTCATTTTAGCTCCATTATGTATTCCAAATTGAGTTATGGTTTTCAGATAAGTCGATTATCCATCTTGATACCGTTTGTCGTAAGAATCACTGAAAAAACCCTTGAATTATTCAGCTAGAAAGAGAACAGGTTAAGATCCTTTCGTTTTAGCTCCATTATGTATTCCCAATTGAGTAATCGTTTTCAGATAAGACGTTTATCCATCTTGACACCGTTTGTCATAAGAATCACTGAAAAATCCCTTGAATTATTCAGCTAGAAAGAGAACAGGTTAAGATCCTTTCATTTTAGCTCCATTATGTATTCCAAATTGAGTAATGGTTTTCAGATAAGTCGATTATCCATCTTGATACCGTTTGTCGTAAGAATCACTGAAAAAACCCTTGAATTATTCAGCTAGAAAGAGAACAGGTTAAGATCCTTTCGTTTTAGCTCCATTATGTATTCCCAATTGAGTAATGGTTTTCAGATAAGACGTTTATCCATCTTGACACCGTTTGTCGAAAGAATCACTGAAAAATCCCTTGAATTATTCAGCTAGAAAGCGAACAGGTTAAGATCGTTTCGTTTTAGCTCCATTATGTATTCCCAATTGAGTAATGGTTTTCAGATAAGACGTTTAGCCATCTTGACACCGTTTGTCGAAAGAATCACAGAAAAGACCCTTGAATTATTAAGCTAGAAAGAGAACAGGTTAAGATCGTTTCGTTTTAGCTCCAGTATGTATTCCCAATTGAGTAATGGTTTTCAGATAAGACCTTTAGCCATATTGACACCGTTTGTCATGAGAATCACTGAAAAATCCCTTGAATTATTCAGCTAGAAAGAGAACAGGTTAAGATCGTTTCGTTTTAGCACCATTATGTATTCCCAATTGAGTAATTGTTTTCAGATAAGACGTTTAGCCATATTGACACCGTTTGTCGTAAGAATCACTGAAATAACCCTTGAATTATTCAGCTAGAAAGAGAACAGGTTAAGATCGTTTCGTTTTAGCACCATTATGTATTCCCAATTGAGTAATGGTTTTCAGATAAGACGTTTAGCCATATTGACACCGTTTGTCGGAAGAATCACTGAAAAAGCCCTTGAATTATTCAGCTAGAAAGAGAACAGGTTAAGATCGTTTCGTTTTAGCACCATTATGTATTCCCAATTGAGTAATGGTATTCAGATAAGACGTTTATCCATATTGACACCGTTTGTCGTAAGAATCACTGAAAAAGCCCTTGAATTTTTCAGCTAGAAAGAGAACAGGTTAGCAAAGATCGTTTTGTTTTAGCACCATTTTGTATTCCCAATTGAGTAATGGTTTTCAGATAAGACGTTTAGCCATATTGACACCGTTTGTCGTAAGAATCACTGAAAAATCCCTTGAATTATTCAGCTAGAAAGAGAACAGGTTAAGATCGTTTCGTTTTAGCACCATTATGTATTCCCAATTGAGTAATGGTTTCAGATAAGACGTTGATCCATCTTGACACCGTTTGTCATAAGAATCACTGAAAAATCACTTGAATTATTCAGCTAGAAAGAGAACAGGTTAAGATCCTTTCGTTTTACCTCCATTATGTATTCCAAATTGAGTAATGGTTTTCAGATAAAACGTTTATCCATCTTGACACCGTTTGCCGTAAGAATCACTGAAAAAGCCCTTGAACTATTCAGCTAGAAAGAGAACAGGTTAAGATCGTTTCGTTTTTGCTCCATTATGTATCCCCAATTGAGTAATGGTTTTCAGATAAGACGTTTAGACATCTTGACACCGTTTGTCATAAGAATCACTGAAAAAGCCCTTGAATTATTCGGCTAGAAAGAGAACAGGTTAAGATCGTTTCATTTTAGCTCCATTATGTATTCCCAATTGAGTAATGGTTTTCAGATAAGACGTTTAGCCATCTTCACACCGTTTGTCGAAAGAATCACTGAAAAATCCCTTGAATTATTCAGCTAGAAAGAGAACAGGTTAAGATCGTTTCGTTTTAGCACCATTATGTATTCCCAATTGAGTAATGGTTTTCAGATAAGACGTTTAGCCATATTGACACCGTTTGTCATAAGAATCACTGAAAAATCCCTTGAATTATTCAGCTAGAAAGAGAACAGGTTAAGATCGTTTTGGTTTAGCACCATTATGTATTCCCAATTGAGTAATGGTTTTCAGATAAGACGTTTAGCCATATTGACACCGTTTGTCGTAAGAATCACTGAAAAATCCCTTGAATTATTCAGCTAGAAAGAGAACAGGTTAAGATCGTTTCGTTTTAGCAGCATTATGTATTCCCAATTGAGTAATGGTTTTCAGATAAGACGTTTAGCCATATTGACACCGTTTGTCGTAAGAATCACTGAAAAAGCACTTGAATTATTCAGCTAGAAAGAGAACAGTTTAAGATCGTTTCGTTTTAGCTCCATTATGTATTCCCAATTGAGTAATGGTTTTCAGATAAGACCTTTAGCCATCTTGACACCGTTTGTCGAAAGAATCACTGAAAAATCCCTTGAATTATTCAGCTAGAAAGAGAACAGGTTAAGATCGTTTCGTTTTAGCTCCATTATGTATTCCCAATTGAGTAATCGTTTTCAGATAAGACGTTTATCCATCTTGACACCGTTTGTCATCAGAATCACTGAAAAATCCCTTGAATTATTCAGCTAGAAAGAGAACATGTTAAGATCCTTTCATTTTAGCTCCATTATGTATTCCAAATTGAGTAATGGTTTTCAGATAAGTCGATTATCCATCTTGACACCGTCTGTCGTAAGAATCACTGAAAAAACCCTTGAATTATTCAGCTAGAAAGAGAAAAGGTTAAGATCCTTTCGTTTTAGCTCCATTATGTATTCCCAATTGAGTAATGGTTTTCAGATAAGACGTTTATCCATCTTGACATCGTTTGTCGGAAGAATCACTGAAAAATCCCTTGAATTATTCAGCTAGAAAGCGAACAGGTTAAGATCGTTTCGTTTTAGCTCCATTATGTATTCCTAATTGAGTAATGGTTTTCAGATAAGACGTTTATCCATCTTGACACCGTTTGTCGAAAGAATCACTGAAAAATCCCTTGAATTATTCAGCTAGAAATAGAACAGGTTAAGATCGTTTCTTTTTAGCTCCATTCTGTCTTCCAAATTGAGTAATGGTTTTCAGATAAGACGTTTATCCATCTTGACACCGTTTGTCGAAAGAATCACTGAAAAATCCCTTGAATTATTCAGCTAGAAAGCGAACAGGTTAAGATCGTTTCGTTTTAGCTCCATTATGTATTCCCAATTGAGTAAAGGTTTTCAGATAAGACGTTTATCCATCTTGACACCGTTTGTCATAAGAATCACTGAAACATCCCTTGAATTATTCAGCTAGAAAGAGAACAGGTTAAGATCCTTTCGTTTTAGCTCCATTATGTATCCCCAATTGGGTAATGGTTTTCAGATAAGACGTTTAGCCATCTTGACACCGTTTGTCGAAAGAATCACTGAAAAGACCCTTGAATTATTCAGCTAGAAAGAGAACAGGTTAAGATCGTTTCGTTTTAGCTCCATTATGTATTCCCAATTGAGTAATGGTTTTCTGATGAGACGTTTATCCATCTTGACACCGTTTGCCGTAAGAATCACTGAAAAATCCCTTGAATTATTCAGCTAGAAAGAGAACAGGTTAACATCATTTCGTTTTAGCTCCATTTTGTATTCCCAATTGAGTAATGGTTTTCAGATAAGACGTTTAGCCATCTTGACACCGTTTGTCGAAAGAATCACTGAAAAGACCCTTGAATTATTCAGCTAGAAAAAGAACAGGTTAAGATCGTTTCGTTTTAGCTCCATTATGTATCCCCAAATGAGTAATGGTTTTCAGATAAGACCTTTAGCCATCTTGACACCGTTTGTCATAAGAATCACTGAAAAATCCCTTGAATTATTCAGGTAGAAAGAGAACAGGTTAAGATCGTTTCGTTTTAGCTCCATTATGTATCCCCAATTGAGTAATGGTTTTCAGATAAGACGTTTAGCCATCTTGACACCGTTTGTCGAAAGAATCACTGAAAAGACCCTTGAATTATTCAGCTAGAAAGAGAACAGGTTAAGATCGTTTCATTTTAGCTCCATTATGTATTCCCAATTGAGTAATGGTTTTCAGATAAGACGTTTAGCCATCTTGACACCGTTTGTTGAAAGAATCACTGAAAAGACCCTTGAATTATTCAGCTAGAAAGAGAACAGGTTAAGATCGTTTCGTTTTAGCTCCATTATGTATTCCCAATAGAGTAATGGTTTTCAGATAAGCCGTTTAGCCATCTTCACACCGTTTGTCATAAGAATCACTGAAAAATCCCTTGAATTATTCAGCTAGAAAGAGAACAGTTTAAGATCGTTTCGTTTTAGCTCCATTATGTATTCCCAATTGAGTAATGGTTTTCAGATAAGACGTTTATCCATCTTGACACCGTTTGTCATAAGAATCACTGAAAAAGCCCTTGAATTATTCAGCTAGAAAGAGAACAGGTTAAGATCGTTTCGTTTTAGCTCGATTATGTATCCCCAATTGAGTAATGGTTTTCAGATAAGACGTTTAGCCATCTTGACACCGTTTGTCGAAAGAATCACTGAAAAGACCCTTGAATTATTCAGCTAGAAAGAGAACAGGTTAAGATCGTTTCGTTTTTGCTCCATTATGTATTCCCAATTGAGTAATGGTTTTCAGATCAGACATTTAGCTATCTTGACACCGTTTGTGGAAAGAATCACTGAAAAGACCCTTGAATTATTCGGCTAGAAAGAGAACAGGTTAAGATCGTTTCGTTTTAGCTCCATTATGTATTCCCCCAATTGAGTAATGTTTTCAGATAAGACGTTTAGCCATCTTGACACCGTTTGTCGAAAGAATCACTGAAAAGAACCTTGAATTATTCAGCTAGAAAGAGAACAGGTTAAGATCGTTTCCTTTTAGCTCCATTATGTATTCCCAATTGAGTAATGGTTTTAAGATAAGACGTTTAGCCATCTTCAGACCGTTTGTCATAAGAATCACTGAAAAATCCCTTGAATTATTCAGCTAGAAAGAGAACAGGTTAATATCGTTTCGTTTTAGCTCCATTATGTATTCCCAATTGAGTAATGGTTTTCAGATAAGACGTTTAGCCATCTTGACACCGTTTGTCATAAGAATCACTGAAAAATCCCTTGAATTATTCAGCTAGAAAGAGAACAGGTTAAGATCCTTTCGTTTTAGCTCCATTATGTATCCCCAAATGAGTAATGGTTTTCAGATAAGACGTTTAGCCATCTTGTAACCGTTTGTCGATAGAATCACTGAAAAGACCCTTGAATTATTCAGCTAGAAAGAGAACAGGATAAGATCGTTTAGTTTTAGCTCCATTATGTATTCCCAATTGAGTAATGGTTTTCAGATAAGACGTTTATCCATCTTGACACCGTTTGTCATAAGAATCACTGAAAAACCCTTGAATTATTCAGCTAGAAAGAGAAAAGGTTAAGATCGTTTCGTTTTAGCTCCATTATGTATTCCAAATTGAGTAATGGTTTTCAGATAAGACGTTTATCCATCTTGACACCGTTTGCCGTAAGAATCACTGAAAAAGCCCTTGAATTATTCAGCTAGAAAGAGAACAGGTTATGATCGTTTGGCTTAGCTCCATTATGTATTCCCAATTGAGTAATGGGTTTCAGATAAGACGTTTAGCCATCTTGACACCGTTTGCCGTAAGAATCACTGAAAAAGCCCTTGAATTATTCAGCTAGAAAGAGAACAGGTTAAGATCGTTTCGTTTTAGCTCCATTATGTATCCCCATTTGAGTAATGGTTTTCAGATAAGACGTTTAGACATCTTGACACCGTTTGTCGAAAGAATCACTGAAAAGACCCTTGAATTATTCAGCTAGAAAGAGAACAGGTTAGGATCGTTTCATTTTAGCTCCATTATGTATTCCCAATTGAGTAATAGTTTTCAGATAAGATGTTTAGCCATCTTGACACCGTTTGTCGAAAGAATCACTGAAAAACCCTTGAATTATTCAGCTAGAAAGAGAACAGGTTAAGATCGTTTCGTTTTGGCTCCAATATGTATTCCCAATAGAGTAATGGTTTTCAGATAAGACGTTTAGCCATCTTCACACCGTTTGTAATAAGAATCACTGAAAAATCCCTTGAATTATTCAGCTAGAAAGAGAACAGGTTAAGATCGTTTCGTTTTAGCTCCATTATGTATTCCCAATTGAGTAATGGTTTTCAGATCAGACGTTTAGCTATCTTGACACCGTTTGTGGAAAGAATCACTGAAAAGACCCTTGAATTATTCAGCTAGAAAGAGAACAGGTTAAGATCGTTTCGTTTTCGCTCCATTATGTATTCCCAATTGTGTAATTGTTTTCAGATAAGACGTTTAGCCATCTTGACACCGTTTGTCGAAAGAATCACTGAAAAAACCCTTGAATTATTCAGCTAGAAAGAGAACAGGTTAAGATCGTTTCGTTTTAGCTCAATTATGTATTCCCAATTGAGTAATGGTTTTCAGATAAGACGTTTATCCATCTTGACACCGTTTGTCGAAAGAATCACTGAAAAAACCCTTGAATTATTCAGCTAGAAAGAGAACAGGTTAAGATCCTTTAGTTTTAGCTCCATTATGTATCGCCAATTGAGTAATGGTTTTCAGATAAGACGTTTAGCCATATTGACACCGTTTGTCGAAAGAATCAATGAAAAGACCCTTGAATTATTCAGCTAGAAAGAGAACAGGTTAAGATCGTTTGGCTTAGCTCCATTATGTATTCCCAATTGAGTAATGGGTTTCAGATAAGACGTTTAGCCATCTTGACACCGTTTGCCGTAAGAATCACTGAAAAACCCCTTGAATTATTCAGCTAGAAAGAGAACAGGTTAAGATCGTTTCGTTTTAGCTCCATTATGTATCCCCAATTGAGTAATGGTTTTCAGATAAGACGTTTAGACATCTTGACACCGTTTGTCGAAAGAATCACTGAAAAAACCCTTGAATTATTCAGCTAGAAAGAGAACAGGTTACGATCGTTTAGTTTTAGCTCAATTATGTATTCCCAATTGAGTAATGGTTTTAAGATAAGACGTTTATCCATCATGACACCGTTTGTCATAAGAATCACTGAAAAATCCCTTGAATTATTCAGCTAGAAAGAGAACAGGTTAAGATCTTTTAGTTTTAGCTCCATTATGTATCGCCAATTGAGTAATGGTTTTCAGATAAGACGTTTAGCCATATTGACACCGTTTGTCGAAAGAATCAATGAAAAGACCCTTGAATTATTCAGCTAGAAAAAGAACAGGTTAAGATCGTTTGGCTTAGCTCCATTATGTATTCCCAATTGAGTAATGGTTTTCAGATAAGACGTTTAGCCATCTTGACACCGTTTGCCGTAAGAATCACTGAAAAAGCCCTTGAATTTTTCAGCTAGAAAGAGAACAGGTTAACATCGTTTCGTTTTAGCTCCATTATGTATCCCCAATTGAGTAATGGTTTTCAGATAAGACGTTTAGACATCTTGACACCGTTTGTCGAAAGAATCACTGAAAAGACCCTTGAATTATTCAGCTAGAAGAGAACAGGTTAAGATCGTTTCGTTTTAGCTCCATTATGTATTTCCAATTGAGTAATGGTTTTCAGATAAGACGTTTAGCCATCTTCACACCGTTTGTCATAAGAATCACTGAAAAATCCCTTGAATTATTCAGCTAGAAAGAGAACAGGTTAAGATCCTTTCGTTTTAGCTCCATTATGTATCCCCAGTTGAGTAATGATTTTCAGATAAGACGTTTAGCCATCTTGAAATCGTTTGTCGAAAGAATCACTGAAAAGACCCTTGAATTATTCAGCTAGAAAGAGAACAGGTTACGATCGTTTAGTTTTAGCTCCATTATGTATTGCCAATTGAGTAATGGTTTTCAGATAAGACGTTTATCCATCTTGACACCGTTTGTCATAAGAATCACTGAAAAATCCCTTGAATTATTCAGCTAGAAAGAGAACAGTTTAAGATCCTTTCGTTTTAGCTCCATTATGTATTCCCAATTGAGTAATGGTTTTCAGATAAGATGTTTAGCCATCTTGACACCGTTTGTCGAAAGAATCACTGAAAAGACCCTTGATTTATTCAGCTAGAAAGAGAACAGATTAAGATCGTTTCGTTTTAGCTCCATTATGTATTCCCAATTGAGTAATGGTTTTCAGATAAGTCGTTTATCCATCTTGACACCGTTTGTCATAAGAATCACTGAAAAATCCCTTGAATTATTCAGCTAGAAAGAGAACAGGTTAAGATCCTTTCGTTTTAGCTCCATTATGTATCCCCAATTGAGTAATGGTTTTCAGATAAGACGTTTAGCCATCTTGACACCGTTTGTCGAAAGAATCAATGAAAAGACCCTTGAATCATTCAGCTAGAAAGAGAACAGGTTAAGATCGTTTCGTTTTTGCTCCATTATGTATTCCCAATTGAGTAATGGTTTTCAGATAAGACGTTTAGCCATCTTGAAACCGTTTGTGGTAAGAATCACTGAAAAGACCCTTGAATTATTCAGCTAGAAAGAGAACAGGTTAAGATCGTTTCGTTTTAGCTCCATTATTTATTCCCAATGGAGTAATGGTTTTCAGATAAGACGTTTATGCATCTTGACACCGTTTGTCATAAGAATCACTGAAAAATCCCCTGAATTATTCAGCTAGAAAGAGAACAGGTTAAGATCGTTTCATTTTAGCTCCATTATGTATTCCCAATAGAGTAATGGTTTTCAGATAAGACGTTTAGCCATATTGACACCGTTTGTCGAAAGAATCACTGAAAAACCCTTGAATTATTCAGCTAGAAAGAGAACAGGTTAAGATCGTTTCGTTTTAGCTCCATTATGTATCCCCAATTGAGTAATGGTTTTCAGATAAGACGTTTAGCTATCTTGACACCGTTTGTGGTAAGAACCACTGAAAAGACCCTTGAATTATTCAGCTAGAAAGAGAATAGGTTAAGATCGTTTGGCTTAGCTCCATTATGTATTCCCAATTGAGTAATGGTTTTCAGATAAGACGTTTAGCCATCTTGACACCGTTTGCCGTAAGAATCACTGAAAAAGCCCTTGAATTATTCAGCTAGAAAGAGAACAGGTTAGGATCGTTTCATTTTAGCTCCATTATGTATTCCCAATTGAGTAATGGTTTTCAGATAAGATGTTTAGCCATCTTGACACCGTTTGTCGAAAGAATCACTGAAAAACCCTTGAATTATTCAGCTAGAAAGAGAACAGGTTAAGATCGTTTCGTTTTAGCTCCATTATGTATTCCCAATTGAGTAATGGTTTTCAGATAAGACGTTTATCCATCTTGACACCGTTTGTCATAAGAATCACTGAAAAAGCCCTTGAATTATTCAGCTAGAAAGAGAACAGGTTAAGATCGTTTCGTTTTAGCTCCATTATGTATCCCCAATTGAGTAATGGTTTTCAGATAAGACGTTTAGCCATCTTGACACCGTTTGTCGAAAGAATCACTGAAAAGACACTTGAATTATTCAGCTAGAAAGAGAACAGGTTAAGATCGTTTCGTTTTTGCTCCATTATGTATTCCCAATTGAGTAATGTTTTTCAGATCAGACGTTTAGCTATCTTGACACCGTTTGTGGAAAGAATCACTGAAAAGACCCTTGAATTATTCAGCTAGAAAAAGAACAGGTTAAGATCATTTCGTTTTAGCTCCATTATGTATTCCCAATTGTGTAATTGTTTTCAGATAAGACGTTTAGCCATCTTGACACCGTTTGTCGAAAGAATCACTGAAAAGACCCTTGAATTATTCAGCTAGAAAGAGAACAGGTTAAGATCGTTTCGTTTTAGCTCCATTATGTATTCCCAATTGAGTAATGGTTTTCAGATAAGACGTTTATCCATCTTGACACCGTTTGTCATAAGAATCACTGAAAAATCCCTTGAATTATTCAGCTAGAAAGAGAACAGGTTAAGATCCTTTCGTTTTAGCTCCATTATGTATCCCCAATTGAGTAATGGTTTTCAGATATGACGTTTAGCCATCTTGACACCGTTTGTCGAAAGAATCACTGAAAAATCCCTTGAATTATTCAGCTAGAAAGAGAACAGGTTAAGATCGTTTCGTTTTAGCTCCATTATGTATTCCCAATTGAGTAATGGTTTTCAGATAAGTCGTTTATCCATCTTGACACCGTTTGTCATAAGAATCACTGAAAAATCCCTTGAATTATTCAGCTAGAAAGAGAACAGGTTAAGATCCTTTCGTTTTAGCTCCATTATGTATCCCCAATTGAGTAATGGTTTTCAGATAAGACGTTTAGCCATCTTGACACCGTTTGTCGAAAGAATCAATGAAAAATCCCTTGAATTATTCAGCTAGAAAGAGAACAGGTTAAGATCGTTTCGTTTGTGCTCCATTATGTATTCCCAATTGAGTAATGGTTTTCGGAGAAGACGTTTAGCTATCTTGACACCGTTTGTGGAAAGAATCACTGAAAAGACCCTTGAATTATTCAGCTAGAAAGAGAACAGGTTAAGATCATTTCGTTTTAGCTCCATTATTTATTCCCAATGGAGTAATTGTTTTCAGATAAGACGTTTATGCATCTTGACACCGTTTGTCATAAGAATCACTGAAAAATCCCCTGAATTATTCAGCTAGAAAGAGAACAGGTTAAGATCGTTTCATTTTAGCTCCATTATGTATTCCCAATTGAGTAATGGTTTTCAGATAAGACGTTTAGCCATATTGACACCGTTTGTCGAAAGAATCACTGAAAAACCCTTGAATTATTCAGCTAGAAAGAGAACAGGTTAAGATCGTTTCGTTTTAGCTCCATTATGTATCCCCAATTGAGTAATGGTTTTCAGATAAGACGTTTAGCTATCTTGACACCGTTTGTGGTAAGAATCACTGAAAAGACCCTTGAATTATTCAGCTAGAAAGAGAACAGGTTATGATCGTTTGGCTTAGCTCCATTATGTATTCCCAATTGAGTAATGGTTTTCAGATAAGACGTTTAGCCATCTTGACACCGTTTGCCGTAAGAATCACTGAAAAAGCCCTTGAATTATTCAGCTAGAAAGAGAACAGGTTAGGATCGTTTCATTTTAGCTCCATTATGTATTCCCAATTGAGTAATGGTTTTCAGATAAGATGTTTAGCCATCTTGACACCGTTTGTCGAAAGAATCACTGAAAAACCCTTGAATTATTCAGCTAGAAATAGAACAGGTTAAGATCGTTTCGTTTTAGCTCCATTATGTATTCCCAATTGAGTAATGGTTTTCAGATAAGACGTTTATCCATCTTGACACCGTTTGTCATAAGAATCACTGAAAAAGCCCTTGAATTATTCAGCTAGAAAGAGAACAGGTTAAGATCGTTTCGTTTTAGCTCCATTATGTATCCCCAATTGAGTAATGGTTTTTCAGAAAAGACGTTTAGCCATCTTGACACCGTTTGTCGAAAGAATCACTGAAAAAGACCCTTGAATTATTCAGCTAGAAGAGAACAGGTTAAGATCGTTTCGTTTTGCTCCATTATGTATTCCCAATTGAGTAATGTTTTCCAGATCAGACGTTTAGCTATCTTGACACCGTTTGTGGAAAGAATCACTGAAAAAGACCCTTGAATTATTCAGCTAGAAAGAGAACAGGTTAAGATCGTTTCGTTTTAGCT
The DNA here is from genome assembly GCA_903632075.3 of Acanthosepion pharaonis. Classification (NCBI taxonomy): domain Eukaryota; kingdom Metazoa; phylum Mollusca; class Cephalopoda; order Sepiida; family Sepiidae; genus Acanthosepion; species Acanthosepion pharaonis. The sequence goes on from CAHIKZ030004282.1 coordinate 1,932,877, forward strand.
CCATTATGTATTCCCAATTGTGTAATTGTTTTTCAGATAAGACGTTTAGCCATCTTGACACCGTTTGTCGAAAGAATCACTGAAAAAGACCCTTGAATTATTCAGCTAGAAAAGAACAGGTTAAGATCGTTTCGTTTTAGCTCCATTATGTATTCCCAATTGAGTAATGGTTTTCAGATAAGACGTTTATCCATCTTGACACCGTTTGTCATAAGAATCACTGAAAAATCCCTTGAATTATTCAGCTAGAAAAAGAACAGGTTAAGATCCTTTCGTTTTAGCTCCATTATGTATCCCCAATTGAGTAATGGTTTTCAGATAAGACGTTTAGCCATCTTGACACCGTTTGTCGAAAGAATCACTGAAAAGACCCTTGAATTATTCAGCTAGAAAGAGAACAGGTTAAGATCGTTTCGTTTTAGCTCCATTATGTATTCCCAATTGAGTAATGGTTTTCAGATAAGTCGTTTATCCATCTTGACACCGTTTGTCATAAGAATCACTGAAAAATCCCTTGAATTATTCAGCTAGAAAGAAAACAGGTTAAGATCCTTTCGTTTTAGCTCCATTATATATTCCCAATTGAGTAATGTTTTTCAGATAAGACCTTTAGCCGTCTTGACACCGTTTGTCATAAGAATCACTGAAAAAGCCCTTGAATTATTCAGCTAGAAAGAGAACAGGTTAAGATCGTTTCGTTTTAGCTACATTATGTATCCCCAATTGAGTAATGGTTTTCAGATAAGACGTTTAGCCATCTTGACACCGTTTGTCGAAAGAATCAATGAAAAATCCCTTGAATTATTCAGCTAGAAAGAGAAAAGGTTAAGATCGTTTCGTTTTTGCTCCATTATGTATTCCCAATTTAGTAATGGTTTTCGGAGAAGACGTTTAGCTATCTTGACACCGTTTGTGGAAAGAATCACTGAAAAGACCCTTGAATTATTCAGCTAGAAAGAGAACAGGTTAAGATCGTTTCGTTTTAGCTCCAATATATATTCCCAATTGAGTAATTGTTTTCAGATAAAACGTTTAGCCATCTTCACACCGTTTGTCATAAGAATCACTGAAAAATCCCTTGAATTATTCAGCTAGAAAGAGAACAGGTTAAGATCGTTTCGTTTTAGCTCCATTATGTATTCCCAATTGAGTAATGGTTTTCAGATAAGACGTTTATCCATCTTGACACCGTTTGTCATAAGAATCACTGAAAAATCCCTTGAATTATTCAGCTAGAAAGAGAACAGGTTAAGATCCTTTCGTTTTAGCTCCATTATGTATCCCCAGTTGAGTAATGATTTTCAGATAAGACGTTTAGCCATCTTGAAACCGTTTGTCGAAAGAATCACTGAAAAACCCTTTAATTATTCAGCTAGAAAGAGAACAGGTTAAGATCGTTTCGTTTTAGCTCCATTATGTATTCCCAATAGAGTAATGGTTTTCAGATAAGACGTTTAGCCACCTTCACACCGTTTGTCATAAGAATCACTGAAAAATCCCTTGAATTATTCAGCTAGAAAGAGAACAGTTTAAGATCGTTTCGTTTTAGCTCCATTATATATTCCCAATTGAGTAATGTTTTTCAGATAAGACCTTTAGCCGTCTTGACACCGTTTGTCATAAGAATCACTGAAAAAGCCCTTGAATTATTCAGCTAGAAAGAGAACAGGTTAAGATCCTTTCGTTTTAGCTCCATTATGTATTCCCAATTGAGTAATGGTTTTCAGATAAGACGTTTATCCATCTTGACACCGTTTGTCATAAGAATCACTGAAAAATCCCTTGAATTTTTCAGCTAGAAAGAGAACAGGTTAAGATCGTTTCGTTTTAGCTCCATTATGTATTCCCAATTGAGTAATGGTTTTCAGATAAGACGTTTATCCCTCTTGACACCGTTTGCCGTAAGAATCACTGAAAAATCCCTTGAATTATTCAGCTAGAAAGACAACAGGTTAAGATCGTTTCGTTTTAGCTCCATTATGTATCCCTAATTGAGTAATGGTTTTCAGATAAGACGTTTATCCATCTTGACACCGTTTGCCGTAAGAACCACTGAAAAAGCCCTTGAATTATTCAGCTAGAAACAGAACAGGTTAAGATCGTTTCGTTTTAGCTCCATTATGT
>CAHIKZ030004282.1:1937500-1955000 GCA_903632075.3 Acanthosepion pharaonis
CTGTTTCTGCAGCTGAATAAGTTGATATTTACACGATGTTCCAGATGTTTTTTAAAGGTTTTCTCTCACTTCAAGCTGTTTTCGGTTACGAGGCTTGTATATTCAGAAATAAACACTAGCTAAAAACACTACGCCTTGAAAACGGTTAAAGAATCGGCCAGAAAATTGTAAGAATGTTTGGCCAACTCATCACAATATTCATCAAAGTTTTCATGTCTGTCATATGTATATGTATAAATAGGATAAAGTTGAATAAACTGTCGACTAAATTATGCAAATTTGACAAATAACACTGTCATTTTATTTTAACAGTTATGAATGTACGAGATTCATGGAAGATTGAAGTTTATAAGCAGTAAATTCGACCTTGTCTACCGAACGCTCCTTTGTGGCCGGTCGGTAAGGCACGTCAGCGTAAATGACGGTTCCGTATACGATGCAGGTTCGATTCCTGTCAAAGGACGAATATTTTCTATGAAAATTTCTCGGACATTCAGGCCGGTAAATTTTATTTAATACTGTTTATTATAAACAGAGCATTTACTTAAATACTTGTATCTATAAAAAAAGAACGTTAAACATAAAAAATGTCTTTAATATATATATATATAAATATATATATATATACCGAAATACTAAAGTGTAAATTTCTTTAATAAAATTTCCATTGGCTTCAGGCACGGCCTTCAAACGGCTTCAGAATCTCCTGCAACACTTTTGGACGGTCTCCTTGTTTAATTTTCTGAATGCTGCCATCCTTGCCTTCAGTTCAACTCTGGTGTTAGAAGGAGTTTTGTTTGTCCGTCACTTAACTGCGTCCCAAAACAATGCTCACACATACACACAGTAAAAAGAACCTTAAGCTATTAGAGGCCATCAACATTAAAACAAAACAATGGACATTCAACAAAATTACATTTCAAAACCCTCACAACATACATATTACATTGCATCAAAACATATGGTTATGTGAATAACATTTCTTTTTCTCACGTGGTTTTATATGACGTCATAGAACCTCATTAGGAATTTACGACCTGTGTTTGCTATTCCACGACCTTTATAGTCGCATAGCAAACGTCTATGCAAACAAACATATGTTTCTATGTAAACATATTTGACGTTAAACATCACTGTTGTAATATCCATATAACCAATTTGATGGTGGCTCATGTGATCCGAAATCTTAGATCGACGACCATTATTATAAAGAAATATCGAAATGTTGGACAGCAGTTGTCTTTATTTTTTCTTGAAACTAAAGTCAGTATACGACGCTTGAAAAGGTCCAAGGTTAAACATAATAGACATTTATTGTCTGATATATTTAACAATATTTTGAATAATATATATATATATATATATATATATATATATATATATATATATATATATATATATATATCACCCCAGCGAAAAATACAGAAAAAACAAACAAAAATTTTAATATGCAATTATGCTGTATTAATGTTAATATAAAAGTCGACGTCGGACGTTTCGGTCTATTTAAGACCATCTTCATGGACATTTTCATTTTCATTTTCATGAAGATGGTCTTAAATAGACGGAACATCCGACGTCGACTTTAATACATTAATACAGCATAATTGCATATTAAGAATTTTGTTTGTTTTTCTGTATTTTCTTCATACTGTCGGATCTATATCCATATATTTGCTTACATATATATATATATATATATATATATATATATATATATATATATATATATATATATAAATGACAATAGGAAAACTGTAATAGTTGCCGACGCATTTCGTCCAATGTGGACTTTCTCCTAAGAAACGCGTAGGTAACTATTACAGTTTTTCTGTTGCCACTTATATTTATAAATATTGTCTTTTCTACAGGTTAACTTTGAGAAATTTTATATATATATATATATATATATATATATATATATATATATATATATATATATATATATATTGAATATAAAAATATATAATTTGAATATATATATATATATATATATATATATATTGAATATATATATATTGAATATATATATATATGTGAAAAGTGTATATAAATATAAATAAATATATATATGTATAATTATTTATATATATATATATGGTAATTAATAGAAATCGCTCAGCCATATATATATATATATATATATATATATATATATATATATATATATATATATATATATATATATAGATAAGATTATCGCACAAAATTTCATGAAGCAACTAATCTGTCAGATACTCATACGTCGAAACCGACGGGAGAGACGTCATTATATTATATATATATATATATATATATATATATATATATACTCACATATATATATATATATATATATATATATTGTCATCCTCATACAGACTGTTTCGCTGTATCACAGCTCATCAGTAGGGCTAGACGTCCGGTTGCCTCTAGCTAGGATTGAAACCCGACTGGGATGAAGGTGAATTTAAGCATATTTATTTTTTGATAATCACATAGTGACTGAGAGAACTCGATTCGATTTACCGAAGAGTCTTGCATTATTACCCTTAATAGCCACTGTTTACAAACCCACACTTCCTCCCCAGAGAGCTAAACCGAAATAAATTTTTCAGGAGCATATATATTGTCATGCACAGACAGACTGTTTCACTGTATCACATCTCATCAGTGTGGCTAGACATTCACTGAAGGTGTCTCCTATGTATTACCTGTGACAATTATTACAAGTAATAGTCTTTTATTTTTTTAGAAGTAGTTGTAACAAATATGGTGAGCGTATATAAATTCTTTTCAGTTGTATTCGTGATAGAGTTTGTGAGTAGAACAATATATTTTGATTCGTTAGGTTTGTCAGGAAGATCCTCTCTTTTATTGCAAAACATTTTGTGAGCCTTTTGTTTCGTAATGAATACGAAGTAATTAACGCATAAAGCATTTTCAATATGTTTAGTGTCGGGAATTTGATAGTACGTGTATCATTGATAACAGTCACACAAAGCCTTCTCAGCACGGCATGGATTCTCAGCTCCAGATAATCTTAATCCTATGACAAGTGCTAGTTAAGACGACTGGAAATTGCCAGAAAAGTGTCACTTACGATCAATGTATTCGGCTGATAAGAGAGTGGCGGCGTCACCATAATGCAAAACCTGCTATTATATATATATATATATAAATACAACACACACACACACACACACACACACACACACACGCACATGTATATATATATATATATATATATATATATATATAATTTTTTTCTGAGTCTGACATCCGTCAGCAAATCAAAGACCGGAGCCTCATGGTAATAAAGAAAAGAAAAGAAAAATATTTTAGAGACAATTATTTTAGCAAAGGATAATTTCCTTTATATCAAAGCATATATGATAAATATATATTATATAAAAGAATATTAATCACGGAATTTGCGTATTAAGTCTATTTTAGTTTTAAGCCTTTTCCAAAAATTTTTGAAAATTTTATGTCGAACAAATATTTTTATACTGTCATAACATTTGTTACCAACAAACTGACCTGTTTAATGTAACAGTGTATTATATACATATATATATATATATATATATATATATATATATATATATATATATATATATATATATATATATTATTATTCAATCAGGTTTGTGCATATATAATTCAAGAGGTTTTATTAAGTCTATTTTAGTTTTAATCCTTTCAAGTCCACAAATTAACTTCTTGGTGTATATAGAAAATTTATGAAGAAAATTTCCCAAATTTTCTTTCAAATAATTTCACAGGTACTTCAATCACATCCGTGACCATCTTCAGGAGGTATTATTTCATTAACCATTTGTACGTGATGACTCGGTTAACCATGAAACTCTAGGTTGCACTATAAACTTATAACTCAGTCTGTTATGTGCCATGCTAATAGACTTTTAGGAGATCATGTATCTTTCGATACATGATTGACGAGGCAGATTTTTTCCTGCAGTAGGTTGCCATTTCTTTCTGCGGTAGACTAGTTTCCATCCAAGGCTATAGTACCCGGTCTGTTCCGCTATTTATCTATAGCTGGTGGGGTGGGGTAAAGTATAGGATTCATACCTTTCCCAAGGGTATTAGCACGTAAGTGAATATAATGGATTGTTCAGTCCGACCTGCTATTAGAATGTAATAATTAGAAGAGACATGGGAACGTGGTTAGAACATTCGCATTATGACACCCTCTGGCTGTTATAAAGGGAAATAAGTGAGTCAGTTATGTGCCATGCGTGATAAACGCTTAGGTGATCATGTATCTTTCGATACATGACTAATGAGGCAGATTATTTCCTGTAGTAAGTTGCCATTTCTTTCTGCAGTAGACAATATGCCATCCAAGACTTTAAAAACTGGTCTGTCCTGTTATTTACCCATAGCTGGGTAAGGGGAGAAGAAGTGGATTCATACCTTTTCCAAAGGTATTAGCACTTAATTGAATGTAATGGATTCGACTAGAATTCGAACATTTTTATTCACCGGTATCAAAATTTCATCCACAATTCAATCTTTAGGTGCCCAGTTCATTTTGTGACGGTCACTCTTAACACACCACCTGAAGATTGCATGTTACCGGTAAGAAAAAAATCTATAAGGATTCTGGTGTGGATATTGAACCCCAATAGACGCTCAAACCAAGGAGCCTTTTTCAGAGTGCAACCGTTCATCTTGTCAGCACGGTGATACAAAGTTACTAGTTGGATATCACATCCTTGATTAATACGTCTTACTCAGGGAACAGCGCCATCGAACTATGGTAGACTCTTGCGTTGTCATCTTGCTAGATAAATCACATTTCGTGCAGACAGAGTACATGTGGAGGGGAAAGAGCATGAGGCTGTCGTGCAAGTTGGTGGTAGATCTGTTGGTTGGTTGATTTTGTTTAGCGGCATATCGGTTATATAAGGTTGAAATCTAAATAATCTCTAAATAATCTTATGGCTTAAACTTAATATATTTTAACGTAATTGTACAGTTTATTTAATTGTTGGAATTTTCGTTACCAGTATTCGAAACTAAAGCAAAATTTTTTATCATATATTAAATCTAAAATTTCCTGGGTTTTTTTTTTCAGATAGTTTTATTGGTAATGTACTATTAAAATTGTACTGTTGGTAATTTATATATAAATATATATTGCTAGTACTTCTACTATAAATATGTATTTCATATGTATTTCATAATTTTTTTTTCTTTTTGTTTTGGGGTTCACTATTTGCCCATCGCTTGGGCCCTAAAAGCTGCTGTCATGGCGAATCTGAGTTTTTTCTTAGAACAACAGTCATTAAGAGGTGGTTTCACACTCCTCAAAACATCTAATCGCCCGATCGACGGCCTTGCTGCCAGATGTTGTTTATCATCGTGCCCAGGACAGAATAGCTCTGTAATGGTGTGAGATGTGGCAAATGGAGCCAAAGCGTGACGTTTAATAAAGACATATTGTTATATTTTGTAAATACATTTTGTTCCCTTGAAATTAAAAAATTAAAAAAAAAAGTATTTCTGTAGTAAAACCTATTTTTATACTTTCATAGTGTTTTGCTCCCTTTTATTTTTTTGGCGGGTGTAACTATTTGCCCATTGTTAGGATCCTGGCAGATGCTACCAACCTGGGTCAGGGTGGCCCTAGGAATACCAGCAATTAAAAGCTGGTTTTATACTCTTCAGAACTCCTGATGAAAGGCCTTGCTGCTGGATGTAATTTATCGTCTTACATAGGGCGCGGGTATTTTATCTTACCCAGGAAGTCATCGATATTACTATGGCAGATGTTCGAACGAGTTCCACCAGGTCATGCCTTCACAGCTAGAACTCGCCGTGTGAAATTCACAGTAGCAAATTATCCCTTTCCTTGACACCTAGACATCTTCTTCCACAGAGTTGTTACCTTGCGGAAACACTCCCGAGAGAATACTTCCCTGTTAACTACAATCTTAGCTTCTTTAAGTCTAGGGTCTATTGATATTCATTCTACTTGTTCTTATAATACACTCTTAGGCACCACCAATCTAATAATATCATTGAAAACACTTTATCTTGAATGGCTCTTGGGGCTTGTAGTGGGGGAACTAACAATAGAACAAACCAACACATATATTCCAATCCGAGCGTTTAAGAAATAAAACTGTTCATCTTTTTTGAAAAAGAGTTTTTCTTTTTTCTTTCTCGATTTTCCCTGCGTTTAATCCAATTTTGAATCCAAACTGTCCTTATTTGCTCCGTCGTTTGAATGCTCTCAGCCTTTTTTCTTGTAAGGATGAGAGATAGAACGTTGAAGAGACTATGGTTATCAAGCAAAATCCTATAAAAAAAATCTAATATACGCCCTTGAAGACTTTGTAGTTTATTAAAATGGTTTCTTTTTGGGGTAAAAAATGTAATATTGATATTAGAAATGTAATCGTCACGCTGTCAATAAAGCTTATATTAATTCCTGGCCACTGACAATCCGTTTCTTCTTGATTTTCAATTAATTACTATAGTAATGCATTTATATTATATATTTAATAGGTTATGTCAATAAAATTTATATTAATTTCTGATCACAGACAGCCATCTTTTTTTCTTCATTTTCTATGTATTCTTATAGCAAAACCATTATTTATATTCTACAAATAATAGTGTTATTCTGTTAGTAACACATACATTAATTTCTTCCTTTCAGATTTTTAAGCATTCCTATAGTAAAACCATTAGCAATGTGTTTACATTATACATATTATAGTCCCATTCTATCAGTAATGATCGCATTAATTCCTTACGCCTGACAATCCCAATCTCCTTGATTTCAAATGGATTTCCGCGTTAAAAAAAACCGTTATAAATATATTTATATTATACGTATAATAGTCTATAAGTAACGTTTGCATTAATTCCTGACCCGTAACACTGTTTTTTTTTTCTTGATTTTCAATGTATCGCCAGCGTAAAAACCATTATCAATGTATTTACATTATACAGGGTGTCCATAAAGTTCGTGTGCATTTAAAAAATTATAACTTTATTTTATATTTGCGATAGAAATAATTTGTAAAAAGGATTAGAAAGAAGTAAATCTATATTTTTTAAGGTTTTATTGAAGTTTCCACATGTCCTCCATATTAGCAATACAATGGGTAATACGATTTTGCAGTTCACGGAAAACATTTGCCAACTGATTTACAGTAATGCTTGAAATCTCATTAGTTATTTTAGCTATACTTAAAACTAGGTATATTAAACTTTATAAATTTTTTTACAGATTATTTCTATCGCAAATACAAATAAAGTTATACATTTTTTATCCTAATTTTCAGTGCGTTCCTATAGCAAAAACATTCACAATGCATTAACACTATATATAAAACAGGTGTATTTTCTGAATTTAAACCTCCTCTTCTTTGCGGCCATACCCAATCATGGGAAAGACTCGGTGAGTAAACACTAAGAACAAATTCGGAGACGAAGTTCCTAAGCCAGTCTGATGTTATATTCAACATCGTTCTGGCAAAACACTCGACGACGCCGGTGCCAAGCTTTACTGGACTCTAGCTTTCTCTTGGAAAACATCGGTGACGTAGAGAGGGGATACGTGCACTGGCAACCGCTGATCTCTCATATACCCTGCACAGGCCTGCGTCTTGAAGAGGACACAGCGTCTACGACATCGAGACTTGGAACATCTATTTCAGAATGGAACGACTCGTCAGCGTTTTTCATCTTCGATGTCTGAGACACATTCTGGGCACCAATTGTGTCGTACTTCTCACCCGTGCCCAGTTGCACAGTCTAAACTCCCTTCTTCAACAGCACCAGCTTAGCTGGTTTGACATGTACACTCTCTGTCGGATGTGAGGATTCCAAAGGTCTTCTGTACGGGGAATTGGCAACCAGCAAGAACACAAGTGGATGACCTAATCTTCGCTACAAGGACATAAAGAAACGGCTACTACAGAGAAAATCTTCTGTCTAGACCGAATCGAGGAAGACATGATCGCCCAAGCGTGTATCACGTTTAGCGAACATCTGACTTTTAGATCCCAAAGAGAATTACGGCTACGATTATATTATAGGTAAACATAGTGAGATTTGCCAGGGAGCGATTATCTCGGTCTTTATTATTTTTTTATCAATATCGAGATATTCAGTTCCGTAGCCCTTCAACAAGGAATCCATTCTGTTGTAGCCATTGCTTCTCTAATGGTCCTTGAAGAAAATCAACTCACATATCAACAGAATCAAATGTAATCGACTAAGGATATTAACGTTAAGTGCGCGCATAAAATCAGTTTTCTGTCAGAATTATCAGCTCGTGATTTTGCACTAAACCCTCAAAAATACAACTATATCCAGGATTATTCAGATGTGGACTATCGGGAAATTGTTAAGGGAAGGATATTTATCTTTAGCTTGGATTTGAAAAATTATAAGTATTCTGTTACTTGCGGGGTAAGAATGTTATTCAGTCCTTGCACAATGAAAGCTTGAAAGGTAAAGATAAGCATATTCCTAGAATAATGATAGCGAATTTCAATGGAAATCTTTGCACCATAGGGACATCCTTTTATCGCCCAATTAATCTGTGTGATAAGAGTATAGGTATTTTTTTTATCAGAAGCTTCATTATATAGGCGCATAACCCAGTGGTTAGAATGTTGGCTTTCCTATTATGAGGACTCGAATCGTACGAGGTTTGATTTGTCAAGAAGCGTACGATCCCTGCTTACTATAGCTGGGTACGATCCCTTTGCAAACTGGCTGGAAAATCGATCCCGATATACCCTTTAAACCTACCAGTGGGTAGAAAGGGTATAGGGAGATAGGATGACGATCTTGTTGCTCTAATACAAGCGAGTACCGACGACAACGCTTTTTCCCGCAAATTTTAATAAGTTTAATAAATTTGTCCATCACTCCTATATATTCACACTGACACTGTTAACCTGGACCTTGATTGACTCGCTGATTCGTTTTCTTCGGCTTGTCAACCATTTGCTGGATTTCGGTAGACTGAACTGTCGATTGTTACCCTAGCAGGGAATGTAAACACATCGTAACCGATGCTGATTAGATTTGTTAGAACTATTGATCACGCTCTCTGATACACCCACTCCGAGAAACTGTAACTAACGTCTGCTCAGAATAGTAACAGTATAAACTAAAAGAAGAACAAACATGAATCAAATGGGATTGTCTCGGTGGCTTTGCATTCATTTTCACTCCTCTGGAAGGTTCCTAAACGTAATGGCTTATTCATGAATGCTCAGATTACACGCAAATACTCGAATAAAAGAAAACTATCAAAAGATGAACATCCACTACTAGAGTCTGTGTCTGAAAATTAGTCTTACTGAATAACAAATTGCAAAAAGAAAATAAATTTTATGAACTTATGACGTCACGTCACATGTCTTATATTAATTAAGGTCGTAACGGCACTAGCTGTCGTGCATAGCAGCCATGTCAGCGGTGGTGTCATCTAGACAAGATTATCTAATAGGGCCACACCTATATTAAGCTCTTCAAGCTGGCGTTGAATTCAGAGTTTTCCCTTTCGTAGACTGGTTACGACCTCGAGAAAAGAGAACCCAGTCAGCTCTGCTATTCAAGATCTAACTGAAAGAAAATGGACTCGTGCCTTTTGCTAGGGAATTAGCACTGCTATTCAAGATCTAGCTGAAAGAAAATGGACTCGTGCCTTTTGTTAGGGAATTAGCTCTGCTATTCAAGATCTAGCTGAAAGAAAATGGACGTGCCTGCCTTTTGCTAGGGAATTAGCTCTGCTATTCAAGATCTAGCTGAAAGAAAATGGACTCGTGCCTTTTGCTAGGGAATTAGCTCTGCTATTCATGATCTAGCTGAAAGAAAATGGACTCGTGCCTTTTGCAAGAGAATTAGCTCTGCTATTCAAGATCTAGCTGAAAGAAAATGGACTCGTGCCTTTTGCTAGGGAATTAGCTCTGCTATTCAAGATCTAGCTGAAAGAAAATGGACTCGTGCCTTTTGCAAGGGAATTATCTCTGCTATTCAAGATCTAGCTGAAAGAAAATGGACTCTTGCCTTTTGCAAGGGAATTAGCTCTGCTATTCAAGATCTAGCTGAAAGAAAATGGACTCGTGCCTTTTGCTAGGGAATTAGCTCTGCTATTCAAGATCTAGCTGAAAGAAAATGGACCCGTGCCTTTTGCTAGGGAATTAGCTCTGCTATTCAAGATCTACCTGAAATCAGATGGACTTTTGCAAGGGAATCAAGCGCGAATTGAACTCAGCACGCCTGGTTCACTATCCGCACCTGCCTATTATGGATATACTCATATATAAAATCTCAATTAGTCTACACATCCATGAAACACAAATAAATTAACGGTGTCACTAATTGAGAATTCGATATAATCCGTCTCAGCTCTGATCACTATATTGTCTCTTCAAATATCTGTCTGAGACTAGATGCAAATAAAATCTAAGGTTGCAGATGCCCTCCATATAACTGCAGTACTTTTCATGATAATGACATTGGGACCCGATATGCTGCTGAAGTTAGACATTATCATAATACTTGCACAGAAATACATTACCCACTCCTTAAGGGGTAATCTTCCCTCTTTTTTAATTATACATATGACGATGAATTACATCCGGCAACAAGACTTCTGATCGGGAGGTTTTGATTAGCGTGGAAACACCGTTTAATTGCTGTTGGTCTCAGGTCCAACCTGACCTGGAGTGATAGTACCTGTTAGAGTCCCAGCACTAGGCAAATAGTTAATCCTCACACAGAAATCAAAATAGTATAAAAGTATAAAATACATTTTTATAGTAAAAGTACCAGACATATATTTTTGAAAAAAAATATTAAGAGCAAAATATATGAAAAGAAATTACCAGCAAAACATTTTTGAAAAAGAAAATTACCAGCGATACATGTGGTAAAAAATATATATGAAATATATTAGCAGTAATACATGTTTGTAAATAAACAAAAATAGTACCAGCAATAAATTTTTGAAAAAAATACCAGAAATACTTTTGCGAAAACACACACACACACACAAACACACACACACACACACACACACACACACACATATATATATATATATATATATATATATATATATATATATATATATGAAAATATATAGAAAATAGGAAGGATCTGGTTAGGTAAATAATCCAAAGCCCCTTAGTATTTTAGTTATTCTTTTTTTAAAATAGTGCTCGATACAAAAGTAGAGCATAAATATAATTATTTATTTAAAAATATGATTCCAAATCGCTACATAAGAGGTCTCATGTTTCAAAACAAGAGCCGAAAAACTACAATATAATACTTTAAATTAAATTAAATTGAGTTTAAATTAAAATGGGCTCCGTTCCATCTTCATGTTCTAGCTAGAGCATGTAAAGCTTGGGATGACCCATGCCTTTGTGCCTCCATGAGAAATTGCACATTATTAAACTTCTAAATAATAATAATCTATTAAATAATAGACACGAGTTAACGGTTTTTTGTAGGCATCATCAGATTTTTGGTTTGAATTATTAGATAATTTATATAACCTGTTTAACAAATAGCCCAATCATCAGATTCATAGTAGGAATAATTAACTACAAACATGCATACAACATAACACCCTTCATAATCCATAGCCCAAATAAGTAGTTTAAATACCTTACATAAAAGATAACCCTTTATGAAGTCGTCAAAAAACAAATGTTACGAAAGTTTTTCTTTTTTTATATGCACAATTCCCTTTCATAATAAAATAAAATAAAATAAATAAATAAATCTCCATAGACAAGCAAACTAGACGAAGGTTAATACATCTTCCGTTTCATTTTAGACACCCCCACCTTTCCCCGACTTGACATCTTGAAAGTATCTCTATACCGCTACTTATTATTAACACCCTACACTCGCCTACCCAATTTAAACAATCCGCCCTAGCTGTTACCATGGGGATTTTGATTTCAATTTTTAAAACAAGTAAATTTCAGATATACGTTATTCCAACAAAAATTTCGCTTGAAGATGGAACGGAGCCCATTTTAATTTAAACTCAATTTAATTTAAAGAATTATATTGTAGTTTTCGGCTCTTGTTTTGAAACATGAGACCTCTTATGTAGCGATTTGGAATCATATTTTAAATAATTAATTATATATATATATATATATATATATATATATATATAATTGAACATTTAAGTCAACACTCAGAGACGACGCAATCGTCAGGCCGCCTGACAGCGATTGCGTCCAGCATAAAACAGCCTGTTGCCTCTGAGTGTTGACGTCAATGTTCACTTTTATATTTATATTTACATACGCTCTATCTCTGATATTGAGCACTTTATTCCATAAATATAGCACACCTTAAAACTATATTTCTTCATATATATATATATATATATATATATATATATATATATATATATATATATGTATTTATTATTTGCCGCAATACATATCTGTAAAAAATAGTACAAGCAATGCATCTTTGTATAAGAAATTATTAATGCTCCCAAGAAATTTCAATTTCGGCATTAAATGACCTATAAGGAGTTGATATGCCGCAAATTACATATCAATCTTTTTCAGAACATGAAAGAAAGAAGAGATGCGATTACTTGTTTTGCATGTGTTATAGAGTGAACGAAAAAATTTTCTTTCTCCGTATGAGAACGAATTCCTCGTCGCCAATGTGTTGTAGAGTAGTTTTCACAGTGGAGGCTTGTATTTCACTAAGTCGGTCCTAAAAATGGGTCGACGTACAAAACGTTAGGAACTTGAAATAATAGTTAATGACGCCGTAATCTAGTTGTGGTGGTTGATACTTTAATGTCCGACATCGACTGACTCACCAACTCACTGAGCCCACTGCCGACTGCTACTACTACTACTTATTATATGTGGGAGAGTCTATTAACAATAGAATAGGTATGTTTCGGTATAACAGCGTGAGTCCAAGATTGCCAACATTAACAGATTATGCCATTAAGGATCAATTTGTGATCTTGATGTAACCTCAGGAAAACGAATATTAATGAATTTCAGTGTGTTAAAGAAGTACTATCTGATGCTTATAAAAGAAAAGAAATGTCTTATGCTTGAGCCAAGATAGCACGAACTTGGGAAAAACCAACAATTCTCACTTCCGTCGTAGATAGCAAATTATATTATGGCTAGGAAGAGCACGATTGATTTTTAATCATTATGTCACTTTGGAACGTTGGCGATCATGGCTGTCCATAGCATTTTTTGTTTCATTCTCTGTGAATTCCCGGACGCTCTTAAAAAAAGTGAGTGGAGTGGTTTTTCCCGTTGATATCTCCACCATTTTGGAATTCAGAGATTTTATTTTTCTTAGCCCAATCTATCCTGTAATCCTGTGATGGATTCATACCATTCCCGACTCTATTCGAGCGAAAGTGAATACAGCAACAATGGCTGGGATTTGAACTCAGATTGCCGATTTCAGTTTGCACGTCAAAAACCTCTAGACTACCCGCATATTCTAGAAAGTATATCTAGTGCATCAGTCAGTCAAGAGGATGCTTCTCTGACTACCTCAATCTTAACTTCATCCAGTTAAGAATCAACAGTTATCTATTCTATATACCCTCATAATATACCTCTTTTTACTCCCTTTATCTGCTTACAACAATATCATTCAGTAGCCGTTTACCTTGAGTGGATTTGGGGCCTTATATTGGTCGGGCAATAGTGTGAAAATAACAAATAAAACTGAAAGCGCCAGATGATCAAGATCACTTTAATAAGTGGAAAATTCCCTTTCAAACAAATTTGGAAACCCCAAATGTATCCATCGTGATTATTATTGATCAGAAATCAATATTGGATGTTTGTGTGAAAATGAAGTCTCAGATGTGGTATCAAAGGTCAAGAATGATAAAGCTTCTGGCTTTGAAAATATCTAACTCCCAGAAATCTGGAAGTCTGGGAGATTTAATAATCTTCTTGAAAGTTGCAGTCACGTTTATAATCAGAATCCACTCCAAAAATAGTTTCCAAGAAAAAGAAATATGGTTATTAATTGACAATAACAAAAGAATAAGCCTCACAGTCATTGAAATGATTTGGTTGTACGAAAAATGATGTCCAATTTTAGAATAGACATTTTCATTTTTTTCTAATATATTATTATTATAATAGTTACATAAAATATACATTCTTAATAATTAAAGTATACTCTTTGTTATCAATCACACTTTAGAATTTTTTCTCAAAGAAGTGAAGCAGATTTTGTATGTAAAGTGTTCGGCTGGTATTTGAAGATGGATTCGTAAAAAAAAAACTTTCTGAACAAATGAATATAATTATATTTGATTACAAACAAGTAAACATGAAATTTAGCTATTATTGAATTTTATTCAATAAAACCACCACTAGCATCAATAACTGCCTCTACACGAGGTCAAAATCGGCTGCAAGCTCTGATTAATTGGTCCTTATTTATGTCAGACATTACTCGAACTATTGCAGCCTTAAGAGAGTCTTTGGTGTTATGACGCTGTTTATTAACCTCCTTCTCAACAACGCTCCACACATAATAGTCTAGTGGATTGATATCTGGAGAGTTAGGAGACCAAATGTTGGGTGTGATGTGGTCGTACAAATGGTCAGCCATCCATTCTTGTGTTCATAGCGCCTTGTGGGATGAAGCCGAGTCTTGCTGGAATATGTAAGGCCTGCCGTTGCATATGTTGTCAATCCAGGGCTTGACAACTGTTTCTAGAACCTTAATGTAAGCAGCAGCATTTACTCTAAGACCTTGTGGAAAAAAAAGCGTGGTGGCATAACATCACCCAATACCATAACACATAAAGGAAATTTTGTGTGCATCACTCTTGGCACCACACAAGGATCTGAAAAAAAAATCATTTGTCATTTCTTCTGTTAAGTTTTTGATTTGATCAAGTTTTTTTTCATCTGAGAAAAAACAAATCACACCAGCTTCTGAAGGATTTTTAAGTTTGTTTAAAAGCCTTTTGGATTTGTTTAAACGGTTTTCTTTTGTTTAGGACATAAAGTGACCTCACTTCGTCACGTAGGACTTGTATCGAATATCTTCATGAACACACTTTCTGATTGCTTTTTTCAAACACATGCAACTTTTTGGCAGTTAACCTCTTTGATTGACTTCGGTTTTCGTCAATTTTGTGCTTGACCTGCTGAATAAATTCGGATGTTCTCACTTTATCAGAACGTGTAGAATGTCTTTTGATACAGACATTGGGGGAACCGTCAGCGTCTTCTAGCTCTTTTCTTACCTTGTGGACAAACGATCTTACAACTCTGAGGAAACGTGCAATATCCAAATCGCTATGACCAACCTTTAATGTCACAATCACAGCATGCCTTTTCATTTCATTTGTTATCATAGGGTTTGCCATTCTTGATTTCTGAAAAATAAAAAAGCATTAGAAGTTCGTGGGAAGCAGTATTAATCTTAAATCTGTATGTCCTCAAATACCAGTCGCACCCTATATTTGAAAATAGTATTGGATTCTTCAAAAAAATAATGTACGATTTTAGAATTAACGATTTAATTTTTGTTTTAATATATTATTATGATATTTGCACAAAAATATATTACTCATTTCTACTCATAAAAGTAGCCTCTTTGTTAACTATATACCAACCCCTTTCAGAATTTAATTTAGAACGTCATTGGATACACGAATATGGAACAAGGCAACAAGAAGAGATGAGTTTACTTTCTTTCTTTTTTGTTCGAGTTCAAGCTTGATTCGTTGTATGTCCCGGAAAGGGATAAATTTGTTCGAAGTAGCTAAGTGGTTTTGGCTACTGTAACCAGGCAGGTAGCCGTAATGGACTGGTACTCGTCGTAGTCGTAGGCAATATACATAGGCAATAGTCGTAAGTAATGGGCGTAGACCAATGTACTTCCACATCAGTCTGTATTTATGGCTGACACCAGCCAATTATATTACTGTGAGTGGGAACCCATGTGTACGTATATTCATTACATCATTTCATAATGCTTCTCAAACTGCTGTCAATATTAACAGGGCATGGAATGAAGGATCCTTGAGATCGCACAGTACGCTGCTAGTTTCTGAAGTACCGCAGTGAGCATACGAGTCTTGGAGATCAAGTAGGCAGAAGGCGTCCATTTGCAATTGAAAATCAACATCTAAGAACACTAGTCAAACAAAATTCATATCAAAGTGTCAGAGAAAGAAAAAACTCGATAAATATGTTGCTCATGAACTCAGTGAAGAGTTTTTGAAGTGTGTTCGATGCTACATCTGCGAAATTCTAGTGTTAAATTTCTTGATCGTAGAATAAGTTGTCATGGGAAATGATCCTTTATGACAATCGTAAACGATCAACTCACTGGATTGATCATGAAGAAAGACCCAAATAGTTTAAGAAATCAAAATTACATCAACAAAGGATTAGGTGGGTGTTCTGCCATCGGCGTTATATTTTACTATTTCTGGAATCTAATCAAAACATCACTGCCTTAATTTACGGATAGCAAATGGATGAAAATGAACATTCAGTTAAAGCAAAATGCTACCGGTAGTGATTAATCAACGGGGTTCAATTCAGCTTCCGGAAAATGCTCTGCCATATTTTACCAAAATGATATTACAGAAACTCAGCAACTTAGGATACGAAACTTTGCCACATCCGCTACACCCCCTCCCCCAATTTCTCGCCCACTCACTAGCACTTTTTAAAGCGTCTTGACAGTTATTTAAGCCAAAAGACTTTCTGTTGCATAGAAGATTTGTTGACGATTAAACCTTTAGAGCTTCATCGTAAAGACATACAACTTGTAACTCGATGACAGAAATGTATAGCTATCCAGGGTTCTTATTTTGACTGATTGAAACACTGTTTAAATACATTAGTGCAAGAATAAAATCTGATTCTAAAATTCAAATACATACCATCATAGAAAATATCCTTGCTAGAAACGGAACTACTGTCTTTCTACTTACATGAGGGATATGACTCGCCACATCTTCCTATGCTTACCATCACTCTCATTCCCTTTCGCTGTTCATTCACAAAAGTTAGTCAGTTAGATGGACCCTTACTTCTCTCTTGTGCCTTTGGTGTTCCCTGTGAATGTCAAATTTTCCAAGCCATTCATACACATTATGTGGCGTAGAAATTTCAGTTCAGTGGAACCTCTGTTCAGAGATTTAATTCGTTCGTAAAGCCCGTTCGTAACCAGAAATGTTCGTAAACCGAAACTATTTTTCCAATCGAAATCAATGTAAAATGAATTAATCCGTTCCTGGTCTGAAGATGATTGCTTAACTTTTACAACAGTACTCTGTGCACAAATTTATACACTAATCTAATAAAAATCATTAAATATATGAAAATAAATAAACCCAATGCTAAATAGATAAAATATAGACGAACACTTTAATTTTATCGTACCTTTAAGTAGGAGAGTTGATGGCGTAAGAGGAAGGAAAGAGATTTTATTGTTTTGAAAGGGG
>CAHIKZ030004282.1:1960000-2020000 GCA_903632075.3 Acanthosepion pharaonis
AAAAGTGGTGGAGGAGTACGAGAAAAGAAACGGTTTCAGTAGAATTGGCGGTTATATTTAACTAATGCAATAGTAAAATGGTGGGACCTAGTTGCCAATTTAGTAGCATGCACCAGGGAAAAATCTGGTCAGAACAGTAGCCATAAAAAAATATTTGTAGAAAAGACAGAGAGATGCCATGACACGCCCGTGAGAAATGTTATGGAAGTCGAGATGCCAAGTTAGGATCGATTGCATTGTAGATTCTTCTTTGAATTTTGTCAAGAACCTTGAATAGCAGGAGCATCAGACCTGATACGGCAACAGATTTCAATGCACGGACGAAAGGTAGATTTGTAAATGTTCAAGATGGACTTTGACGAGAAAAAAATCCTCTGGCATGACACAGTAACCCAAATGTTCTTGCATTTATTGATTCGATGTAGGCATTCCACTTCAAGTTAAGAACTCGAGGTCAAGAAGGCGCAGTGTGTTGGTCTCCATGAGTCTAGGATCAACCACGCTGATGGGGGCAGGTAGGTTTCTCTAATGTAACATGTGCAGAAAATGAAGTGGCTCAGTGTGCAACATAGTGTGGCCTCGGGGTTGCCCAGCAGAGATGCTTGCAGGGACACTCTTCATTCGCGATATAGCACTGCAACAACCCAGATATGCAACTGTTGATCAAAGCAGCTTCACAAGATAAGTTCGTGCTCGTAACTACCAGTCGGGAACAGCAACAAGAAAACTGTCAATCCGGTACACTCAGTAGGAAGAGACACTGCCACCATCTTCAAATATCACAAAAAATAATCCTGACAGCATCACTATTAAGGCCCGAAAAAAAAACCTTCCTCAACTGTAAACAAGATATGAGCCGTTAATCCTGTTCAAGAGAAAAACGGGATAAATATAGACCTGGCGAAAGAAAAGTCTATTTAACCTTTTTTTTAAAAAAAAAAAAAGCAACCCTACACGCAAGCCGCTAGCGGCCCACTATCGGTCCTCTGGTGACAGCCAACGAGAGGCCACCGGTGCGCCAACAGCGATCCGCTGGTGGTAACATTACCTCGAAGAACATGCCGGCGGCCCAACAGCGGGCCACCAGTGGTAAACGCCTGTGGCATGCCGCCCATTGGCAGATTGGTGGCTTGTGTAGGAAAACAAACAATATATATATATATATATATATATATATATATATATATATATATATATATATATATATAAAAAAAACAAAACAAAAACAAACAAGTAGAAAAAAACAGTCCTGGTTCTGATTCTGATTTCCAATTAAGTTATTTAGAGGAATAAACATTCAGATAACTAATTTGGAGAGTCAATCAGCGGCCATAGAATTTTTGACCAGGCGATGTTTAACTGACATCTATATATTAGGTTGGTGCAAAAATAATGACGTAATAATGTCGTTTTTTGACCTTAAAAAATACGTCAAAAAACGACATTATTACGTCATTATTTTTGCACCAACCTAATATATAAGGAGGGAGACGGATTAATAGTTATGGGGTTGCAAATTTGGTAAATCACACAATGTTTCTTACAAGGTAGCTGATCAGTGTGGCAGTATAGCAGTGAATTTGAGACTATATGGACAGAGAAGACTGACTTCGTTCCAATGGTGCTTTTGATTCAATTACGACAGCATTGAGGTGATTTTTTCCGATTTCCGTGGCCGAAAACATATGACTATCTCTCGCTTGGGACGAGGAAGGGGTGATGGTCATTGAAGGGAGGTAGGAATGCCAACCACACAACCAGGAACGGGTGGGACTTCAGACGATATATGTAGGGACAGACTATTTAATAAAGCGAATTAAAGGGCAAATTTGATAATTTAAAGTTATAAGTTTTAAATTCTATCAGTCCAAGTATCCACTTTGTTGGGAAAACCGTCAAGCCAAATTTTCTATTTCAGTTACCCACTCAGAAAGCACTCTCATTAAAATGTAGTATCGAGAATTAACACTGAAAAAAAAAAATATATATATATATATATATATATATATATATATATATATATGTATATATATATATATGTATATATGTATGTATATATATATATATATGTTTTGAACAATAAAAAATATTCAAAAATTAAAATTTTCAGACACACTCGATTGTATAGTAATATTTTTCGTTTTATTATTTCAAATAAATTCCTCGGCTAGTTTCGATGAACATGGTCATCATCAGGAGAGAAAAAAAACAATTTCGGCTTGTTAGTAGCAGTGAAATAAAGAAATGAAGGACTTAATGGAGAAAATGAACATTATCTGTAGGTTTCATTTGTTTTGTTTTTTTTTGTTGTTTTTTTATTTCTTATCATGAATTTGGGTCAGTCCTTGTGTTGGTCAAACAGTCTCTTTTAATTTGTTTTTTAAGACAGAGGCTGGATAGATTCATGCTGCTCTGAATTCCCTTGGTCATTTTGACAGTTTTATTGGTTCCTGGAAAGGGGATGTGTCTCTGTTAAGTGTGTTATTTGGTTCTTAGGGAGTGATTGAGTATGATGTGTGTAAGTGTGTATGTTAATATCGGTGTGTATTACCATTTAGCTGTTTAGGGAGTTTGCGAATATGATGCGTGTATATTAGCATGGGTGTGTGTATAAATGTGAGGCCTCAACACCTCCGGAAGCATGTCTGTCTTGTGTCAGTGAGAAATGATTTGTGGCGTCATATGTTAATTCTGTCTATTTTGTTAAATTTGTGATTAAGCCCGTCAGGATGGAGTGTTTTGACGCTCACAATCCACTTATCTTTATGGTCTTCTATTTTTTTTCCAATGTAATCTGCTCTGAACTTTTCTATTTTGTCAATTATAGTGAATTTAGCATGGGTTTTAAAATCGTGCTTTTTGTAGGCGAAAATGTTTTTCTACAGGTAAAAATCTTTTATGGGGTGCTGTCTTGATTTGATTGCGATAATTATTCATTCTGTATATATATATATATATATATATATATATATATATATATATATATATATATATATATACGATTGCCTTTGAAAAAGTATTGGTTGAAAGGATCCTAAGATAGAAAATGAAATCAATTTTGTTTATATATAACTGATACAACAAAAGTTAATAAAAATGAACACGCTACCACCACTTGTCTGAATGACTGGATTTCTCTGTATCCTTAGAAACAGTGAATTATGAATTCTTGTGTGCGTTTAAAACTCAGTAAAAAAAAATTACTCCAATATTCGCTTGAAGATGAAACTGAACTAATGTTTTTAATTTAATTACACAATTAAATTTGAAGTTTTTAGCTTCCATTTTTGAAACATGGTTATTACTGTGTAGCGAAAAACATATTTTAAACCAGTTAATTTTAATTTATATATATATATATATATATATATATATATGTGTGTGTGTGTGTGTGTGTGTGTGTGTGTGTCACCACAGAATGAATAATTATCGCAATCGAATCAAGACAGCACCCGATAAAAGATTTTGCTTAAGTCTATGTTCTATGATCTATTTCTGTTGGTACAAGTCTTTTTTGTACACACACACACACACACACACACACACATATATATATATATATATATATATATATATATATATATATATATATATATATAAGTTCTATCCATAAGTTCTAATTTTAACTTATTGCTAAAATGAACGAAATTTAAAGAGTATTTTATAATGTCTAATGGAGCTGAACTTTATTTTTGTTTAGATGCATTTAAACAGATAAAATATTATTTCAGAGAACAATAAAATTAAATTTTAATCAAAATTAAACCCTTGCTAACTTGGAAGTACCCAAGAATCACTTAAGGTACATAATGCTTTATGAGTTCAAGAAAAGAAAATTCAGCAACCGAAGCGGCTAGATACATTCACTCAGTTTATGGAGAGGAATGTGTGAATGAAAGAACTTTCAGAAGATGGTTTGCAACATTCGGAGATGGAGATTTCACTCTTGAAGATGAAGATCGAACCGGACGTCCAGTTGAGTTTGATGAAAAGCTTCTTAAAGTAGCCTTTGAAGAAAATCCTGCTTTATCAGTTGAGGAATTGTCAGTGGTTCTCAGTTCAAATCATACAACTGTTCATCGTCATCTTCAACAACTTGAAAAAGTTCCTAAACTTGGAAAATGGGTGCCTCATGAATTCTCTGAAAACAACCTCAAATCCCGAGTTGACATCTGCTTTTCTCTCCATTCTCGCCAACTTGTTTCACCTTTTTTGGATAGACTTGTGACTGGCGACGAAAAATGGATCTTTTATCGAAATGTTAAGACAGTGGCTTGGTAAAGGGGAAGGAACCCAGCCACAGCCAAGAACGGAATTTCATGGGCAAAGAGTTCTTCTTTCAATCTGGTGGGATCGCCAAGGAATAATCCACTTTGAATTCTTACCACCAAATGCAACAATTAATGTTCAAATATACTGTCAGCAATTAGAGCGTTTGAACCAAGCTTTGAGGAAAAAAGACCTGCTCTAGTGCATCGAAATGTGATGATGTTTCATCAGGTCAATGCGCGACCCCACACAGCAAGAATCACATCACAAAAGATCGAAGAACTTGGTTGGGAGAAAATTCCTCATCCACCTTATTCTCCCGATCTTGCTCCTTCAGACTACCATTTGTTTCGTAGCTTACAGAAATCAGGAAGAGGTTAAACTGACATTTGTGAGTTCTTCGAATCTAAGCAAAATAATTTTACAGTAATGGAATTAGTAAGCTTGTTAATAGATGGAAGGAAGTCATAGATAATAAAAAATACATTTGTTGTGAATTAAATTCATTTTCTTTATTCAAAATTCAGGCAGCAGAACTTATGGGATGCCTGATAAAATAATTTTACAGTAATGGATATTAAATATTAAAACAAAGCAGTCAGGGAAGAATTAATATAAAGTTCGGGAATAGGATGGGAAAAGGATTTAAAAAAAAAAAAAGAACAAATTAATCATAAAAAATCAGGTTCAAAATGACGAAATTGTTGTTTTGAATGAATATCAGATCAAGAAAATCTTAGTAATACCAACGCTGGAAACAGAGAAAGGAAGTCGCTTAACTTAATTTGGTCATGTTTATGTCTGATCAACTGATTTTCTTTGATTGACCTAAAATCTGCTGTTTACTAAGGAAAGGAATGACGCGTTAATTTTAACGCCATCAAAACAAAATTGGTTTCTATTAATCATCTGAGAGACTTTTTCGACCTTCCATCAACATGACTGATGATAAGCCGCAGGGGAGATACTCGATGCACCTTCTCGGTTTAACGTTTCGTTGTTTGTTTGCTGAACTTAGTTTCATCTTGGATAAGAACATAAACACGGAATCCCATATGAGGATCAAAACAATTACAACAACGTGCTGTTCAGAAGGGAATGTTGGTTTACCACCATGATATATTTGTTGCAGTTTTTTCGTGTATATATCTACTAGTGAGCTAGCGCAAATGACTTGACTCACTTTATAGTCCACCAATAGAAGGTTAGCCAATCAGAAGACGTAGAATATTCAATCCGTCGTGTATAAAGGCGGCCATTTTGTTTACTCTATCCGAATGTCCAGTGCCAGCTTGTCAGGCGAAGAGGAACAAAAGGAAGAACTATGCTCTGCTACTTTACCGGGATATCCACTGCTAACCTAAACAACGCTTCCCTGCTGTCTTCGAAATAGTCACTGCTAACCTCTGGATTCTATACTCAAAGACGACCGTCATCATGATCAGCAATATTTAGCAGCCATTATATCACTATTTGCTGCCTTGGTCTTAGCTTAGTTGGGATGAACTGAGACTACATTATTTCCAGATTCATACGTTTTGCGCCTCAAATGTTGGCTGAATCGCTAATTATAAATCAGGCTTTTAAAGAACTAGCAACAAAGAAATCATATTCTACGGTGGAGTAATAGCTAGCGGATTGAGGAATCGGAGAGCCGAATTCAAATTCCAGTCAAATCCATTGCATTCGCTTACGTGCTAATACTCTTGGAAAAAGGTATACATCCAATTCTTCTAATGGGCAAATCGCAGGCAAACCAGGTTTTACAGCCTTGGATGGCAACTGGTCTACCGTAGAAAGAAATGGCAATCTACCGCGGGAAAAAAAACTGCCTTGCCTGTCATGTATAGAATGATACATGATCGCCTAAGCGTGTATCACGCATGGCACATAACTGACTGTAGATTAAACCTATTTTTCTTTATGTGCCGTGTCTCTTCAGGGCGTAGGTGATCATGGCTCGCCACAATTTTCTGTTCTTCGTAGCTCTTAATAACTTTTGTTTTTTCGTTATTTCTCCTAAACTTTACCCCGCCATCCATTTACTCAAGCTCACTATGTTATGTGTTGTTTCCCTATGTCCCTTAATCTGTCCTGTGAGTATCAGATTCTCCACACCTTCTTTCCTTCTTATATGCTTTATAAATGCCAAGTGACTTTTCCCGATTTTATGTATAAATTTTCTTTTTACTCCTATTTTCTCTAAAATTTCATCGTTGCTCTCATACTCGACCCTTGGTATCCTCAGCATTTTTCTGTAGAACCTCATTTCTGTTGCTTCAAGTCTCTTCATCTTTAAGGAGATTGTCCTGCATTCACTGTCATATAGGAGGACAGGTATCACGTAACAGGTTAGTACTCTTTTATTTGTTTTTAACGAAGTTATTTTTTCTGTTTCTTAATATTCTGTTAGGTTTTGGGAATGCATCTTTGGCTAACCCAATGCGCATCGAATTTCAGTGTCTCACTTTCCACCATTAGTCGAATAAAACAGCACAGACCTTATTCCTAACATAAACAATATTCATTAATGATTAGCAGTAGAGCCCGGCGTTGCCCGGGGATGTAACAGTAAGAGATAGATCAAGTATCGACCATCATAAAAACTGAAAAATAAAATTGACAAAGATTATTGTTTAAGGTTGACGGACAAGCATGTCTTAAATATTTTAATTTTTTTTTTTTTACGAATTGGTCAAACCCAAACTCAAACAAAAACATTGTTTTAAATCGTTATGGATCTACCGATTGAACAGAATTTTATTATAAACAATTGTCTAGTAAATGGAATTTTTAAAGCATTCTGAATGTAAAAATAAAGAAAAAAGTGTGCAAGACAATAAGAAACACTACCTGCCAAAAAAAAAAAGTTAAGTTTTGTTGAAATCGGTTGAAAAATGTAGGAAATCCGATCCCATATATAACACACACACACACACACACACACACACACACACACACACACACACACACACACACACGTATATATCGTGTTTTATCGTGTTTTCAAATTGATTTCGTGCAAAAATAATTGTGTTTTTTCAATTTTTGGCGCTGTCAGAACCACCGCAAGGTAATTTTATGTAGTCCTGTGAAGTTTTGTTGAAATCGGTTGTAAAATACAGGAAATCCGATCCAATATATAAACGAACAGACACACACACAACCTGGGTTTTATAATAAGTATATGATGTGATGCATTAAGTTTTAATTTACCTAGTCCCAATAACTTACCGATACATTAATTAATAATCCGTTCACTTTCTTCCTTTTCTAAATGTCCATTAAATGGAGGTTGCAAAACAGAAGTTATAATTTATAAAGCAGAAGTAACAAATATTAATGGCCAAAATAAAATTCACATATGGTATACGGAAGGTACTTTCAAACATAGATGGTGCAGCCATAGGTCGTTATTTAAGCTAGCAAATCTTAGGTATTCTACCAAACTAGCTAACCATGTTGGTAATTTAAAAGAAAAATAAGATTGTAAGGTGGAAAATTTAAAAAAAAGGTAAAACCGTACAACAATCACAAGAATATTTGCAACCTCTGCTAATAAGCCATCTCCAGATCCTCCCCACCCCACAAAAAACAACAACTTTTAAACCAAAAATCTGAAGTCTTAAGTCATGCCCTACATTTTTTTCTTAAGTGTATATGAGACGACGACTTCTTCTTCGTCTTCTCCTCCTCCTTCATCTTCTCCTCTTCCTCCTCCTCTTTCTTCACCTCGTTCTTTTCTTGTTCTTGTTCTTCTCCTCCTCCTCCTCCTCCTCCTTTTTCTTCTTCTTCTTCTTCTTCTTCTTCTTCTTCTTCTTCAGGATGTTGATGATCATGGCTCTCGACAATTTCCTGTCCTTTGGAGCTCTTAAACAGGTTGATTCCATCGTTATTTTCTGTGTCTATTCAAGTTTTTGATATTGGAAATCTTCATTTGGTAAATAAATTCAAAGAATGGATTAAAATTCCGAAACCGAAAAGTCATTCAATATTAAAGCCCCAAAGAAGAAATATGGGAATCATGGGGGTGAACACACATTTGGTCAATCATGATTGGAGCTTCACTTCATGCATATAATTGTTCATAAATAAAGTGACCTTTTAAATAAAAAAATATGATAAAAAAAAACGCCATTCCTGAATATAATTATAAATAAATTGAATTTTTAATTACTATATTTTTAATCATTTTACTCCAAGCAAAGCGATAATGACACTTACACGCAACGGTGATCAGCTCAATGGTGGTCAGGTGAGAGAGAGAGAGAGAGATTTTGAAGACTTTAGTGAGAAGAAATGAAGAAAAAGACAATAAAGGAACATGATTTAGGAAGACAAAAGGTGGCGATTGACATTGCAGTTAAATTTTTGAACATTGTATGTGGTGGGAGCAAGAATTAGAATGAAGTTCCACAGGTGAGAAGTGCGAGAAATTAATCTATTAGCATAGACATGGCGGTTGTATCTGGTTAATTCATCAGTAAAAATGGTGAGAACTAGTTGCCAATCACGGTTAAATTCGTGTAGTCGAGGCACTTAATGAGAATTGTTGCCACGAAAATGTTTGTGGAAGAGACTGAAGGAAGCCTCGTCATTACGTTGGAAAATTGACTGAAGTCGAGATTCCAGGTTAGGATCGATTACATTAGAACGCTTCTTTGAATTTTTCAAAGATCTCAGGTTCTATACTCGGGGCGCCTACCTGATACGGCAGCAGCATTAAGTGCACGAACGAATGGTAGATTTATAAATTTGAAAGGTTGTTTTGTGACGAGAAGAATTGTCTGGCACGTTATAGCGAAACAAAATTTACTAGCAGCGGACTAAGCAATTGATACGATATTCAAAACGTGTGATGATCTGAAGTTTAGCATCAACCATACTGATGTCAGGTAGAAAAGCTTCTCTCTAGTGGATAAATGTGAGCAGTTTTGTTATTGAGGCTTTAAAATTGACAAGCTGCCTCTTGCTCCAGTTAACCACTGATTGGCGGTCATTTTTCGAAAGCAGTTGCATGTTCTATTTTGTCGATTACTACTACTGCAAAGAGAAGCCGAACCCTTAAGCTCATAGGGAAAATTGATTCAATGCAATTTTACTACTGCCTTTTAGTGATGTTCAAACATTTCTTTTATAGTCGAGTAGTTCGAGGTGGGGACAAATATGATTACCTTCTCCCACAACTATGTGAGTATATTTTATGACATTTTCGTCTGAATCGCTTGGGGAAAAATTATGCCATTCTTTTAAATAATTTAATTTTGTTCGTTTAAAGTATATTTTATGAACCCACAATAACCATTTTACAGTTGTTCACCCAATAAAATTCCGAATAGCTACACAAAGTCTAGGGTTACTGAATGAGGACGGGGTGTAGTGGAGCAAGGAAAAATATTACGAGTATACGGGGTTTCATCGAAAAGTATCGGTACTGTTGCTATGGTAACAGTGTTAAAGCACACAGAGTTGGCTCATTGACTATAAACACTGTCGCGCATGCACACTAAGTTATAACGTTGTCCCTCACTTCCGTTCACAGCAATACGTGGAAGAGAAGTGTGTAGAGCATTGTCGTCTCATCACACCACATAAATTCCATCAGTGACCATCGCTTGTACTGCAGTTTTGGGGTCCAAAGACAACATTCCCCAAGAGAAAAGAACCACCATATATCCTAGATCTCTCCCTTTCAGATTTTTTCCTCTTCAAAAATATAATTCCTCTTGAAAGGAACAAGATTTCAACACGCCAAAGAAATCCAAGAGGAAGCGACGAGGCAACAGCTCGCTATTCCTCAAAAAGGTGTTCCATGAATGCTTCCATCAACTTAAACGACGCTGGCTAAAGTGTGTAGCTTCAGAAAGTGACTACTTCAAAGGAGATTAGTTGTCGGACATGTTGTAGTTTTCTTTTCACCACTCCCAAAACTTATTGATCAAAACTCGTATGTGGGATAGAGAGGAGACACGGAGGAGTAATGGATATCGGCTTGGATTGAGGAGAGCCAAGTTCGAATTCCAGTCGAATCCATTACATTCACTTACGTGCTAGTACCCTTGGGAAAGGTGTGAATCCTCTTCTTCTCCCTCCAGATATGGGCAAATAGGAGAACAGACTGTGTTCTATAGCCTTGCATGGCAACTGGTCTAGGAGAAGGACAACTATGAATTCAAACCCGGAGTGCTACCTTCCGGCTACTCCAAACTGTATCCTCTCCTTTGGACTCTGCTAGGGGAACTAGACGTTTGGGCAGCCCTAGTTCTCCATATATCCCGCACCGTGCTACTCCATCGTCTCTCGAGACGGACGGATGCCGACGAGGATAGATAACGGTTGACCCTAGACTTGAAAATGTTAAGATTGTAACGACCAGGGAAGTCGTTTCCATAATCCAGCAGTTCTGAAGAAGAAGCTCCGTGAGTTGAACCTCGTCCTCTCCAATGAAATATAAATGGAATAAAGATGCGTCGATTCGGTATACCTGGCATGGTAGGTCCTCCCTGTGAACGTCTAGATTGGTGGAATTTGCCGGAACATCTGCAACTAGCTAGAGGCTAGCGCGAGGCTAGCGCGAGGCTAGCAAATTTTCATTTTGATTTGGTTTGGTATGTTTTGTTTTGTTTTACAGCATATCAAACTCAATGGGTTATTTAATGCCGGAAACATTTTTATTGCTGGTCATATGTTTTTGTTTTTTTTTTCAAAAATGTATTGCTGGTAATATTTTTTTCAAAAATGTATTACTTGCAATTTTTTTTCCCGAAATATATTGCTGATAATAATGTATTGCTGGTAATAATTTTTCTACAAAAACATATTGCTGGTATTAAAATTTATTTTTACACTTTTATAGTGTTTTGACCCCAGTTTGGGGGTTAACTATTTATCCATAGCTTCTACCACCCCGGGTCAGGGTGGACCTGTGAACGAAAGAAAAATAGATCACGGGGAGAAATATGTTCATGCCTCTCCAATGGGCATATGTACTGAGTGAACGCAAACAAGTCAGTTGAATCAGTAAATTAGAAGAATATAAAACACAGGGAGACATGTTTTCATGCCTTTCCAAAGAGCATATATACTGAGTGAAATACAAACAAGTTGAATAATTAAACGAGAAAAAAATTGAAGCACATGGTTCATGCATTTCCAATGGACATATATAAGGACTGAACACACACAAGTGTGTTGAATCAGTAAAAGAGAAGTAAAACACAGGGAGAAATGAGTTCATGCCTTCCATGAGCACATGTACTAAGTGAACACAAATAAGTAAGATGAATCAGTAAGAAAATAAAACATAGGGAGAATGATTTCCAAAGGGCATATATACAAAGTGAACGCAAACAAGTCAGTTGAATCAGTAAATTAGAACATAGAACACAGGGAGATATGTTTTCATGCCTTTCCAAAAAGTGAACACAAACAAGCAGAATCAGTAAATGAGAAGAAAATAGATCACAGGCAGAAATGGGTTCATGCCTTTCCAAACGGTATATGTACTGAGTGAAAGCAGGCAACTGTAGTTATAATTTGAATTCGGAGCCTGTTTTTCGTAGTGATATCAAAATTTTAGATTTTTCTCTCTTGACATTGAAAGACACGTGCTGTAAAAATCGTAAATAGTCACTTGAAAACCAACAGTGCTAGGAGAAAACCGCCATTTGTTCGACTCGGAATCTAATTACTGTTAATTTAACATATCCTAATTGTTGCAAATTAAACGAGAACTATGTCGGTTGTCGTTAATTTTGCAGCTGTATTATTTTTCTAACCTTTCATTTATGCCCTTTAAAATGTGTTTTTGAGTGTCTTTTATTTAAGAGCAGAATGAATGATTGAGAGATCTTCGCAGACGTGCTGTTGGAATTAATTTGAGATCATCTTTCGCTGATCCGGGATTATTTGCTGCTAGTCGTAAACAACAAGAGAGTATTAATTGTCTGCTGATATCGGAGGATATATAGCACCGTCAGACAATTTTTTTTCTTTTCTTTGTTCTAAGGAGACACTAAAAGAGACAATATATTGGTAGTCATATAAGTCGTGAAAGCAACCAGGAAGCCATTATCTTCAGACATCAAGAAGAACAAACAGAATGATGTCCAAAAGGCTGTCTAACGAGATCAACATTTTTAACACGTCTGAATTTACATCAAATAAAAGAAAAGAAAAGGTTTATTTAATTAAAACTTAATGTTTCTCTTTTTTAAGAATGTGTGTTTTTTTTTTACTCGTAAAGTGTTTTTCTTGGTAGAATGTGAGGGGAAGTATGTGAGGTCGAAAACTGCTCAGTAAAGGATTTGATTTGATAAGATTTGCTTGTTTAACGGCATGACGACTCCTTATGGGTCATTTAATGCCGAAATTTAATTTTCTTGGGGGCTTTGAAGTAACAAAAATATATGTTACTCTGCTTTCACCATTGAATACTCTGCTTTTGTGTATAAACAAGTTTGTGTAAACATGAATACTAGAGGCAGTGTTATGTGTTATTTTTATGTTGTAGTTTTGTTAAATGTATATTTTGGAATAAATTCTGATTTCTTTCAGAAATTGAAGGATAATCTATGGATTAATGTGATGAAAGAATTCTTTCATGTTGATTGCTTCGTTGGTTGATCTGGTTTAGCGGCATATCAACACGTCTATGGGTTATTCAATGTCGAAATCTAAATATTTTTGAACACAATTTTATGGGTTCAACTACAGATAAAATCTATTGTTGGTAATTTCGTTTGGTTTCGTATGTTTTGTTTTGTTTTATGGCATATCAATCTCAATGGGTTATTTAATGGCGACAAGATTTTTATAGCTAGTAATATGTTGTTAATATTTTTTTCCAAACATGCATTGCTGGTAATATCTTTCCTTAAAATATGTATTACTGGTATATATATATATATATATATATATATATATATATATATATATATATATATATATATATATATATAATTTGTTTAAAAATGTACTGCTGGTAACAATGTATTGCTGAAAATAATGCTTTTCGTCAAAATTTATTACAGGTAATATTTTTTTTACAAAAATGTAGTGCTGGTGTTAAAAACTATTTTTACACTTTCATAGCGTTTTGAACCCAGTTTGGGGGTTAACTATTTGCCCATACCTGGGACGTTAACAGGTGCTACTAAACCGGGTCAGAGTGGACATGAGAGCACCAGCAATTAAGAAGCCTTGCTGTCGGATGTAGTTTATCGTCTTACCCAGAATGCGTATGTAATTTATCCTCTTACCCAGGATGTAGTTTATCGTCTTACCCAGGCGCGGATGTGATTTATCTTCTTATTCAGGATGTAGTTTATCGTATTACCCAAGATGCGGATGTAGTTTATCGTCTTACCCAGAACGGGGATGTAATTTATCCTCTTGCCCAGGATGTAGTTTTTCGTACTACCCAGGACGTTTGATTTGGGATGGAGTCGGTGTATTCAGAAGCCCCACCCGGCAGAGAGGGGTTATTTTGCATTAAAATAGTAATTCTGGTCATTTTGCTTTACAATTTTTATTGTTGGTAATTTTACTATACATATATCTTGTTGGTGAATTTTTTAATATAAGAATTTAATTCCTTAGTGTTTTGCTTTTGAGCTGGGACCCTAACTGGGACCAGGATGCCCCTTGGAACAACAGCAATTAAGAGGTGGTTCCATGATCCTCAAAACTTTCAATATTTTTATCAGAGGTCATGCTGCCAGATGTACTTTATAGACATATCAAGGACTCTCACTGAAGTAAATACAAATGAGGGCTATGATAAATGGTTGAACTAGTTGATCTTGAAGATTTCGATTTAAATCAGGTACCTCAACAAAGGAAACAGTTCCATACTTGTAAAATCAGCGTTAAGAGAAATTACCAATTCAGAGGTAAATTCCGTAGGTCACAGGTAAGCAGGATCGTCTCGCAGATAAATTCACTAGAGTAATACGTTCAATGTTACCCCGTACAGTGTTTTTGAACAAATTCCTTAGGTAATTCCTATATTGCAACCTCCTTACGCGCATCATTTTTCTAGTGTAGGTTTCTTTTATACTCTTACTTACACAATAAAAAGCTCAAGTTAGATGGATATTGAATAAGGTTCTATGGGCGTAAAATCAGAAGTGTTTATTACGAGGATATGTAAGATAGATGACAGTTGAGCCTATATTTGAAATGGCGATGAACAGATGTTTCCTCATGGAGGTCACTTGCCTTGAGTGCCTATTGCTACTTAAACACAACCAAGAGCTCGTACGATCATCGCCAAAGATTCTGCAAAAAAGGTCGGGTCCTTGTAGTGCTCCTATTTGACTCCTACTTATATCTTCTACTTTTACAAGAGCCAGATCAGACCGAAAATGGGACACTGTTGACATATATGGACAGGAGCGACCCAGTCATCATTTTCTAGTCTCGATAGAGCCCAAAAGTGCCTCCGCGTCCTTGTGGGTAACAGGTTATTTTCCACCGTACAACACTTTTCTCACAGAGCAAACGTCCCAAGCCCCTCAATAGGCTATCGCTGAAAAGTATTCTCCATTCGTTAGTTCCACCAGTTCTTTCCCAGCTAAGAACCACCATTCCACGCGTTGAAGAACGACCTTCAATAAAGCAACAGTAATTGTCTTATGGGGTCCTTATAAAGACAGAGGATGAAAGGTTGAATCAGACATTTTTGGAGAGGTACAAGGAATTGACGATCCATCAAGTGAAGACCAACAAATATGACGACTCCGCTAGCAGCGTGCATTAAAATCGAACAAATACGTGTGATCAGATTTCTTTTGTTGGAAGGTGTGTTAGGGACTGAGGTTCATCGGAGGCTTTTAACGGCGACAGTGCAAAACTGCGTGGAGGTGTGCCTGAGTGGATTTAAAAGTGCAAAAGTGGAGGGGCAAGTGTGATGAATGAAGAAGGAACAACCTCCATCAATTATTAGAAGATTCAGCCATATTGAGAGATGGTAATGGCGAAATGTCGAGTTATCATCTATGTGATGGCATGTTTTCTGCAGATTCGGATCACTGTTCTTTGTTCCTCCATCGTGCATTCTTTCACTGTAACAGCAGTAAAAATACGTTTGCAACCAAGACTTCGATCACGTAACCACAATAATACCATCTGGAGGGAAGTTAAAAGGCTCGGTTTTTTTATTAACTATTTTCATAAGGATCATGCCATCAATGGAGAGCACTATGGCGACTTGGTGAGGCAGTTACGAAATGCTTTCAAAACTAAATGCCCAGGAAAATCGACGTAAGGATTTTTTGTCATCATATCAACGCTGCAGCACACAAGTACTTGGTTTCAATATCTGCTATGCGTAACTGTAGATTTGAATGTTTTAATTATTCTTCCTTTTCTCATGATTTTACTATGAGCTGTTTTCCAAATAAATCAAAAATATTTGTCTAAGTATCAGTATCGATAGAACGATGGCAGCATATCTACTCTTTGTGAGTTTTTTTTTTTATTAACAAGAGGAACAATCAGATGTCTGTTTACCCGGAAAGAAAGAATGCAGTTATTATTAAGAAGAGCTGAAAGAAAGAAATGTGAGATTTCTAGCATCACACCTTTATTGCTAAAGCACAACAGAATAGGGAATTTTTTTTGTCCATCATCATCGCTCCTAAATAAGGCTTGGTCGGCCAATAAGAATATTATAAATGAAAGCTGTACCGAATCAGAGATTTTGAAGGGGTTTTTCCCCACTTCCGGAAATTATGACGCGAACTATGGCTGGTTGAACAATGAGAATATGACACGAAATGGTCTGTAATTTGATCACCATTCACAAGCCTTTTTGGTCTGAAAAATTCGTCCATACATGATGAGTTTGTTAATCGGCACTTAAAAATTATTATGAAGTAAATCTCTACTTTCTTTTTAACAAACTTCTATTAAGAATAGGATTTTGTTGAAAACAAAAAAAAATATTATGATTTAATTATTTTAAAGGTCAGTTGGTTTAATATGTTTGAGTATCCCAAAATTCAAGAGACCTATTGTTTATTTTTTGTTTCCGTCGTCGGTCTCCATATTGAAAGGTCATTGTGAGGTAATGAGTTCAAAGTCTGTCCAAATTCACAGCACCAACATAAATTTTTATTTGATCACCTTAAAGCATCCTGGCTGCCTTCAAACTTAAAGGTCAAATGCCAGGTACAATCAAATAGTATTTTTTGTGTGTGTTCATTATCCTTGTATCGAAATAACGATTGGTCGGCCAATAAGAATGTACTAATTAAAAGCAGTACTAAATCATGGATTTTTCACAATTCAGTTAATTATAACCCAGACTAGGGTTGGCCAATGAGAATATGTGACGAATTGGATCACCTGGTTTGAAAAATTCGCCCATAAAACTAAAGAACTGAGTTCTATAACAAGTAGACCGGAGATGAAAAGTCAAGAAGCATATCTTCCCCTCTAAGGCCAGATTATCTCCAGTCAGTAGAAGTACCTTGTGAAGATCAGGGCCAGAATCTGAAGCAGCTACTCAAATTACAATAATCACATGCCGATTAATATATGTCTGCCGTACCGGCAAAACTTCTCACCTTCTCTCAATCGGCGACATTAATTCTTATTGAAAAGAACTGTGTCTTCTTTCAATAACCAACTGACAGAAATTAATATCTTCTATTCTTTAAATATTTTTGTTATATGTTAACGGAGAGTTGCTTGATTTTTTCTTTAAGTTTCTGACCCTTCTAGCAACTACTACCTATTATCCTGAACTTCAGAAAAAGTTCTGGTCTATTCTGTGGACATTTCAAACAAAGCGTGGCCGTAGAAGGAGTTGACACAAGAACTAATTGGAAAGGCATGCGGTAGTCACGGAGATAAAGACCCCAGCAATTGCCTCAACTAGCATAGAACCCTATCGTTACTGCTGTATCTTTATCAAATAAAGGTCAAATGCCAAGTGCAATCAAATAGTTTTTTTTTATTTGTGTGCATTCCCCTTGTATCTGAATAAAGATTCGTCAGCCAATAAGGATGTACTAAATAAAAGCAGTGCTGAATCATGGATTTTAATTCAGTAAATTATAACACGGACTAGGGTTGACCAATGAGAATATGCCACGAAATGGTCTGTAATTGAATCACCAATCAGAAGCCTGGTCTGAAAATTTGTCCATAAAACTGAAGAACTGACTTCTACAAGTAGACCGGAGACGAAAATCAAGAAGCATATCTTCCACCTCTAAGACCAGATTCTCTTCAGTCAGTAGGTGCACCTTGTGAAGACCAGGGTCATTGAAGAAAACCCCAGACTCTGAAGCAGATATTCAAATTGTAATAATCACATGCCGATAAGTATAAGTCTTCAGTATTGGTAAAACTTCTCATCTTGTCTTTTCATCTCTCTCAATCGGCGACATTAACGCCTATTGAAAAGAATCGTCTTCCTTCAATAAGCAACTCAAATTCATATCTTCTATTCTTTATGCATTGTTTCATAATCGTGTTACGAAAATATTTTTTTGTTATTTATTAACGGAGTTTTCCTTGTATCTTTAATCTATTGACCCTTCTAGCAACTCGTACCGATTATCCTGACTGTCAGATGTTCTGGCCGAATTGTGACATCACCATTCTGTGGATCTTTCAAACATTGCGTGGCTCTGAGCGAGTTGACAGGTCAACTAGTCGGAAACACATGGGGTATTCACTGAACTAAGTACCTTGACTGGTCAACAGTTAACTCCTATGAACATTCAGCCTACTGTCATGCTATAGCACAAAATCATATGTCTGGATTATCCGACGCAACTATAAGATATTAGAAATCCACTTACCAACCCGGGCAAACGTGAGATATACCATATATACATTTATACATATATAAGTATGTCGAAATGGATCGCTTTATGTTTTGAAATATTTTATGTACCTTCCCTCTTGCGCTGGATATGAAATCATTTGGAAGAGATTAAAATTTTTGAATTATAACATATATATATATATATATATATATATATATATATATATATATATATATATATATATATAAAGGCTCAAATACTAATATTCCATTGTTATAATTATAACCATGGAATATTAGTGTTTAACCTTTTATAATATATTCTGGACATTGAGTTCTACCTGGATTCTTTACTGTGAGGAATTTATATATATATATATATATATATATTGACCACTAATATTATATATTATGTATATTATATATATATAGAGAGAGAGATAAATATATATATAAAATTATATATTATAGATATATAGATATATATTACATATAATATAAATATATGAATATATATATATATATATATATATTGACCACTAATATTATATATATATATATATATATATATATATATATATATATATATATATATATATATATATATATATAAAATTATATATATAGATATATAGATATAATATAAATAAATTGCTTGAGGATGAAATGGAAATAATGTCTTTAATTTAATCGCAAAATTAAATTCTTGGCTTTTAGCTTCCATTTTTGAAACATGGTTAGAACTGTGTAGCGAAAAAAAAACATATTTTAAATCAATATAATTTATAATATTAATGCTCTGCAAATTTACATTGAGCACTATTTTGTAAAAATAAAAATATCTATAAGAACACCGGATTATATATCTTGCTGGTCTTTCTTTTATATATATATATATATATATATATATATATATATATATATATATATTGGTTATATGTTGAGAATAGAAGTTGTTGCATACTCCCCCTCATTCTGGAGAGGTCTTGGTTGACGGGTTCAATTCTATCATAACTTTCTCTTCTTCTTTCTCTGCTGCAGATCACTCATTGTTTTGTTCGCTGTCAAAAAATAACTTCAACAGAGGAATTTTAACTTTGCTATTATTTTATTCAACGGGTCCATCCTCTAACTAGCCAGTGGGGTTGCTATCTCTCTCTTACGGGGGAACGAGTTCCCAGACACGAAATAACATGTCTACATTCTTCGATGTGTAAGACTTACCTCCCTGAAATCGCTTTCTATATGTAACATTCTGTCATATAGGAATAGTGTCGCTACCGACACTGGAGTTTGAACATAGATCGCCAGTGAGCAAAACAAGCAATCCCATCTTGAATTAAGTAGATCACGTAATGTTAAAGGCAATGTACATATGGGAGATAGCGTGGCGTCTAATTGATCACTATTTCTAGACTATCCTCTATTAATATGCGGATCGCTATTCTCTATACTAGTCACGATACTATCTTTCTATACTAATCATTATACGGATTACTACACGGATTACTATTCGGTGGTTATTCGAATATTATCGAGCAATTACTATTCGTGTGAGTAGCAACAATTTTGTATTTTTGCATAATAATTAGCCTATAAGTGCGAGTGTTATTCGAAGGCGTTTACATCAGTATTGTTCAACGTATCTATAAAAAGAATACCCGCTCGGCCCGGTGGCTAGGATCAAAGTGTAGTATCTGCGCTTTGTGGGCTGCCGGGTCGGGTGTCTGTCGAACTCTCTGCTTGCAGAGAGGAACCCGGACGAGGCTCTGCCGAAGGGTAGGGTTTCGTTCGGGGAGGTTGACGGAACTAGCCCGCTTGGACGGGTTTAGATGGGTTTTATTTTTGGCTGGGCCTACGGGCTCAGACATAGCCACATTAAAAAGGCCTTGTGCCACATTCAATTCCTGTGGGTGAATTGATAAATACCATCAGTATTGTTCAACGGCGTTACTATAGTTCTATCTCCGATTAGAAAGTCTCTACTACAACGAGAATTATGAAAATGACAACGAGTAATTGTTGGCATTACAAAACTGGCAACGAGTGTTCGTTGTCATCACAATACATTCGCACGCTAGTTTTCGGCAATTAAAATCGACTTCCTTTGTTTTGCTGTATCTGTCCTCAAAGGTCAAAATGAGAAAGTCAGAGGAGAAATACAATTCCCTGAAAAATAATTGTCTGCTCAACTATTATTTAACAAAGTAAACTCCGGAACAATCAAATGACACACAGAATTTAAGCGGTCAATATTAACGGGAAGGTGAGAAATTATTGAGATTATTTGTAAGCGCCCCTAATACTCTAATTGTTTCATATTGAATGCGATATAAAATGTTCATAAAATATTTCAAAATAGAAAAGCTGACTTTGCTGACAAAGCCAAAGAATCAAAATATAGTGTTCTACTCAGCAACTCTATCGCAATTATAATGAAAAAGAATTTATCTATGCTTAGCATAAAAGTTGTTACAACTCCCTTTAAATCAATAAAAGACATTGATACAGGACAAAATAATAAACTAAAACTTGAAGGACGAATTTACTCTATCACATATAATAATTGTTACAAAGAATATAGATGTGAAACCTCAAAAGATTATATGAACACAAAAGGAATCTACTACAAAATAACATATTATATTCATTAGTTGCTCACCGTAATGAGTTTGAACATTTGATAAAAAAAATGTTAGTTTTATTCTAATCATCTTAAAATAAATCCGGAATAACAGTCGTATTCTATTTAAGAGTACTCAGAATATGTCGGCTCTAATATTTATGTGAAGGGAAGAAATGATTTGACATTTCTTCTCTTCTTCTTCTTCTTTGTGCCGTATCCCTTAGGGACGTAGGCGAGCATGGCTCTCCACAATTTCATATACTTTATAGCTCTTAATAAAGTTTGCCTATAGTTATCTCCCTAAATCTTGTTCAACCATCCATTTCCTGAAGCTCCCGAAATACGCTATGCTTTGTTTTTCTCTGTTCTCCTTGTCTTGCAACCCCCTTTCTTCATTACGTACCCTAGAAATTTCCACTGTCTCGACGTGATTTTAATTATATGTGTCCTTTTTATTTACATTTGCTCTCAAACATGGTATCCTCAGCATACTTCTGCAGAACAACATTTTCGTTGCTTCAAGTGTCTGTTTCATCTGTGAGGAGATTGCCCAGCATTCAATATCATACAGGAAGTCTGATATTACGTAGCAGTCCAGTACTCCTTTCTTTGTTTCTAACGCAATTTTTCTGTTTCTTAATATTCTGCTTAGTTTCTGGAAGGCATCTTTGGCTATCCCGATGTGCCTTTGGAATTCAGTATCATACTTTCCGTCCTCTGTTAAAACACAATTCTAATGATTTCATATTCAACACGAAACAAAATGTTCGTCAAGTATTTAAAAATAGAAAATTGGAAGATTATAATAAATGTATATAAGTATATATTAAACAAAGAACAGGCAATAAAAAACGACCAGCTATTTACTAATATTACAAATAAAAACGTCGATATGATATTCGATCACTAATATATAATATAGACATATAGATTTATTTGACATATGTGATCCGCGGCAACTGCTGCAGATAAATATTTGCCGATA
Source organism: Acanthosepion pharaonis (assembly GCA_903632075.3). NCBI lineage: Eukaryota > Metazoa > Mollusca > Cephalopoda > Sepiida > Sepiidae > Acanthosepion > Acanthosepion pharaonis. Next base: position 1,981,664 of record CAHIKZ030004282.1, read on the forward strand.
TCTATAAAACCTCTTATTTTTTTTATTTTTATCTTTACCATCAGTCAATATCGTTTTTCCGACCCTTTACTCGTAAAGTATCCAGTGTCTATCTTGATATCATTCATTCACTCTTTTCTTTCTTTCTAGTATAAGCGTGAAACTGACCGACTAACATCCACAGCCAAGAACGCACACAATTTCATTCGTGACAAATCGAACGAAGTCGTTTATATGTCTCTAATGGAATATCGATTTAACACTTACGAATAAAATGTGAATTGATCTTGCTTATTTGGCAAATAACATGTTTAGTACTGGTCTTGTGAAATCCAAGTGTTGTTTTTCTAAGAAATCCAAAGAATACTGGACTGTGAAATGCAAGATTAGAAAAGGGATTCACATTGTCGCTTAGTTTCACGTTTTTAATATGCGAAATAAAATTAAAAAAAAAAACACTGCAGCCCCAAACAACTGCATAAACATCTCACCCATTACAGGTAGGTTTTGTAATCAGTCAGTCTTTAAGCACCTACATGTTCTTCTGTCTTAAAACAGTTTGATCCATCCAATATCTGACATGTTGAACCAGATATACCATCGTTTTGGGGTACCTGGGTCCTTCATGTACCGGACATGCTCATACCATCTTAACTGAGCTTCTTCAATACCTGGCAGAACGCTCTTCACGCTTATCTCTTGTCTGATGCCATGATCCTCATCTCATACTGACGTTTGATTCCCTGCATAGGTGAAGAAATAAAATATTTTTAAATGCCATCTGTCACAAAATTAACAAGAAAGAAAAATGAATAATTAAAAATAAAAATAATATATAATTAAAAAAAAACAGCAAAAGATAAATATGAAAAAGAAAAACTGTTTTTCGTCATTGAAAAAAATACGCACTGACAGCGCAGAACACGGAGGAGGAAATGGATAACATTTGAAACTCCCTCATCCAGGCCAAAGCCCTCTTTAAGTCACAAGAATTCACAACCATCATGGGGTACATGAATGCCAAGGTAGGAAAAGATTGAGAAGACAAGGACCTTCGTGATTTGCGCGGCGAAAGATGTATACAATGATGCACAGCAATCAATAAAACAATCACCAACACCTTGTTCCAGGATCAATCAAGACACCTGTATAGATGAAGAAGTCCAGAGCAGAAGACACAAAGAACCAGAATTATTACGTAACTATCAAGTTTCAAAAATACTACAAAACACGCCTAAGTACTGACTGCGAGAGCGACCATCTTCTAATACTCTGATACAGATAGGAAGTTTAGAGAGCCATGATCCTGAAGAAGAAAAGACGTTCTTTAGCGGATTATGATAATTTGAATTTTTAATCGATTTTTTTTTCATATTTCCCATTAGATTTTCTAATTGGTAAAAACGATAAATATTGAATCGTCAAATTTCCGGTTTGAAACAATAAACATTTACTCCAATATGAGCTGCGCAAACTTTTGTTTCAAGAAACATTTTGATCGACCCTGATTTACAGCATCAATGATGCAAATACAGGGTAGTTCACAATTTCTGAAACAAAATGATCGGGTAAAACATTGAAATGTAAAACGATAACATTTTAGGATCTGCAACAATTTAGTCTCAAACATGGACAAAAATTGTCATGTCCCAGATTACATGCTCTAGATGTCCCTCATTCAGTTGAAGGCACCGATGAGGGGAATGCTTTTTTGGTTACGCGTGCACATTCCTCCTTGAATCTTATCAGTGATGGTTGCCTTCACTGCAGTAGTGGTGCGATGGTTGCTTTGGTAGATGTTGTCCTTGGCAATGGTTGCTTTGGTAGATGTTGTCCTTGGCGATGGTTGCTTTGGTAGATGTTGTCCTTAGCGATGGTTGCTTTGGTAGATGTTGTCCTTGAGGGAACCCGGAAGAAGAACCATGGGATGGTTCAGGTAAAGCGAGTGAGGTTCTCATTCAACTTCCGCCTTGCGGTTGATGAGACGCTCACCAAACTTTTTGATGATCCATGGTGACATTAGAAGTGTGAGGAGTAGTGCTACCCCCCCTGGAATCATTTTCCCCAACTTTACTACTCACAAGCTCTCCCCATCTGAGAGGCCGCTGCTTTGTTTCAGCAATTGTGAAACACCCTGTAATGAAGTACTAGCGAGAACAACGTTCATGAAATGATCATCAATACAATCATTAAAATAACATCAATGAATGTCAGTTACAAGAAAGCGTAAAGAGATCATATATTCTGGATCTACAGAATTCGGAATAAATATGGCGACAAAGATGAGGACAATAGTCCGAATAATGTAAATAATGTACAGAATGCCTCATCTCAGAAATATAGACAGTAACCGACTTAGTTTCCTTTCTTTCACCATACGGTCAGTTTTAGATCCACTTTAGTGAGAGTGGGTAATCGATTTTTTTTTTTTTTCTTTTTTTTGTTTGGTCTTGAAAAATATTGCATCATCCATGATTGCATCAGATTTTCATCAGGCCCAGACGTTATTGTCTCGACTGTCGATTAGTTGTCCTACGGCTATTGTCTGCGATAGACCTTACTCCAAACAAGCGTACGAAAATTGTGAGGCTACACGAAGAAATTGGCAAGCCTTACCAGTGAGCAAACCAAAGTAATATAGACTGGCCCGGAACCTCTCCTGATTTAAATCCAATCGAGAATCTGTGATCAATCTGCAAGGAATGACTTCGTGGAATAGACATACGAAGTAATAACATGTGCAGTGGATCATGCTTCATTAGAAAAATACGAAAGAAAAGTAAATAATAACGGAATTATTCGTTTTGTTTCCGTTAATTTGTACAAGGGTGTAATTATTAAATAAATAAACTGAACCAGACTTCAATGAACAGAAAGTTCAATAGAATGTCAGAGAATTGTCTGGTTGGTTTTGTTTAGTGTCATATCAATACCTCTATAGGTTGTTTAATGTTTGGGTGTGGTCCACTAGTTTTTCAATAGGTGGGACCCTAATTCAATAAAAGTTTAATAAAAGATCAGGGTATTTAAATCAATTTTATTCTGATAAAAATGACAGTGAAGGAGAAACAAGTGAAAAAGTAAAATATTTTTCCTTTCCCGTTGAAACCCTGGAATTCCCGCCTGAAAGAATGCCCCTTATCACACCAGTGGAGGACTCGATCAAAGATACTTAATTTTCTGTATTTGATTTATTCTGACATTTTCAATTCGTAGCTCACATCTTGGACTGACTTTCTCAATGTATATTTTTTGCGGTAATGTTCATCGTCATAAGAGCCACTCAAGGTAGAAGCTTACTGAGTAAGAGGTAATGAACGCAGTGTTTATATGGGGAAGGTAACGGTTTACCCTAAACTTGAACATCTTAAGACAGTAGTGATCGGGAAAGCATCCACTTGGGAGTCGGTTCCACGAGGTAGCGATTCGTTGCTAGATGCTTATCGAGGGCAATTTACATATCACCAATAGGATTCGAAGGGAATGAGGTTGGTTCGCTACTATTTGCTTTGTGTGGTGAATTTTTGCTTCAGTCTTAGTTGACGATAATGGCTCTCAACAATTTTATGTCCTTTCTATTTGTTAATATATTTTGTCATTTTTTATCTCTTCTCAATATTATTCTGCCATCCGTTTTCTCAAGTCAGGTAGGTTAAGCGTCGGTTTCCTCCGTTACTCTTGACTTAACAATCTGTCCATATTTTCCAAGTCTACTACATCCAGTATATGCCCTCGGAATTTAAATTTTCTCTATAAGTAAACATTTCCTTTCCATTTTCCCTCAGACTTCATCGTTGCACACATCTTCATATGTTATTCTCAACATCCTTCTGTAGAATTACATCCGTGATGCTTGAATATTGAAGCAGCATCTTCATGTGAGGAGTCTGTCCAACAAAATGTTCATCGGTGAAGAGATTGTCCAACAATATATTCAGCTTTGAGGAAGTGGTTCAACATTAGCTTGATCTTTGAGGAGATTGTCCAGGAAAATATTCATCTATGAGGAGATTATTCAGGAACATCTTCATCTATGGGGAGATTATTCAGGTACATCTTCATCTATCGGGAGATTGTTCAGGAACATCTTCATCTATCAGGAGATTGTCCAGGAACATCTTCATCTATCAGGAGATTGTCCAGGAAAATATTCATCTATGAGAAGATCGTCCAAGAACATCTTCATCCATGAGGAGATTGTCCAGGAACATCTTCATCTATGGGGAGATTATTCAGGAACATCTTCATCTATGAGGAGATTATTCAGGAACATCTTCATCTATGAAGAGATTGTCCAGGAACATCTACATCTATGAGAAGATTGTCCAGGAACATCTTCATCTATGAGGAGATTGTTCAGGAACATCTTCGTCTGTGGGGAAAGTGTCCAGCATTCACTGACATATAGGGCGACTAATATTACGTAACAGTACACAGTAAGGATCAAACTCACCTGTATTAGCTTCTGGGAGTAACTTACAATGTGGGACATCGATATTTATTAAACACGTTTTATCAGTCATAATAATTAAGAAAAAAATGTGCCTGTAAAACTGTTTACTGTGTCGATAATTATTTGATCATTAAGGAGTAGGGAAAATAAAATCCCGAACCAACGAGAACCAGACAGATTTTTCTAGATGCCTTCATGACTTACAACCATTTAACCATCTACACTGACCCTCGAAATGTAAACTTTAAAGTAATAAACTCTTGATAAGGTGTGTTCATAAGACAACGGAAAAGTTACACACCTAACCTGATTTACAGCGGAAATCTCTTCTTATCATTAAGTTTTCACAACGCTTTTGAAAGTCTACCAAGAAAAAATTGTCGACGTTTGTCGAAGAAATTTCAGTTATTTCGAAAAGCCAACGAATCTTGGAAAAGTATTCTAATCATACATCGAAAAGAAATTCGATAACACCCATAATTGTTTGGCTTCCTTCACCATCGGCGTCTGGCACTGAAAAGGCTGTTGTGTTTTTCAAAGCGATTGATATACGCTATTTAAGATTTACTATTTGTGTTCTGTCATATCATTGATATCATTAATTAAACGAACATTCCGAAACTCTCATTCGTTCTAGCGTTTACAAAAACATAAGAAAAGAAAATATATTTCCAACTCATGTTTAGTCATTTTCAGACGTAAATCTTTATTCTAGATAGGAGAGATAATTTGATGATGAAACAGGGCATTGTTTAAATTTTGTGATAAAATTGGGTTAAGTAATTTTCGGCATTCAATCTGTAAGTTGCGCGTTAAAATTAAAAAAAAAAAAAGAAACGGAATATTGGTGGTCAGAAATGAGAGAGAATATAGAGAAATTAGATGTTTAATGTAAATTCATTTACTATAAAATGCAAAGAAAAATTATAAGCAAGCGTATGCCAACAGTCGAGAAATAAACTATAAATGACTATAGAAAGAACTGAAAATAATTTTACTATAAAATGCTTTATAGATTTAAACAAAGAAACATGAAGAAATGGGCTATCAACGATGAAGCATTCAGTGATCTAGAATTCATACACGTATTACTTAGAATATATAGAAATATACGGAGTATGACAAAAGTAACGACCTTTTTATATTCGAGTCGAGGTGGCTAGGACGTTGGGGATAAACTGAATGGCCATCAAGATTACCAGACCAAACACCATCAGACATTTTCTTGTGGGGTATACTGAAAGATCATATTTACAGTCTCAAACTGAAAATAAAATTTAAATTGAAAACAAGAAATTTCTGATAGATTTTCTGAAATGTGCCAAATGGTTTGTAGAAAGGTTGAAGGTTCAGCATTTTATTGAACATGAAGGGGACAATTTTGAACATGTTAAATATTTGTTAATCACACTCTTTTGATGTGACAATACTTATAAATTTTCTTTATCCAATGTAATTTATTTTGCTCAATAAAAGTTAAATAAAAAATGCCTCAATATTTGCATGCATATAGAGAGAAGTTTCAGTTCTGGCAGTCTAAAGAGAGGGGGAAAAAGACTTGAAAATTGAATCGGACATGAAACCTGTTAGGCAACTTGTTACTCCAGGACAGAAGTTTAGAAGGGCGGAGATAATATTGAATAAGTTGGAAATCGATCCTGGAATAATATATATATATATATATATATATATATATATATATATATATTTGAACTTAATTTCCATTATTCATGAGCTCCCAATCCTTAGCTATGATTAATTAATGATAAACATGGCATTTTCGTGTATGTTCGATTTCATCATGATTCTTTTGTTAAGCTTGGAGACTAATTATACATTGTTAAAGTTGAGTATTATAAAAAAAATCTTCCAGTAAGCTATCTTTAATCATTTCTAAAACTTAAACTAAGAAATTTGATAATTCTGCTTTTACACGATCTGGACAATTCTGCAGTTACACCGATATATATATATATATATATATATATATATATATATATATATATATATACTTACCTGGAACTTGTCAGAGGGTATCTCCCAGACGAGGCTATGTCAAAGGGTAGAGTCTCGTCTCAGGAAACTGACTCCGTTTTTACGAGATCTACAGCGAATCTTTGCTCGAGCCTACGGCCTCCGATATCCCACGATAAAACTAGGCCTTGTGCCACATTTTGTTGCATGGGGCAGTGGGTAAATACCTATATATATATATATATATATATATATATATTATATATATATATTTATATACAGAAATACACTGACATGATTTTACTATAAAATGCTTTGTATATTGTAACATTGTATACATTGAAAATTGGAGAGAAACGGATTGTCAATTATCAGGATATATTGCAGACATAACTGAGTGAATAAAACTATTATATCTATAATGCGTTGGTCTGCATATGACATGACTTCACAATGCGTTGAAATTTTTAAAAAATGTCAGTGTTAAATTGTTAGAATTACTGATGAAATCAAGCTCGAATATGTTTGATATAAATCCATTAATAATTACTTCTTCTATGGATCTCTTTGTAAGGACTTCCGAAAGCTTTTAAAATTACTATGTTTTTACTACTGAAGTGCACTGAAAATGATTTACACTTAGAAAGGTATTGAAAATCCGGAAGAAAGGGTGTGTCAATGGTCAGGAATTAAGACAAGCGTTACAAAAAAAAAATAATTCCTGTTGAAATTGATGACAGAATAGAAGAACCAGTTTCTTCTTTGGTCTTGTTATATTTAATCATGATAATATTTCACACCATTATCGATAACGTTTATCTCACCTATTTGGCAAATTGCGTAAAACCCTTCAGATTTGGATGCAAAGAAATATTCCATATCAGGTTTAATCTCTTCAAAATTAATAAACTTTTTCTCTCCACACTTGCACTGAACTGATAGAAAACGTTGGCGGTCAGATGGAGCATGGACAGAAGCGTAAGGGGGATTGGGTAAAACATCGATATGTAGTGCTAAAATCTGAGTGACCCTGTTCAGAATGTCTTGAATTATGTATAAGAGCAACATGCTTTCAAGGTGAACCGATGATGAGCGCATTTTCTAAAATTTGTATGGAAAATTTTTGTTAATTTTGTGCAGTTTCTTTAGGTTTTCCTTCAACTACGATATGAAGATGCACATTATTCATAGGAATTGGTTGTCCATATCGCTTTTAATCTTAGAAAGGAAAATTTTCCGATCGAAATTAACATTGTTGGCAGGTTTGGACGTTAAAGTAAAAAAAATAACAAAACAACAACATCCCCCCCCCGCAAATTGGGTTATTCTCTTGCTGTAGAGATCTTTCTGAATTCAACTGCTTCAAAAACAAACCTTGACCATTAAAATGCAGATGTATGGCTAAATCGTCAGTCTATAAAGCGGAAATCAAATATGACGACAAGGTCAAGTTTCATGTGGACTCTACGTAAAAAAAAAAATAAAAAACCGCCCTTCTGCCACGAACAAATGACTTTAGGCAATTTCGAATATAGTAACAGAACTGCCCTCTCTACATTCTTCTAGAAACTGAAAAGCGAGAATAAAAACCCAAATATTATCCTGGAATGCATAATGATAGTAAAACAGAAAAGGCGACAGATTGTCATTTTGAAAAAATAATGATCCTAACAAATATGTGAGTTAATGAGCACTTGCTTACCTAGAACCAAATTGACATGTGCCAGGTAATGTTTACAGTAATTTATTATTGTCATTAACATATTATTACTATTTTTTTACTATATAAACATTATTATAGGTTTTATCTTATTTAATTTTACTTTTAATCTTTCTATCAACAACGTTTTTATTATTATTATTATTATATTTATTTAGTTATTTTTATATGTATTTCTCTTATTTTATTTTTATTTTTATTGTTATGTATTATTTTTATTAGCATCTTAATTTTGTCACCGCACGTTATTAATATTTTAATTTTGTTAATTTTATTCATTTCTTTATTGATTTTATTCATTTCTTTATTGATTTTATTCATTTCCTTATTGATTTTATTCATTTCTTTATTAATTTTATTCATTTCTTTATTGATTTTATTCATTTCTTTATTGATTTTCATACAAAAAATTCAGTTACCCCCTCCCTTTGATCTCCAAATGTTTTTTTTCTAAATGACAACTGCGTCCGTTTTTAAATTAAAATTTATAATTCTTATTTTCAATCTTATTTTTTATCTTAAATGTTAATCTGAGCCTAAATTCAAAATTAAACTACAATTCATTTAAATACTTAACAACAGTAATAATCCACCATAACAATAAAATACCTTGGCATAACCGGGATTATTAAACAAACGGTATAATTCCAAAAACTGTCCCCTGTGAATTGCAGACAACATGAAACTCTAAGTTGTGCAATCGATGTAGGGTATATGTACATTTTTTTTTAATATATAATTATTTTAAAAAAATATATATTTCCTTTCGCTACATAAGAGTTCTCATGTTTCAAAAACAAGAGCCAAAAACTTCAATATAATTATTAAAATTAAATTTAATTAAAGTATCAAATCCTGTTTCATCCTCAAGCGAAAATTTAGGAATAACCAATCTTGAAATTTACGTATCTTTATAAGCATGTTCATTCGTAAAATTAATTATTATGGAAACGGCTGGAGCGACCACTTCAATAAGGGGCGTAAGAGTTAACAATTTGTATCGACAATCAGTCATCTTTTAAAAAATTATTATAATTTAAACTCTACTTCTGTATGGATCACTGTTTTTTTGTATTTTTCTAATAAAAACAAAAATACTAAAGAACGTATTATTTGCCTAACGTGTTTTTTTCCTATTTTTTATATATTTGCACATATATTTTATATATATATATATATATATATATATATATATATATATATATATATATATATATAATCAGTCTGATATTAAGTTATCTGCAAAAAAAAAAAATCCTAAGAACGTAAGCATTAGTAATTATTTTAGCGTTCGTCTTAAAAAATATCCCCGAATGAAACTGCCTGTATGTAATACAATGGGCATTTCTTTGCCAACTGACATATTTATAATCTGAATATATTGCCAACGACTTTACGATAGAAATGAATGATAAATCAGGAAAGAAACGGTTGTCAGTGGTCAGGAATTACATCAAGCATTAATAACAGAATAGGACTTTTTCATATATAATACGGATGCATTGCTCATGGATGAACGATAGAAATGCATTGAAAATCAGGAAGAATGGGATTTACATTGGTTAAGAATGAGTGAAAACGTTACTAATAGAAAATCTGTGTGTGTTTTATACTTTGAGGTTAGTGTTCTGTAATGTGTTTTCTGTTTGCTTTCGTTTCATAAACGCTTCTTATAGCATATCTGAATGTGTGCAATGTATGCTTGTAGTGTTTAGTGTGGTATGAAACACTTGATCAAGCTCTACACCTCTAAGCGGATGATATCATCTTTTGGCGTTTTGTTGAAAATTATCTTTTTTGACTAAGGGTAATTTCTGCTTGATTATCTTATTTCATATCAATTTTCATCAGCTCCCACTTAATTATCTTGAAAAGAAAAATGTCTCGTTTAAACAACCGATATATTATGATATTTTTTTTTTCTAGAAGCCAGCAAAATTGTTTTTGATAGCAAAGAAATTTATATCGAAAAACCCAAATCAAGTTGTTGGTGCTGTGAGGATTCGATTCTTAAAGTGAACGATGACACAACCCAGTAGTCTGGCGAATAGCGTAACTGTTATCAAAAACAGATGCGGCAGAGCGAGTTCAATTTCCAGTTGATAATGTTGAGTGATGGAAACACGGTTGAGCAATGGGTAGTGGCTCGGACTGAGCAATCGGAAGCCGGGTTCGAATTACAGTTGAGTTCGATACATTCACTTATCTGCAAATACGCTTGGGAAAGGCATGATTACATCTCTTCTTCTTCAGATATGGGTTTACAGCAAGACAGACTGAGCCATATAGCCTTGAATGGTAATCGGTCTATGAGAAGGAGCTCTCTGAATTCAAAACACACAGTTACTGGTTCAATAGCCTCACCAAAGACAAACTGGCCGAGTGTGGTGAGTATGGCTCCTATCAGGAAATGGCTTCCAACAACAGGAGTAAGAAGACTCTGTCTTTGGATTTGGAATTTTCCATTCGTATAGTGTTGTGAAACCATAACATATCTACAACATGGACTCTTCCAGGACTATATAAAGTATGCGATATAATACTCTAGAAGAAGAGGAGGAAAGAGAGAGAGAGAGAGTATTCTAATACTGTAGTATCAGCCGCGTACGACTACCAATATTGGACACTAGTACATAGTTACATAGATAGTGTAAGTGCAAGCTCCGCTTACACTTACACTATCTTTATAACCTTTTTGTTTAATATATCTTTCTTACCTCTAATCCGTGTTTTCCTTCCGTGGTCCCAACTTTGGGTCCACATCATATAGCAATCATACTTTTAGAAAAGGCATGAATCATTCTCTTACACCCCCATAGCATATCTATGGGTAAAATCGCAGGGTATACAGCGTTTTTGTCTTAGTTAACTACCAGATCAGGAAAAGGACAATCGTGGAGAAGGCAAGAGTAGACGATTCCGTTAGGTTTCACTAAAGCAAAAATAACGACCTCCAATTTACAGATATTAATTGTAGTGGAAAGTCAGTTTCGCCCCCGTATTATTGAAGGCATAGGACAGATGCAGAGATCTTCAGTAACGAAATATAACATTGGTCTATCTTTGAGGACAAAAAGAAACAAAAATTGTTGCATTTATTTTATTTTTAAAAATCCAAGGATCGATCAGATACTAATACATAGTCTTAACAGATTTTAATGCGTACAAGCGGCTATAATATACCAAAATTCTCTAATCACGAAAAAAGAAATATAAGACTGAAGTCTCAGAACAATATGTTAAATACAATAAATTTCACAGGCGAATTATGCAAAATATGAAGAGGCAAAATTATTTGTATGAAAAATAGAAAATATTTTCACAATATTAATATTTAATAGCATGGGCTCTTATCTTTATAACTTACTGCAATCCTTTTGTAAAATTGAAATTGAAAAAGAAATGAGAGAGAATATAGAGAAATTAGATGTTTAATGTAAATTCATTGCGAAACAAAAAATAACTTTACTATAAAATGCAAAGAAAAACTATAAGAAAGCGTCTGCCAACAGTCGAGAAATAAAGAGTTACAAAGAACAGGGGGAAAATATATGAATAAAATAAATACATTAACTGATGATGTGACTATAGAAAGAACTGAAAATAATTTTACTATAAAATGCTTTATAGATTTAAACAAAGAAACATGAAGAAATGGGCTATCAATGATGAAGCATTCAGTGATCTAGAATTCATACACGTATTACTTAGAATATATAGAACCTAAATGGAGTATCACTTTTTATATTCGAGTCGAGGTGGCTCGGACGTTGTGGATAAACTCAGTGACCATCAAGATTACCAGATCTAACACCACCAGACATTTTCTTGTGGGGTATAGTGAAAGGTCATATTTACAGTCTCAAACTGAAAATAAAATCTAAATTTAAAACAAGAAATTTCTGATAGATTTTCTGAAATGTGCCAAATGGATTGTAGAAAGATTGAAGGTTCAGCGTTGTATTGAACATGAAAGGGGTTCAATCAAGGATCAATCTTCTTCAACAGGCTTCTTCATTCTAAATTGTGGAAGGAGCGTCGGTAATGACCATTATTTTTAATCACATCCGAATAAATAAAAGAAGCACACAATACCCCAAAATGATGCCAAATGTCTCTGGATTCTCAACCTGGTCTTCAACATATCGTTTTTTTCTCGATTGTGACAGGAGAGTTTGTTATAATGTAATGTCTGTTATTCTTTCTTTGCAGCTCATTTAATACAGCCATTGGCAAAACTTATGGCATAAGCACACGTAGGAAATGATCACTTTGCTTTCTTGATAAAAAACAAATCATTTTTATTTAAAAGCTGAAGATTCTGGCTTCCTAAAATATACCGTAAACAAACAGGATTAAACTATTTCAATTAATGGCATACTTTCCAAGCAAAGAAAATATTATAGAACCGAATACTGAACAAAGAATTTTAAGGAATTCATCAACAGAAAAAAATTAAAATTAATATTTAGTTTCAACATCTCCAGCCTTTATGTTAACCTTAATACTTTCAGACATGTCTTTTAGTAAGATAAGGCAATATTCTTGATCAAAGTGATTCCAATTTTGACAAATGGCGCTTTAATAGATATTCTTTGATGTTAGAACCGTCTCATAGACTATTTTCTTTGAATGGCAATCATAAATATTCAATTGGTTTCGGGTTCGACCTTTTTGTTGGTCATGTGATTTTATTTGTTCTTCCAGAAGAAAAGGTTTAACCTCTTTTGTCTTGTGCCAAAACGACGTATCGTCCTGAAAACCAATTTTCTATTGATGAAATGAGAAGATTATCCAGGATTTCAATGTACACATTTAGATTGATTATTGAGGCAAGGAGAGCCAGCTTCACTGCTTATCTAAATGACATGCAGGCCCGTGGCGTGAATGAGTTGGGAAATATAATTGTTGCCTTCAGTCAGTTATGTCTATATGTGGATGTCAAAAGCTTTCTAAGCCGTTGCAGTTACTAAAATCGCTGTTGATGTTTGGCCATTGGAAGACTGATTTTAGGAAATGGGTCGGTCAGATAACCATTCATCATCCTCTTCAAGCTAGTTTCTGCCCCCCGTGGGGATGCATAGGACCATGAAAACGTCCAGAGACTGAAATTCTTCATTCGCAAGAAGTGCGCAAAATGGAGAAAGAACTTTCAAAGCTTATATATATATATATATATATATATCCCTCACCGATTGCACAACTCTGAGTTTCATACAGGACGCTAACGGTCAGTTCATACTCAGCACCTGAAGATTGCGTCGGGTATAAAACTTAAAGTCATGTAACCGGTGAGGAATAATATGCATATTTATTAATATAATGCTATGATGTTATATTACATCAAGCTCTGTTATATTACATCAATTACTGTGTTAACAATACCAGCATTATGTGTGTATATATATATATATATATATATATATATATACACACACACACACACACATATATATATATATATATATATATATATATATCTGCGTCGTGCGCGTTACTTATATATACAGTCAACGACGAAGTTATTTGTACGTCCATCAATTTTGAATATTTTATCCATTTCTCAGAAACTAATGCCCGTATGTTAATACGCAGGACACAAGGAATAGAAAATCTCAATTTTCAAAACAATAAGTAAAAACCAACAAATTTGCCAGGTGAATTATGTAAAATAAGAAAAAAATTATCCGTACAATAGAACATATCGTTTTAAATTGATTGACTCGTGTAAGTATAAGTAATTTACATAATTATTTTATCGGTGAAGCCTTCCAGACTAGTTATTCAGTAGAATATTTGTGATAATTTCAGCAAAGAATATCACGTGGTGCATAGAGTGCCGTGATTTTTATTCTTACGTTAACAGCACGATGGGGAAGACAAAAGATTTTAACGTTGACCTTAGACAGAAAATTATTAAATTCAACAAGTCGGGAAATAATTACAGCTTAAATTCAAACCGGTTAGCTATCCCTAGATCTACGATACAGTCCATTATAAGGACGTTTTTAACAGTTTAGCCCGACAAGGAATTTGCCTAGGCGCAGAAGAAAACCCAAATTGTCACCGACAACTGCACGAAAACTGTGTCGCGAGGTTAATATAACCCTAAGAGTTGTTTTGAAAGACATGACCAAAAGTTTGGATACGACGGGAATCAGCATAAGTATTTGCACAATACAAGGTTGTTTAAATAGAAATAGGTTGTATTGAAACCGACCACGATGAACCCCCTCTTTATAAACAATGTCACGTTGTTGCTCGGTTTAATTTTGCCAAAACGTTCCAGGACAAAGAAATTTGCATTTGGTAAAAATTACTATAGATTGATGAAACAAAAATTAAGCTTTTGGGGCATAATGATATACAGAAGATTTGTCACAAGGTGAGGCTTTCTTTCCAAATTACACAGTAGCAACATTAAAAGATGGAGGCCGCTCGATGATGTTTTGGGGTTGTTTTAACTCAATGGGGACTGGATAATTTATTACAATAAGCGGAATAATAAAATCTGCAGACTATAAAATTCTGGATGAAAATCTACAACTATCAGCGGAAAATCTTCATCTTCGTCTATTTACTTTCCAGCAAATATACGTCTAAATCAGTGACTGCCTGACTTCAGTAAAAGGAGATTACAGTTCTGTCATGGCCTTCAGTGAGTGTGAACTTGAAGCCTATAAAAATATATGTCAAGAAATGAAAGTCGGAATAAATCGTAGGTTACCAAAAGAACCTTAAGGAATTAGAATTGTAACCATTGAACAAGGGAAGAAAATCCCAGAAAAGGCTTGTACAAGTCTAACAAAAAAATTTACAAAAGGATTGCAGCAAGTAAAAAAAATAAGAGCCCATGCTATTGACTATTAATATTGTGAAAATATTTTCTATTTTTCATACAAATAATTTTGTCTCTTCATATTTTGCATAATTCGCCTGTGAAATTTATTGTATTTAACATATTGTTCTGAGACTTCAGTCTTATATTGCTTTTTTAGTGATGATTAACAAATAAAAAACCTGGTATCACACGGATATTAGATTCTGGGAAATGGAAAAAATACTCAAAATTGATGGGTGTACGAATAATTTATATATCGTCGTGTATGAAACACAGACTTCTGGTAGCGGTTATATTATATATATATATATATATATATATATATATATATATATATATATATATATACTCGTTTGTTTGTTTTTTTTTCTTAAGACGAAAATTAATGTATTAGACGATTGATTTCGCTCTGTTTCTAGTTCTGGTAGCGGTTATATATATATATATATATATATATATATATATATATATATATATATATATATATATATATATATATAAATTTACTAATTTCAAAATGTTTCCATTGCTACACAGTAATTAATATGATTCAAACTCAGAAAATAAAAACTTCAAATTCAATTACAGAATTGAATTAAATTAAAGTTCCTAGTCCTGTTTCATTTTCACCCAAATTTTGGAATGTCTTATTTTTAAATTTACTGAGGTTTTTAAGCACATGCATTCATAATATTAGTTTATAAGGATATGGCGAAATCCATTCATTTTAACAAGGAATGTTAGGGTATTCATTTTCTCTGACAACTAATGTATCAAAATATGTGTTACTTGTCATACATGCATATTATACATTATATATAGACCTTAGTTACATTTTCTGGGAGAGAGCATGTTATCTAGTGTGATAAACAAACTGAACAAGACCAGGACGCTCAATCCACCGTGCTAGCATTATCATCAGCGGCCCAATCGCAAGGTATAGGTCAACCCGTGGTATGATTTTCACGCACTTCAAATTTCCAAAGTTAGCGCATGTTGAGATCGCCTCATCCAGACCGATAACTAAGCCTCATGGTCGGAAATCGAACGTTCTAACCCCCTATATATATATATATATATATATATATATATATATATATATATATATATATATGCGCATGTACACACGTAATTATACTTATATATACTTCACTAGGCTGTTATTTCGTTTTCTTATTTGATTTGGTGGTATCATAAGTATTAATTATAGAGGAATAGAGTTATGACTAAATTTATTTATTACTGTTCGAATTTTTGTGAATGTGCCTGTATTTCTACGCTTCTGTATACACACACCAGCACACCTATGTACGCACGTATATAGGTATACGTACCCGCATATATATTCATATAGACTTGGGTACAAAGGTACATGTACACTTATGTCTGAGCTTTGTTATAAATAAACTAGTACTCAAATCGTGAAGTTATTTTTTTCTGTTTTTAGGGTATTAAATTTGGTTTGTTTGTTTAACAGAATTTATCATATATATATATATATATATATATATATATGGAATAAATCTTAAAGATCCTGGCTCTTTAGGATTTATTCCATTTATCTCTGAACTACTCAGCGTATTGAGCACTCTATGTTTTAGCTTTATTACTAGCTTGTTTTTTTTTTGGGGCGGGAGGACGAAAAATGAAGGTATTGGACAATTGATTTCGCCATGTTTCTAGTTCTTTCTTTTGTTTCCTCGGTTACCAATTTGTTTTTGTTTCCTAATATGCTATCCAATTTGTTTTGATAGACACACATATATATATATATATATATATATATATTATATATATATATATATATATATATTTTATATATATATATATATATATATATATATATATATATATATATATATATATATATATATATGTGTGTGTGTGCAGATATGTAGAAACATAGGAAAGAACACGTTAGGTAAATAACCTGGCGTTCTTTAGTATTTTATTTTTAAAACAGTGCTCCATACAGAAGTAGACTTAAATTATAATTATTTTTAAAAAAAATATGATTCCTTCACTACATAAGAGTTCCCATGTTTCAAAAAGGAGAGCCGAATCCCTCAATAATTATTATATTGAGGATTTCGGCTCTCGTTTTCAGTATGTAGCGAAGAAATCATATTTTTAAAAAATAATTATAATATATATATATATATATATATATATATATATATATATATATATATATGCCTGGTGTAACTGCAAAATTGTCCAAATCGTGGAACAGCATGGGATAATTGTCCATCTTACAAAAGGTTTAATATCTTAAAAACAAAAACAAAAAAAACAACAACTAATTGAGTTTCTTTTTTCCTAGTTTTCAGCTAAGACATTTAGCCATCTTAACAAGATTTGTCCCAAGAATCACTGAAAAACCCTTTGAGTTATTGAGCTAGAAAAGAACAGGTTAAGATCGTTTTGCGTCAGCCCCACTATGTCTTCCCAACTAAGCGAAGTTGAGTGGGAAAAAGATCATTTAGGCCTTCAGTAATTGTACTAACATAGATATTCTAGCTTCCATCTTCAAAGTCTATTCAAGAAGCATGAAGAGAGCAGACGATAAGTTTAAAAATGAGGAAACAGTAGAGAGAAAACTGGATCAGGAGGTCAAAACAGCAAGATTGATCCTCATATCAACTTAGAGTTAAATACATTCTTATTGCTCAATATAGAGGTCAGTAGTGTTATAAAAAACCTCGGAGAATTCCAGTAATATATTTTTAATCATTTCTTAGATTTTGCTCTTACAATATTCGGAAAAGTTTTCAGTTTTTTTTAATATTTTGTGATGTTGAGATTTAACTTATTTTTTTTAAATAAGTTAAATTTTAACACCCCTAAAATAAAAAAAGATGGTATTTTCCTTAAGTCCCAAATCTCAAAATATCATAATGGATTAAAATCAGTTAATCCATTTCAAAAAGTTATTCTTAGCATCGCTTGATAATGGAACGCAACTTTGTGTTTTAAATTAAATTTCTATGATTGAATATAAATTGAGGTTTCAGTTTTAAAACATTGCAATTTCTGTCTTGCGATGATTATATATATATAAAAAAACAATTTTAATATTAGGATTGTGCTTTTTTTGGTGCTTGTGTGTGTGTGTATGTATATGTACATTAACACACACACACGTGTTTATGCGTGTATAATTAATATTTGCTCGTTTATTTTATTTATTAATAACTTAAGTTTATATTATATTTGTTCCATTTTTTTTATTTAAAGTTAACATCATATCTCTTTCAATTATCTATTTATTCAAAATTTATATTATATTTATTTGTATAATTTAATTAGTGTTTAGATGGTAAAGGAAGTACTCATTTATATGCCTATGCCATCATTTCAATTTTCTTGTTTAAGAGTTTCTTTTGGTTTTTAAAAATAATTGTTGCTTATTATTCCTTTAAGCATAATTTACAATTTTTACATTTACTACTGTATGGGGGTGCTCTTTTTATAATGAGCCATTTGATTTTGGTGGGGATATTGTTTCCTTTTTGGCTCCATATGCATTTTGATAGGGTCGTATTGTTTGTGCATTTTTTCCTTCGAATAACATTTTGTGGTTATAATATCTTTCTTTAAAAGTTTTTTCTTTTCTGTGGTGTCTATTTAATTTTTTTCGTCCTTATTAATGTTATTAATTACGATAACTTTGTATATTATGTTATTGGTTAATCACATATTGTTACGTATGCAATTTTCTTGGTTTCAGCAGTTACATTTCATGGTGTTATTTTTGCTGCATATTATTGTTATTGTTATAATTGTTATTCGTTTTGGTGAGTATTTCTATTGTTTTAGTTATTTTCTTCATGATATCCATGCAGTTGTAACTAATTGTGATTGTATTTTTGTTGATAAGGTTTGATAATTTGCTGTTTCTACGGAAGGTTTTGTCAAGAATTTTGAAGAATATTTTCCTCATTTTTTTTATTTTATTGTTGTAGGGAATGGGTTTGAACCAAATTATATCTCTTTTTTTCAGCAAACTTCTTTCTATAGCTTCTGATAGGGTTTCCACGATTCATTTACCTGTGACGCAGCCCCAAGGCTGACCAACAGTTCATATCCTTGCCCCAGGAAGAGGTCTGACCAAGAGGCCCTTATGCAGGTCTTTATCTTCTCCTTCAACGGTATAGAAAAATTTGAGTTCGTCATATTCCGCGTTAGTCAATTCTACGATAACGCAGATTTTGAAGGCTTTTTATTAACAGCCAATATCTGTTTATTGCCTTCGCCGTTTCGTGGCGAGTTGGAGATGTCTGTTGGCGCCTCAGCCTTTATGAACTGAGGCCGGACATGAGGCAGCCTACTTTGTTATCTCCGGGGAATTGCCACAAGCAGAGACGCTTTTATTATCTGTGAAAGGATAGAAGGCCGGAAAAGTAGATTAAGCGAATGCAAGTCAATAATGAACCTTGAAAATCTAATAGTTAACGCAGCAGCCGATTTCAAGTGACGAAGGCGTCAAGAGAATATAGGAGATAAGCTTTATATGAGTCTGTTTTTGTGTGTCTCGACGGGAGGGTTTCGAGTTACGTGCACTGCACTTGCTATTGTTTACGTATGAAATGTTATGGCGAGGTAGGGGTCATTCGTGCACAGGGTCCGTACATGGGCGCATGTAGTTGGGTGCGTACACATGCTTGCACACGCTCACTAGCTCATGGAAGTGTATAGATGCCTTTCCCACACACCTGTTGGAAGGCAAAGACGCTCGCATGCGCAAACTCAGACATACTTCCGGTAACGGACCAAGGAAAATATCCATGTACACATACAGACAAAAATGCACAGAAATCATGTGCAGTCCAATTTCGATTACAGATTATAAATTGCATTACTTATTCTAAATTCAGTATGCATATGTATGCACACACACTGATATATTTATTAGGGTATAAATATAAGCATGAAAAGCGGGCAGTGGATTCCGGACCTGATTGTGCAAACAGTGAGCCGAGTTTGAATTTCAGTTGGTTTCATTATGTTCACTTACGCGTAAATACCCTTAGAAAAAGTTTGAATTTACATTTTCTACCTCCAGCTATAGATTAAATCGTTAAACTGTTTTGTGATGTTAACAAACACTCGTTGTCACTTTTGTAATGCCAACGAATACTCGTTGTCACTTTCGTAATGCAGAGTAGAGACTTTGTAATCGCCGATACAACTATAGTAACGCTGTTGAACAATACTGTTGTCAGACGCCTTCGAATAGTGATTTTCCAAGCGTAGCTTAGATGTGGCAAAAGGCCGAAAGTATGGGGTACCCAGTAAGGATGGAACTCACGACTCAGCAGACGCCTTCGAATGACACTCGCACTAATAGTACTTGCGCGGTAATACTCGCTCAATAAGTAACCACCGAATAGTAATCCGTATAAAGAGATAGTATAGTGAATAGTATAGCGATAGAGGATAGTGTAGAAAGAGGGTTCTGTAAAGTAATGGTGATCTGTGTTCAAACTCCAGTGTCGGCAGCGACACTTTATTTCTATATGACAAACTGTTATTATTAATCATTATCATTCCAGTTGAGTTCATTGCGTGCTAATAAACTTGTGGAGGGTATGAATCCATCTGTTCTCCTCCAGCTATGGGTAAATAGCAGGACAACCTCGAATTCTGAAGTCAAAACTGTATCCAGCTGTGGCAAAGCACATACAGGGTGCGATGGATAACATCTCATTTTAAGATATATTTACTAAAATTGCACAAAAATATTTTGAAATAAAACACAGTAAAATTATCCAATAAAATCGCCACTGTCTTCAACCACGGCCTCCAGACGACTTCGGAATCTCCTGCATCTTTTCTGAACGATCTCCTTCTTTAAGTATTATGCTGCCGTAATACTTGCCTTCAGTTCATCATTACAAGTAGTTTTGTTCGCTCAACTGCGCCCCACACAAGGATGTTGCAGTCTGCAGAATTAGGTGACCAGATGTAGGGGGTGATGTGGACGCAGAAATTGTCTGACAGCCATGACTGTGTTCTCCAGCTTGTGTGACATGGTGCAGAGTCCTGTTGCTAGATATAGGGTCTTCCAGCAGACAGCCTCTTGACCTAGTGAGATACTAACTCCTCAGCGCAATTGCTGTAGGCGCCCGTGTTGAGTCTGAGGCCATCACCAACAAATTCGCGTGTTCTTTTCTTCTCAGAACGATCAGAGTGAGTTTTTCGAGGTGCCGTACCTTCGTAATCACCATCAGGCTCATCCAACTCTTTTCGAATGTTCTGCAATGTCCGCAGATTGACATCCATAATGGACCTTTCGGCGCGAATGACAAGCAATACGGCATGCCGTTTCCAGATTTCTGGCGGAGTGAATTGCGTCATGGCGATCTTTTTCCCACAGAAGGTGCCCAACTGACCCTGTGCAGTAGACAAAATGAAAACAACACGCATTCGCAAAAACTAACATATAGAATGGCGTCAATTTACCCATCGCTCCCTGAACTGTTCAGCTAATGAAAAGATCATTCATTCCCGGTATTGTCGACGCCTTGTTATAAGCATATAAATTATGTATTAACATATAAATGTACCTGTAAAAATGAGACGTCAGGGTTCTTTTCATGTTTGCGTAATTTAGACGACAATTTATCCATGGCAACCTCTCCCTCTCACAATATCTCTCTCTCTCTATATATATATATATATATATATATATATATATATATATATATATATATATATATATATATATAATTTTTTAAAAATATGATCACCATCGCTATATAAGATTTTCATGTTTCAAAATCAAAAGCTGAAAACTTCAAAAATTCAAATTTAGAAATTAAATCAAAGTACGTATTTCTGTTTCATCCTCAAGCGTGCGTGGAGTATTGCTGCCATATATAGTCTGGAGCCCCTTCTGTTTGCCTCGGGGTTCTTGATAGGCTCCAGAGGCGGATATGCAATATAATTGGCCCTGCTCTGGCATCTCGTCTACAGTCACTCTCTCACAAACGCGCCGTCGCCTCTCTCTGTCTTTTTTACAAATACTTCTATGGCAATCGCTCTGAGGAGCTGCATTCGCTGGTTCCCAGACTTCATGAGTTCAAGCGCCCTACGAGGCTGTCATCCCGCTCTCACCCTTTCACTGTCGAAACTCCTAAATGTAGCCGTCTCTTCTACTCCAATAGCTTCATACCTCGCACCTCTCACCTGTTGAACTCCCTTCCCTATTCTAGTTTCCCTGAGACATATAATCTCCAGCTATTCAAATGTAATGTCAATCGACATCTCCAGTTTCCGCTGTTGCAGATACATACATGTACGAAGAGATGAAAAGGCACAATGTTTAAACTTTTAAATATAAAATATTTCTTTTTTTGTCACAGATATGTATATTTAAGCCCACACACACACAACACATACGCTAAAGAGCGCAGAGTGAAGCCGCTTGACCGACACTAGATGACGTGTTTGGCTTCCGAAGGGAGACTACTTTCAAGGAGATTAAATGACGGATTGATATGGGTGGCCTCGATAATTTTTGATCAGACCTCCTGTATATAAAATGTATTTGAGCAAGCAGTTTGAAATTTAATTAATAATAAAAGTCATGATCAAGTAAATAGAGAACCACTCTATTTACAAGGAAATAATGATATGAAACACAAAACCGCGGTGTAATGGATAGCGGCTAGGATTGAGGAATCGGCGAGCCGAGTTCGAATTCCAGTCAAATCCAGTACATTAACTTACGTGCTAATATCATTGGGAAAGGTATGAATCCTTCTCCAGCTATGGGTAAATAGCAGGACAAACCGAGTTCTATAGCCTCATGTGGCAACTGGTCTACCGCAGAAAGAAATGGCAAACTACTGCGGGAAAAAAAAAATCTTCGTTAGTCATGTATCGAAAGATACATGATCGCCTACCCGTGTATCACGCATGACTTATATCTGACAGCGGTGAAATTGTTCTTTTTTTTTCCAAGCACGGACATATCTTTCTTGTCTGGACACCGAATTTTCCCTTGGAGTTCACTTGATTTAATTAACTCTGCATAAAAATACGATATTCCACCGGTATAAGCTTTGCACTTAATTTCACACCAGGCAGTAAAAGTATTCCAGGCGCAGATTTCACCTGAGATGGTCCTAGCTAGACCCGGAGATCCATGATTCACCCGTTGTTAATAGTGGTCTCGAGAAGTGAACGCCTGTGATCAAGTCTGGGCTACACTTGATATGTGCGAGTGTAGGAAAAACCGTTCAGTTCATTGATATACAGATAAAAACCCTCCAAGCGTTTGAAAACTCTTCGAAGCTTTGGCCGGTACTACAATTATTGTAATATCTATTATTGAACTTCTTTATGTGGCGTAGACGATTGTGCCGCTCCACAACTTCTTGTAGCTCCAAATAAATTTTGACCTTCAGTTATCTCCCCTAAACCCTGTTCCGCCATACTCTCAAAGCTCACAAAGCAATTATTGAACAAATGCGTAATGTTCAAAGAGTAAAATGATTAAAGTATCTCCTGAAGGATTTACCAAAATATGCTGCCACTTTTGACAGCAGGAATAAACTAGTCATTTGATAAATGATATATAAAGGGTAAGGGTAACACGGCAGGAAAAGTCGTACTCCACAGACTGAAAACTTGCAAAAGGAAACAAATGATGTTGACCTGGCCTTTATCAGCAGGAATCTTTCATTTTCGATTCAGTTTATTTATATCTGGGAAGCAGAATTCTACCTCTCCATCTCAGTCTATAGAGTACAACACTGGTAAGCAACTTCCGATTTGGTGTAGAATTTTATTGGTTCCAGTTCACTGCTGTGTTTTCTTTATCGTCAATGTTTTGAGAAAGAGAATTTTGGTCTAGAAATGGTTCTAACGCCATTCCCATGGCTATTCCTGTTCCAGGCAAAAGAATAAACTCTTGCTAACAGTGGGAACCTCTTTGAAATGTCCGCGCTGTATATTTTCGGAAAGCAGTAATTTGGAAAATGCAATTTAGAGAATACGGACGACTGTATTTTTATAAAATACAAATAGGAGAAATCATTCATTCCTTTACTAAAATAGCTTTTTTTTTGTTATGAAGAAAAATCATCCGACATTTTATAGTTTTATTAGAATTTTCACCTTCAGCAATTTCATGAAATTAATTTCTCATCACAGTAATGAAACTATTTAAAGTAAAACAGAACATCTGTTTTTGCATTGCATCATATATATATATATATATATATATATATATATATATATATATATATATATATATATATATATAATATAAATATATATGATCGCCTAAGCATGTATCATGCATGGCACACACACACACACACACACAAATATATATATATATATATATATCGATGTATTTCAAAATTTGCGGGCTTAGAGGAACGAGATGTATTCGTTCACAAAGTGACCGCATGGAATCAGTGGCAGGCCTTTCAATTGTAAACAAAGACGAAAATTACGATACATTAGTGCGTCCGTGAGGAAGTAGCTGTAAGAAATCTATTATTTTTGTTATTTTGATTAATATATTAATTTTTCTGCCCTCATCATGCATCGAAGCAGAAGAAAAGTGTAAAATGGAAGCGTACAACATGGACAAATAAGAGCTTCTTCTATCTACGGACAATCGGCTTTAACGGACCACCCCTCCCCACTATTTGTCCGTTGATGCGAGGTTTGTCAGTATATATATATAAGTATGAGGTGCAGTTCAATTTACATTACATGAATAATTCATACAAAAAACAGATATAGAAGTTAATGATTTAAATGGCGAGAATACATCTTCGCAAACAATTTTAATAAAGTACACTAAAACAGAACCTGTATATGAATGATATGATTCCAGTTGCATAAGGTCTTTTTTAACGCACAATAATAAAATTTAAATTTCAACCTCAGCGTTGCGACGGCACGCTCCAAAAAATATTTTACAATTGACAATAACACATTTCTAAAAACATATTTCGGATGACATCTATTCTTTCGTTGTCCTATTCTTACCGAGAAGTAAAAAACAAAGAACAAATCTATTTTCATACCTGAAGATGTCTGTAGGAACAGACGAAAGTTTGTAAAAAAACTTAAAAACCTTAAAAAGGTCCCTTTATTAAAATTGTTTGCGAAGATGTATATATATTCTATATATGAATGATTCATTAATATAATATATATATATATTATATATATATATTATATTTTGTGTTAAAAGTTTCATTAAATAATATACAGTGTTGTCTAAATAAATAAACAGAAATAAATAAATACTTGTCTATATTATTTAATGAAACTTGTATGAATGAAAAGATACTGCCTAAATACACACATATATATATATATATATATATATATATATATATATATATATATATATATATCAGTCAGGTATGTGCTATTCGTGATACATGTTAGGCGATCATGTATCTTTTGATACATGAGTGAAGAGGCAGATATTTTCCCGCAGGAGATTACCATTACTTTCTGCGGTAGACCATCTTGGATATGTAAATAAGGATAAGGTTGTTTTTTAAACCATCCTTGATAATTTACTTTGGTTCACGTGTACTCCGTTAAGAGGCCAGACAATTTGACCTCTTAAATAATTTTTAGACAGGAAAAGAAAAAAAGAAAGGAAACATATAGTAAAGCATGTGAGTGGGGGAAAGAGGAAGAGGAAAGAAAGGGTTAAGCAAGGTGGGGAAGAGAAGAAGGAAGAGTGTGTTATCATATGTAGACATCTCACGGTGAAACTTGAAATGCACATAATCTGAAATGCATATCAATATAAATTATAGTTAATATATAAAGTATAAAAGATTACCAGAAAAGTAGGAATAAAGTAAAATAATTTATCTTAATAATGTTGTTAATAATATCAATCTTGATTAATACAATCGTAATTGTTATGCATGTCTGTATGAATATATGTATGTATGTAGATTGATACCAGAGATGAAACTGATTACAGACAATCCAGGTCTTGATCCAAATCCAGAGTCTTCTTCTTTATTGTCTTCAGGGGTGTAGCTGTACACACTACACTTGACCAGATGCGGTTTGATTAGGTTATTTAAAAACATGGTTGAAAATTGAGAATTCAGAGTTTACTTTAGGATGCAGTCTGTTCTAATATTTACCCAACAACATGAGAATTGTATATATATATATATATATATATATATATATATATATATATATATATAAGATAAATAATATAAATGTATAGGATACAGGTTCGATTCCTGTCGGAGGACGCATATTTTCTATGAAAATGTCACGGACATTCAGGCCGGTAAATGTTGTTAATACTGTTTATTATGAACAGAGCATTTACTTAAATATTTGTATCTATAATAAGAACGCATAGATATAAAAAATGTCTTAAAATATATATATTAATACGTTTCATTAAATAATATAGACAAGTTTTGTCTATTTATTTTAAGCAAAATCCTTTCATGACGTCTGATAAGCTTAATAACATTATCATTGAAAGACGAAAGAAAGTTTATCAAACGTTAAGGAGTTTGCTTAAAATAAATAGACAGAACTTGTCTATATTATTTAGTGAAACATGTATTGATGAAAAAATGCTGCCTATATACACACAACATATATATATAGGTATTTTGGCTTGCAATTAAGGGAAAATAAGTGATAAAAAGAAAGAACTAAGACCATGAAATTGAGTCGAAAACAATCGTCCAGAATCCAAGTTCAGAGTCCAAATAAAAAAAATCCTTCAAAACGAGTAAAGCAGAAGTAACTAATTAAAGTGCTCAATGCACTAAGTAGAGCAAATCTAACTATGAACCTTAAGAGCCAGACAAACCTATACCTACACACACACACACACACACACACACACACACACACATATATATATATATATATATATATATATATATATATGTTCTACTCACATTTCCCACACACATAAGACTGATATACTTACATAGGTGTATACTAATATACACACTTACACATATCATATTCACTCACTCCCTAATGAGTCAAATGATAACACACGCCCCACAGTAATATACACACTTAAACACATCATACTCACTCACTCCCTGAGAACGAAATAACAAACGCACTTAACAGAGACGCATACCCTCTCTAGGAACCAATAAAACTGTAAAAATGACCAAGGGAATTCAAAGGATCGTGAATCAATCCAGCACTTCAAAGAGACTGTTTGACCCACACAAGGTCTAACCAAAATTTTAAATCTTCAGACACACTAGGTTGTATATTACTATTTTTTTCACCAATATTCATGTTAAAAAAATAAAAAAACAAAACAAATGAAAACTACAGATAATGTACATTTTCTCCATCAAGTCATTTATTTCTTTAGTTGAAGCAGAATTTTATTTTTCTTCTGGTGATGGCCATGTTGGCCTAAACTAGTCGAGGAAGCTAACTGAAATAATAAAAAACGAAAAAAATAGTAATATACAACCTAGTGTGTCTGAAGATTTAAAATTTTTAATTTTTTTTGTTCAAAACACACACACACACACATATATATATATATATATATATATATATATATATATACGCACCTGTCTATGTTTCTGGGATGAGGTATTATGTACATTGTTTGCATTATTTGAACTCGATAAAGGCGTTTGTTAGATCCAGTGACAGGACCCAAAGAGTGTGAGTTCAATACCCGTCTAAGGCAGTGGAGAACTTTCAGGGGGAAATTAGCAGGAGATAACTGATAACTGACATCCATTAAACATGGCACGTGGAACTAGAACAGTCTACCCCGGTGAGCGAAATAAAGGGTTCAGTTCGACATTCCAACCACCTGAAGAAGGCCGGAGCGTAAAACGGCCGAAACGTTGTAATAAATATGGACACAAAGATGAGGACAATAGGCCGAATAATGTAAATAATATATATGCGCACATTTGGGCATATATATATATATATATATATATATATATATATATATATATATATATATATATATATATATATGTACATTTGGGCAGCAATATCTCTTATACAACTTTCATAAAATGTGTAAACATTTCCCGAGTGTTCTGTACGTCCGAGCGCTTTCGGTTATTATTTTAGCCATTATAAAAGATTTTTTTTTAACTGAATATCTAAATTTCTTTGGTATGTGTCTAGGGTCATGGGAATGTTTTATATTTTCGAAACCCTGATTATAGTTAATGTTATTGCTTGCATCTGTACGTTCAGTGTTGTTATTAGTTAGAAAGAAATAGTTTAATTTGGTCATGTCTGAGGTAATTCGGAAAATCATTATTAACTATCGCTCTCTCTTTCTCTCTCTCTCTCTATATATATATATATCCGCGTTCGATTCTCGGTAGAGGATGCGCACTGCTGATGAGTTCCAAATACGACGAAATGGCCATCAAGTGCTTTCTTCTACACTCGATGCATTACTATAAATGATTATTCAACTCACAAACATCTCTATATATATATATATATATATATATATATATATATATATATATATCCAGAAGAACCTCGGTTTTCGAATGTCTCACAGGTCTCACAAATTGGGTTCCAAACAGAAAATTCGAGATGAAAATACCTCGGTCATCTAACAAAAAATTTCGGTTCTCAAACAACATTGCCGAACCGAGCCAAACCGAGTAATCCTGAACGGAATCATTTTTTAGTCGACCGCTAATTGTATACATTAGTCTGTTGAGAATTAAATTCGTGAACTGAGGTTTTAATATATATATATATATATATATATATATATATATATATATATATATATATATATATATATATATATATATATATATATTACATCAATAAAAAACAGACATATCAAAAGAACATTCACAAAAAAGAGAAAGGTAAAATATATATTACTGTAAAATGGTATATATATATATATATATATATATATATATATATATATATATATAATTTAAAAATGTGTGTATTATGCATGTCTGTGCTTGTGATCGGATGTTGTTTATGCCTTTCCACAGTTTTCATCCGATTTCGATGAACTTTTTTGTTTGCTAAATAATTCTTCAATGCCTGTTTTGAGTTTAAATTAACAGGAAAAAATTACAAGCTTGAAGGTAAAAAATCGAAAATTTTTACACTTTGCGCAAAAATCAAAAGGCAAAATTTCATTTTTATAAAAACACAGCGTACAGTCAATTTAAAGAGTTGAAATCTAACGTAAAAGATTATTAGATATATATATATATATATATATATATATATATATATATATATATATATATATATATATATATATATATATATATATATATTACAATATAAATATTATCATATATTATTATTCTGACGGTCCATGGAAAAGGTTCATTCCTCGCAACATTGAGAATGCAAAAAAAAACCTACTCTTTTCAGGGTCACCCCACCACCATTCAAATTGTTAGCCCCCATATTTGAGGATGTGCCTCAATTGCACCCAATTGTTGTTAGTAATATTGATTTTCCATTGGGTTGACTTTAATTTGGTCTTGATCGAAATTCATTTGGGTATTTCCTTGAGCTCTATTTCCGTAAACCGTTTTATCGGCGCCCTATGCATTTCACTCGCCTTTCTCATTCTTCATCACTGTTTTTTCTATCCTTATAATTTTCTCAAGTACAACCTTCGTTATTTGTAATCATCCATCGAAACCAAAATATGCATTCTACCTATGCCAACTCCGTTCTGGGTGTGACGATATACTAAGCCCAACTGCAATGCCTCTGATCAGGAGGTTTTGACGATCATGGAACCACCTCTTAATTTCTGGTGTTCTCAGGTCCACTCTGACCAGGGATAGTAGCACCTGTTAGGGTCCCAACTATGATCAAATAATTAACCCTGAAACTGAGGTAAAAAGAATTATGAAAGTGTAAAAAATAGGTTTTAATACCAGAAATACTTTCTAAAAAATTATTACCAAAAACAAATTTTGGAGAAAAAAGCTATCATCAATATATTTTTGAAAAAAATATTACCAGCAATACGTGTTTGAAAAAAAATATATTACCAGCAATATAATATATTTTTAAAATAATATTACCAGCTATATATTTTTAAGGAAAAAAATATTACCAGAAATTGATTTTGACAAAAAAATATTACCAGGAAAAAAAGTTGTCGACATTGAGGTTGATATGCCGTAAAACAAACCAAACCAAACCAAACCTATGCCAACTCGTGGTCTGACGGGCCACAATATCACGTCTAGATTAATGAGTTAAGAGTCCCCATAATACCACAGCCTGTCAAATAAGGTGCTTAACCTCCATGCGTCCACAAGACAGTTTCATGAATGTGTAAACGAAGCAGATGCGTGTCATTCTATGGCGCCGGGAATTACATACCAATTATTTGCGAATTTTGACTCAGGCAGAAAATTGTTCAGGAATGCAGAGTTCAAAGGCTTAAAATATACTGAAAATAGTTGCAATATAAATAACGGGCGCGACCTGTGGGTGCTAAACCAGGCGTCAGCAACAAGGATTGGCTGCTCATCCTAGTAGATTGAATTATTTGGATACGAGCATCCAGCAATTATTAGTTCTATTTTTTTTTTTTTTTTTTATAAATATAACTATCAATTTCGCGTTTAATAAACGAGAAAACTAAAGCTCGGATATTTTCACAACTTTTCACTCTCTTTCAATGTTACTTGATGTATAATTGTTTGAATTGATATAATCAATATTCATATCGATTTTTCGGAAGAAAATAAAATCTAATATAACATGAATCTTGTTTTAAAAACTCCAGACAGTTTTTTTTAAATAACCTCCTCAGATTGAGACTTTTATATGGATATCATGCATGGCGCCAAATCCGTTCAGAAATAGAAAGAAATATAACCGTTTTCCAAGATCAATGATTAAAAATGGCTCTCAGTGAAGCCTATTGTTCTTGGCGAAGACCACATTTCGCCGAACTTTGTGGACTGGCGCTATGGAATCACAAACAACTGTAACAAATATCAGAAATGACATCGCTTGAGTACTTTCAACTAAGATGTCCTTAAATACTGAGCCCTGCGTTCATGGACAATTTTAAATTTTCTGCTTGAGTTCCGGAGTTAAAATTCTCAAATAATTGGTATGTAATGGTTCACGGTAGATATAAAAAATAGTTACAAAAAATATAAGCATTATACTTAGCAGGGAGAGAGTATGATTTCATGCCTTCGCTTTATGGCCAGAATTCTTTCTTTGTATCCCAGTCTACCCAAATAAAACAACGAATAGCAAAACACGACGCAAGTGTTTACCCACCGTTCAACCGGTGGCTGGGCATCAAGTATTTTTTCTCTACCACCGGTAAAACGGTGGTCAGAGCTCAAAGGGTTAAGTATATATAATAAAAAAACTGAAACTAAAATAGATATCACATATAATTCGAAAAGAAAGCAATGACATAAACAAATATGTTGATATTCCACACTACTTCAAACAAAATGTTAGGAAGGAAACTCCCATCAATAATAGAAAGAGTAATAACAGCTAATTGTTTCATCCGTGTAGATACTAACCAGGGTTGACGTTGCTTAACTTCGGTGATCGTACATGAGTTGGCGTTTAAACGTGATGTGAGTGTAAACCCAAAAGTCTGGTCGTGATTTTCTAAGCCCGGCTTAGATGTGGCACAAGGCCGAAAGTATGTGGGACCCAGTGAGGATCGAACTCACTACTCAGTCGTAATTGATCTAGCAAGACAAGCTTGCTAACCATTACACCACGTCGAGGTGCCCTCAACCCAAAAGTCTGGTAGGAGAACCGGTTTAGTTACCAATGATGCAACTGTAATGGGTTACATTGTACTAGCAACACTTGGAGAGTGACTGACATGATTTTATTTTAGTACAGTCAAACAGAAACAAAGGTTACAAAACAGAATAACGCTCGAGATGTTCTGTAATAACCTAGGCGTAATTATACATCAATAAAAGTCCTTAATTCTGAAACGAATTGTTCTAAGCAAGCCGTTGTGTGAAACAGTTCCAGTCATAAATTATTAGTTTTAGTTATAAGTCATTTCCGTTTGGCGTCTATCATCTTAACTTCTAATCATACGCGGAGGTGAAAAATCAATTTGGAGTAGAATAGTGTGTCTTAGTTTTTGCACAGCGGATACAGTGGATTAAAGGGGAAAATATCTTTTTCTACTCCATGGCAACCCAAATCCTGATCGGGGGAAACAGTTTAATCGCCGATTACCCTACCATATCGACAGAGACGTACGAAACGCTTTTCATAAAACAGTTCTCAAAAACTTTTCTGGGTTCTATACACTAATGTCTAGTTAATGTGAATCTTTTATTTATTTATTTATTTATTTATTTTACTAATTTTACCTTATACAAGGCACAAAAGTCACTCGAGGTAGAGCGTTACAGAATCTATCCTACGCTCTATCTTTCCCTCTCTATCTCTCTCTATCTATCTATGGCTACCGTACTTTTAAAATGTTGGTATCAAACTTCACAGCATCTTGTCTTTTATTGTATTCAGTATTATTTGTTCCATCGCAACTGTTGTTCCATTCATTTAACCGTAATTGACAAGAATGTTACCCGATGTTTCCTCCATTTCACATTACTGTGTCTTGTGAGTGTTAAATTTTCCAAGCCTTCTTTCCTTATTATATACTTTCCAAATTTTACTTGTCCATAATTTCTAAACAGTTTTCATCTTAAAACTTTTTCCTTTCTCACATATTCTCACAGTCTTTATCGGGAAAGTGACTAGAATTCACTTTAATTCAGAAAAGTAGACATTAAAAACCAATCAAATCAACGTTTTTATTTTTTGTTTGTTTTTGTTTCCAATCGTATTTCTTCCGCTGGAAACCAAAGATAATTGGTTAAATTTGTATTACGCCACGTTAGATTGCAATGAGAAGATTTTCAACAACGACAAAAAAAGAAATTATCATTTCGGTATCATTTACATCAATTCGGATGGAAAATTATTTGTGAATGGAATAATTGCGTTTAACCCAATGTGTACCACCTCCAGTCTCATCGAATACTTACCTAAATTTGCTCTTTCAAATTAAATTTAATTACTGTTGTGGATTCCTAGATGAAATTCGGTTTCCAATGAATGACAAACGCAAGAATTAAAGATAAGAAATTAAATGTATTTACACAATAATACAAAGGGTAATACTGTTAGTAAATCCAGGAACGTGGTTAGTAGCAATAGTATATAGATATATATAGTCTCGAAGTATGACTTCCTTAGAGTCTACGTGCTTGTAACTGTGACTTCTACAAGCGGTTACCTCACACTATTACTCTACCTCCAACTCACTCACAGTCTCAGTCTCAGTCTTCTTACTGTCTCTACTCACTCCCTGACTGACTGTCTAACTCTGAGTATTTAACGGCAGCAGTCCAAGTAACACTCTGGTCGAGTCCATTTATATGAAAAAGGGGAGGACCCCATAACAATTAGAAAAAAAAATGCATTCGTCTTATCATCATCATTTTTGTGTCGTGTTCCTTCAAGTCTCAAGTGATCATAACTCTACACAAAATGCTCTCCCTTGTAGCTCGTAGATATTAGGTTGGTGCAAAAATAATGACGTAATAATGTCGTTTTTTGACGTTAAAAATACGTCAAAAAACGACATTATTACGTCATTATTTTTGCACCAACCTAACACTTTCATCATCCCCACCTTCCCTCACTATGTCCTTTTGATTATTAAGTTTTCCATGCCGTCTTTCTCCATAAATTATCCCAGAGATTACAATTGTCTCTTTTAAATTATAAGTATGGATTTCTTTCTAGTACCTATTTCTTTATAATTTCTACATTGCCCCCCACCTCCCACACTTTTCTGTCCGTTGTATTCTCAATATATACGTGTAAAATCACATCGGGGCTGTTCTGCAAATAGACTTACGACCACATCACGTTGAAATACTTGTTCCCGTATGATCGATGAAGTTAAGCAACCTCAAGCCTGGTCTGCATTTTGATGGCTGACCACTTGCGAATACCAGGTTCTGTAAGTTTAGAGCCGAGTTCCAATTCAAATCAAGTTCGTTATATTGACTTACGCGCAAACACCTTTGGGAAAAGATATGAATGTAACCTCACCCACGTTAGCTGTGGATTAATTAGTAAGACTTGTTTGAGTAACTCATTATTATATCCAATAAATTCCGACATTGCTTAAAAAAATATTGATCTGAGAGTGCGTGTCATACGTACAGGACTGCAAGTTGAATTATACTGACTGAACAGACCTCCAACATCGGGAAACAAGGCAAGCATAAAAGGGTGCGATGAACTGCAAGAATATCTGCAGATTTCAAATCATGTCAAGAAAGATCCCACTTTCATTATTAGTCCCTAGGAATAGAAATAGAACAAAATTCATACCAGAAAAGGGATATCACAACATTTTGCTGACAGGCTGGACCCATAGTTCCATGCGGTTGCCTTCATACTCGAACGCGACCGTCTGCGGGAAAGGCATAGTTGTTTTTTTTACGGCATATGAATCTCAATGGGTTAAGTAATGCCAAAAAGATTTTTATAGCTGGTAATATTTTTTTCAAAAAATGTGTTGCTCGTAATATTTATTAACTCTTTGAGCCATGGACATCGCTTTACCAGTGGTAGAGAAAAATGGTGTAATGCCCAGCCACCGTTTGAATAGTGGTAGAAAAAATGACCTGATGCCCAGCCACCGGTTGAACAGTGGTAGAAAAAATGATTAATGCCCAGCCACTGGTGGAACGCTGGGTAAAACACTTACAACTATTTTTATATCTACCGTGAAACATTACCTACCAATTATTTGAAAATTTTGAATCAGGGGTTCCGGCAGAAGGGTTAAAATTGTTCAGGAGCCCAGGGATCAAAAGGTTAATATATTGCTGGTAATATTTTTTTTTTCAAAAATCTATTGCTGGTATTAAAACCTCATTTTACACTTTCATAGTATTTCGACCCAAGTTTGGGGGTTAACTATTTGCCCATAGCTGGGATCCTAACACGTGCTACCAACCTGGGTCAAGATGGACCTAGAAACTCCAACAATTAAAAGGTGGTTCCACGCTCCTCAAAACCTTCTGATCAGAAGCATCAAAAGAGCGGGAAACCAGATTCGTTTGACCAGACGATATACGGACAGTTTCCAATGATTCATTGACGATATATCCTGACGTAGAGAAAGCATATTATCCAATGTGCTCGCAGTAAAAAAATGATAGTACGAAGCATCACGAAATGCAGTGCAAACCGTACAGCGTGTTGCGCGGTAGCTGTACTGAAACGAGATTTCTACACGGAATTCACATATA
Source organism: Acanthosepion pharaonis (assembly GCA_903632075.3). NCBI lineage: Eukaryota > Metazoa > Mollusca > Cephalopoda > Sepiida > Sepiidae > Acanthosepion > Acanthosepion pharaonis. The sequence goes on from CAHIKZ030004282.1 coordinate 2,016,973, forward strand.
CATGGTATACAGGCTTTTGCCAGCGATTGATCTTGAGGAGTTGGATCTTTGGAAGCAGTGTGCGTCATCTTTCTCGTCTTAACCATTATTTAGCTTTCAAAAGATGCTTGATACTATCAAACTTCCATGGATCTCAGAGCTTTTCTGTCTCTGATACTCTAGTGTATTACGTATTACGTTACACGTTGGTTAACCTGTTCAGCCATTTCCACAAGTGCGGTACAGCGAAACCAACGATTTTATTAGATAGATAGATAGATAGATAGATAGATAGATAGATAGATAGATAGATAGATAGATAAACAAAGAAAATATTGAGATAGATAGATAGATAGATAGATAGATAGATAAAAGATTGAGATAGATAGATAAAGGAAAGATTGAGATAGATAGATAGATAGATAGATAGATAGATAGATAGATAGATAAAGAAAAGGTTGAGATAGATAGATAGATAGATAGATAGATAGATAGATAGATAGATAAACAAAGAAAATATTGAGATAGATAGATAGATAGATAGATAAGAAAAGATTGAGATAGATAGATAGATAGATAGATAAGAAAAGATTGAGATAGATAGATAAATAGATAGATAGATAAGAAAAGATTGAGATCGATCGATAGATAGATAGATAGATAGATGGATAGATAGACAGATAGATAGATAAAAGATTGAGATAGATAGATAAAGGAAAGATTGAGATAGATAGATAGATAAAGAAAAGGTTGATATATATATATATATAGATAGATAGATAGATAGATAGATAGATAAAGAAAAGATTGAGATAGATAGATAAAGAAAAAAATTGGGATAGATAGATAGATAGATAGATAGGTAGATAGATAGATATATAGTGTAGAAAGACTAAGCTTCTCTAGACTAATTATTGAAACATAGGCGCGTCCTTTCTCTATGAATAAAACGTCTGCTCATGGAACAGTAGAAAAGTGGGTCACAAAGGCGTAGCGTTTTTTTTTTCAGTCGTACACTTTTCGCAATGAATTACTTTATTCTGTAAACATGTTATCAGGTGTTAAAACTCTTCTTCACTCAAACTTTTGTTTACATAGTTTTCCTTACATTTTATTTACCAGCAGCTATGCGTGTTATACGAACTTTATAACAAACGAGCCGAATTACCCACGCGTTTACTGCTAAACATTTTTTCGAAAGAAAATGATGATTGATTTTGCATGATTGTTTTAATTGGTGGAGAAAAAATGATGCCTTTCATTATTACTCATTTATTTTGCCAATGTGTCCTCCATCTTCTGGCTTTCTCCTTCTATATTTTGGATAGGAGTCATTCCCTTGTTCAAATTTAAATTTAATTTAAATTAAAGGGAAAACAAAATTCAGTGGAGTTGTGGGCCCTCCGTGAACTCCCTTTTATAAAAATGAAATATAGTTAGCCAAGTATCCTAGGAATCATTCCCTTGTTAAAATTTAAATTTAATTTATATCAAAAGGAGAAAAATTCAGCGGGGTTTAAGCCCCCATCTGGGCACTCCCTTTGATGAAAATGAAATATACTTATCCAAGTATCCTGGCTAAACTAGTTACAGAATATATATGGTTAAGGGGGTCTATCCCCCAAACCATAGGAGTTCGATAACAACCAACAGAGAGACAACAGCGACATATATATATATATATATATATATATATATATATATATATATATATATATATATATATATATAGGGGGGATAAAATATATAGAAAATAGGAAAGAACTCGTTAGGTAAATAATCAAAAGTTCTTTAGTATTTTTGTTATTATTTTTAAATAGTGCTCAATAAAAAGTAGAGCATAAATATAATTATTTATTTAAAAATATGATTCAACACGCTACATAAGAGTTTTCATGTTTCAAAACAAGATTTAAAAAATTCGCTTGAAGATGGAACAGAGCTTGGTACTTTAATTCAATTTAATTCAAATAATTATATTGAAGTTTTCGGCTCTTGTTTTGAAACATGAAAACTTTTATGTAGCGTTGGAATCATATTTTTAAAATAATATATATATATATATATATATATATATATATATATATATATCATCCACTGCGAAAGAGGAGGCAAGTGAGGGGAGAGAGTTAGCGTTAGAGTGATAGATGGCACACAGTGCGAGAGAAAACTCGCAAGAGTTAGAGAGAGCAGTAGGGAGAGAGAGAGAGAGTAAGAGGGAGAAGATAAATAGTGAATGACTGTTTGTGTGTGTGTGAGATAGAACGAGAATCAAAATGAGAGTTATTGTGCGTCTGCATGACAGATAGAGACAGTTAGAGTGAGTGCGCGAAACAGATAAAAGAACTGGATCACAGATGCAAAACACGATTGCAAGAGAGAGAATAAGGAAGAATTCAACAGGGAGAATTACAGAGATTAAAATGGCGCGAGAAAGAAGTTTTGCAAGTGATCGTAGGAAAGATTATATATATATATATATATATATATATATATATATATATATATATATATATATATAGTCCGATTAATTTGATGTGTATCGATAGTATATTCACACAGTTTTCAAGTTTGTCCATTCCATTTAATCTTTTCTGCAATCACTTGCAAAACTTTTTCCCACTTCATTTTAATCTGTGTAATTCTCCCGTTGAATTCTCCTGTATTACATATCAGTTTAATCGTGCCATATATATATATATATATATATATATATATATATATATATATATATATATATATATATATATGTTCCAATCAAATTGATGTATCGATAATATATTCACACATTCCTTCATTAGATCAGTCACTACCACTACTTTCAAAATCTACCACAACTTTAAGTGTAGAAGGCATAACACATTATGGCAGAAACAATATGCGGGAAAATTTGATTGACCCTTTCACTACAGGATTAATAATAATTGGAATAGGTTCAATTCGGATCCCCATGAAAGATTATTACCTGTAGAACAACATTTCTGCTTAGAAAAACATGATTTTAATACCCATGCACAATTCACTATTATTGAAAGAAAAGAGATAGACG